>VZTJ01000675.1:743018-785710 GCA_013397795.1 Orthonyx spaldingii
CCCTCCCTCCCTCCCATCCTCCCTTCCTTCCTCCCTTCCTTCCTTCCTCCCTCCCATCCTCCCTTCCTTCCTTCCTTCCTCCTAAACCCTCAAGCTGCTCCCTGCACAACCTATGTGTCTCTTAGAAGTATTAAAACTGTTCTTATTGGTGGTTCAAAATATAAGTTGTCTTGATTAAAAATTACTCCATGTGATAAATAGTGTTTGTTTGGGCAAACGTAATTCTGGTGATACCAACTGCTTTCTATTACTGCTCATCTGTCTCTGGGCTGAAATACTGTTAATCACCTAGAGGTGAATCTGTCCTGTGTTTTTGTATACGAGCACTTCTTTTTATGCTATATGCTTGTTTTAGGGTGGGAAGATGATTCTCCTTTAGAGGAAGGACAGAATGTAGCTTGGAAAACTGGAGTTAGCTCTCCCATGAACTGGTCAGATCACAGGTCTGTTGCAGCTGCAGCACAGCTGTGAACACTTTGTTTCCCCGGGCGAGCTCAGCCTGAAAGCCTACAGCCAGTGGCATATGGGGTGCGTGCCCTGAGCTAATCGGCCGTGTTAGTCTTTAGCTGGCTGTGTGCTGGGAAACCTCAGACATGTGGACACAGCAGTACTAGGGAGCACAGTCTGGAGATATTGAAGCTGGAACTGTGAGCTCAGGCTTGGTGCCAGTTCTGCTAAACCTGAGTGAAGTTGCAAATGTCTCTGCACAGCCTTTGCAAATGCTCTGGGAGTGTTATCAGTTCAAGTTCAGTGCTGCAGAACTACAGCAAGGTAGTTCCAGTTCATTATTATACCTGGTTAATGAACTCTTGCAAAATCTAATCATGGAGATGCAAGGCATGGAAGCATCCATATGGCATAAAAACACCTACGTGGCTCTGCATCTTTGACTGTGCAGTCAGGACTCTCTGCTTTAACTCTGCAGCATATCCTGTAACATTTGAGATATTCAACTCAAACCTTCCCCAAATAAATACAATGCTTCTTTTGCTTTTATCCAAAATGGTTTATTTTTTAAAAATGGGCTGAAGCATTTGCTGACAATTTTTTTTTCTCGCCCCTTTTCCATTCTGCCTTCCTGTTTGAAGCTCAGTTTTCTGCACTTGTGCAGCAGCCTGTCCTGAACAAATGTTGCCATTGTGCATGAACATAGATTTTTCTTGTCACGTTTGCAAACTTCCCCTAGACTGAGCCCATTCATTGAAATAAGCACATTTATTGTTGTATAAATTTATTTTGGCAATTGCGTAATTCATCTTTTTCCTGTTGGTTCATTTCACATTAATCCAGGGGAACTTCTTGAACAGATATTTTTTGTGTCACTCACAGGTCTTGATCTTTGACCTCTCTGTGGTACAATTGTCTTTATTGTGTCTGTTGGCTTAAATTGCTGAAGTTAATGACATAAAGTTACTTGTGATTTTAGCTGTGTGTGAAAATTTTCAAATTTGTTGCTGGAAATTTCAAACCGTAGTAACTTAGCAGTGCAAGTTCGTTTCCTTTTGCCAAAAGGGAGTTATGTGCAGAGTTGTCTTACTGTCATGTTAAGTCTTGCTGAACAGATGCTTATGCAGGTAGATAAATTTTAACTTTTAATCACAATAAATTAATAACCTGGTGTCGTTCTGTGTTTGGCAGCACTGTTGTGGTCCGTTAATATGGCAGGAAGCACTTTTTTTTAAAAGAAAAAATGTTTAATTTGCTTTGTGGTCTTGTCAGAAGTCTACTCTAACTTGTGATTACTCAATATAGTGTTCTTAATTGCTTGTACTTTGCCAAACCTTCTGTTAATGCTTCTCAAAAGGTTATTTAATTGCACTGATTTGGTATAGGAAATGTGATAATGAAGCTTAATTCCTTGTGAAGTAGTACAAGAGGCAGCTGTTGTTACAGATCCTTGTGTCATACTGGTTTTGTAGTTCAGTTGCATCAAAGTCTTGAAGTCATCCCTCAACTAGGCAGCCTTAAATATACCTGTGGTGCATCAGCTGTGACCTGCCTTCCCAATTCAGAGCCTCCATTGTGGATGTTGTCACACTCAGCTCCTCACTGGGCATCCCAGGAGCACTGTTGGTGCTTAAAGGCAAGAGCTCTTGTGCTGAAATCTAGGCTTCCTCAGTAAAGGAGCAGTGGAATAATATAACTTGAATGGATCTCTGGAGATCATCTGGTCCCAGCCACTGCTCAGAGCAGGCCAAATTTAGGTTACCCAGGTCAACTCTTGCAGTAGAATTCTGGTTTTATTTGGGTGTTGCAGGTACGAGGTGTAATTCATCGTTTTTTCTAGCCCAGAGATGTCATATTTCAAGTTTAGTTTCAAAATGAAAAGTTTGCCATAAGAGGACCCTGTGTGACAGTCTCTCAAAAAGTGATGATTATTGAAAGCTAATAACTGTTCTTTGAGCAGCTGTTAGGGGATGCTAATTTAAATACAGTTTCAACCTATGCTGATAAAACAATGGAAACTGGTAATAGATGTAAAACCTGTCAACTTCTGAGTTATTTATGTAACCTACAACACTATTGGTGTTATAGGCAAGAGCCTGCTGCATTTGTTTCTTCATTAGTGTTTCTAGCAGAGATGGAGACTTCCTGGATATTGTAAAGATGGCCTGACTGTAACATTTTTCCTTCTCTGCAGGCGAATAAATGTAGGAACTCGATTTCAAGCAGAAATTCCATCACTCCAAGACAGATCTCTGGCAGAAGTTGATGAACATAAAGCAGAGCTGGTGTGGCAGCCGTGGGGTGACTTGGAAACCAACAAAGTCACCCAAGAGAATGGTAAGAAGCTGGAAGGCTGGTAAACAGGACAGAGTTGTCACAGTGATTGTAGGGGTAACCACATATCTACTGTAGGCATAATTTAAAATCTTTTAGAGCTACCAGACAAGTGACATGTTTGAGTGGTCTGGAAAACAGTTTTAGGAGCAAAACTTGTTTATTGGATTGCATGTATGGGGCAGGGGTAGATTGGTAGGATTGGTTCTTTTAATTGTGAGAAAACTGGGACCATTGTTTATAGCAGGTCAAGAGCAGCCTTTTGCTCAGTGAAGCTTCCTTGGTTTTGTTAACATTTGAAAGCCACATACATTCAACTCCTGTATTTTTGAGGGATGTTCTAGACATAATAGTATTTTGAAAAAGCAAGTTGTAGACAGAAGTCAGGCTGAGGAAGCAGGAGTTGTGGCAGCTGGTAGCAGACTTGGGGAGCTGTCTGCTTTTGTTGCATGTGGGTTGTGGCCTGTATAAATCCCGAAGGGAAGAGGAAGTAGGCAAGCTTGGAAGAAATATTTCTAATGAGAGAGAAAGAAGAGTGTTGTGAAATAGAAATTCACAATATAAGGGCGGATTCAAGAAATGTCTGAGGTGAAGGGAGGTGGGAACACATTACAGGAGGGAGGGGATATGCAAGAAACTCCCATGTGTAAATAATGCTGCATGACCTTTCAGTCTAATGAGTTTTGGGGTCCAAATTTGAACCAGATAAATTTGCAGGGATATTAAGCTTATCTGGGTTTTACTTTCTGTTATGTCTAGTCCTCCTTCAAAAGAGGTAATCATGCAAATCTTGTGGGAAACTTCATTGTAATCTTCTTTTCTGAATTTTTTGTATCTCTGTGGAAATAGTGGAAAATCTGCTAGCTGCTGCCTGTTCAAGCATTTTTCCTGGGGCTGGAACCAACCAGGAGCTGGCATTGCATTTCTTACATGAAGAAAAGGGAAGCATTCTGGTGAGTCTGCCTGGTTGTTCACCTCAATGTGGTCAAAGATGTTAAGGAAGGCCAGGTAACCTCTCATTCCTGAGAGGAGAGCCTTGCAAATTCCTTTCAATGCATCTGGTTCCCAGTGTTTGGTGTTCCTTGTATGTCCCTAGAGTGGGTCTGACTGTGCACTCAGCTACCTTTGCTATTTCCAACTTGGACATGTTTGGCTTTTTGACAGACACACTGGCAGTCTATCAGAGCAAGTGAGCCGAGACTGCTAAATGAATCTTAGATGTTGTCTTCCTGGGAAGATTACCACATTGGAAGGAAAAATAAGAGGCTGGGGCTGAAAGCTGAGTCAAAGTGCAGTGTCTTGCTCCTCTTTGTTTTGGTAGATCCATTTGACTTCTGTGTCTGTGTTTATAGAACAGCTCTGCTGCTAATTTTATATCAGTATTGTAAGACATTATACACTTTCATTATTGCCCTTTGACACCCCTGGGAGGTAATATCAAAGAGCAGAGCAGAGCAAACAGCAAAGCTTTGTCATCCTTTTATAGTTCTGTGACTGATTTAACCCGGCATAAATCAGCCCTGTGGTCGGGAGTATCCTGCACTTTTGCCTGGCTGCTTGTTTCCCATCCCCTGGCACTGACACTTGTGAGACTGCATGAACTTGCATTGCAGAAGAGATCAAACAGAAAGTAGTTTTTGTGTGTATATGTTAGTTTCTGCCAGCCCATCGTTGTGAATGCTGTTGCTAGCATTAGGGAGGAGCAGGACTGCCTCTAGCAGCAGGAGCTCATTGTTCAGATGTTTTAAACTGCCAATGGAAGCATGATTCTGTTGTCTGCTTCCTACAAACTTTAAAAGTGTTTCTGGTTTAAATGAAAACTAAAAAGCAGCTTGAGAGGTGGGGTTCTTGTGTGTGTAATCGTTCAGTCACATGACTGCTGTTTTATTTTGAAATATTGCTTAGTCAAGTGAGATCAGATTACAATGACTTGGATGTGTAAGATAGGTATCATTTAGGGCAGCATTTTTGGATGTGTGTAATAAGGCTTTGGTTAATGAGAGGAAACTGATGCAAGGTCTCTGTCTATGGAACTGGCTCTCTCCCAGTACCCTGGTGGCTGTGTCAATTCACAGATGTGAAGAGGTGCCAAGAATGTACCACTTGCCTGTGGTACCCAGAATTAGGTGGGTAGTCAAGAATGTGATTTTTAAAGTTGTCCCAAGTGGTAAACTGTGCTCTGGTTCTTTTCTGTTAGCTTGCCACAAAAAAGAGAGGAATAACAGTTGCCTGGTCTTTGTTTTTAATACCCCAGACAATAAATTAATTAATTATTTTTCTTGTGTTTATCTAAGGGAGCTCTGACCAAACTGCTGTTGAAGAAGCCAGTGCGACCACCTACCCACCCTTTGGCAGATTATCACTACACAGGTTTGTTAACCAGAACAACTCTGTGCTACCTGCTTATCATACAGGAATTTTTCTGTCCTTTTCTGATTTTTTGGGGTACTCTGTTGCATTACAAGAAGATTAAAAGACCCGTGCTGTCTCATAACTCAGATGATAGCTTGCCAGAAATTTTGCTTGTGCAAATTGTGACACTTAAAACGTAAGAAACACTGCGTCCTGCTGAACGTGTGCATGTGTATTGGCATATGTATGAGTTCTGATTTCCTTTATGGGGAAAAGGGAAGGTAATCTCTTGCATTAACTCACAGAGAATGCAGAAAGATAGCCAGTATGTACAAGAAAGGCTGTGGTGGCCTTAGAATCACAGCCTCTCTGGCATGAGTTTCCAGGGTGAAGTTAAGCAGGGGTTTTATGGGGAGTAGTTTTCAGGCTTGCTGAAGAAGCCTCAGCCAGCTATGGATACCTGTCAGTGTTTCTGCAAAATTTAAACTCCATAAACTGCCTTTGTAGTCTTGCACCTAGTTAGAAAAGTCAGCCATGTGACACTGACTTCAGTGACCTAGAGTCAACCAAGCCACCTGAAGGACCTGGTGTAAAGTGGTAGAGAGATGTCTAATAGCTGTTCTTCATTATTACACATTCCTACTGTAGTTGTTGGCAAATATTACTTGAATAATATCTATCAGGAAGGACGGGATTCAAAAATGTCTTTATTGTTAGAGGCAGGGAATATTTCAGGAATACTGGAGATGTAGTTAATTTTCAAGTATAGATTGCTGCTAAGAGAGAAGATCCTGTTCTCCTGCCCCACCATTTCCCTACAATAAAATCTTATGACTGAGCCACCACAAAGTGTGTCACTTCACCCTGCTTGGGCAACACCTTAGTTCATCTAATTGAGTGGTTCTTGCAAGCTGAGCTGAGTTAACCTGTGGTGATGAGCACTAGATCTAACACAAAGGAAGTGTTGAGAGGAGAGCTGAGGTGGAGCAGTAAGGGAGGAGTTAACAGAACGCAGTTTTGCCATAGTAGTTTCAAGGAGAGACTGCACCCTTACATGTGTATATTGCTCTAATTTAAGGCAAACATGCAGAAAAGGTACGTAGAAGAGTAAGCATTTGAAATTGTATGGGCTTCCATTACAACTTATTTTTACCTATAGGATCGGACAAGTGGAAAGTTGCTGAAAAGAAGCTGTTCAACAAAGGCATTGCAATCTACAAGAAGGACTTCTTCTTGGTTCAAAAGCTTGTAAGTTACTTTTTTTTTTTCATTACAGCAGTGATACATTTTTGCATGTTTTTTGAATGTTTAATACAGGAAGTTCAATCTTGATTTTTCTGAAACCTCAGTTTTCAGTATTACGTCCTGCACTCAAAAGATTTCAGAGAAATGTCAGCATCCAGCACAGCATAAAATCTCACCAGAAAGCCAGAACAATAATGTTTGTTTTGCTGTTGTTGTTTAATTAACCCTGATACTTAAACTGCATTACTTCCATTAGTCCATGCTGCAGATATCTCCTCTGCAGAGCACATTTACAGAGCACTGGCAGTGTTTGGCTTAAATGCTTTGTTAATAAAACTAAAAGGAAACACATCTTTGCCACTGATGGAGAGGACCAAAGAAGGGTTTGTGAGTGATGCATCCTTTAGATCGCTCTTTCCAGTTTTTGTGGCAATAGTAAAAATGATCACTCCCATATTTCAATGAAGTATGACATGTCAGCAGGGGGGAAATCACTGAAGGAGAGTGCAAAACCAGGAGCTGCATACATATTTACTGAATAAATTCCCCAAAGGCATTCGAGTTGCAAAAGCTCAGAAGCTAAGAATATATTCCAAAACTTTCAGAAAAATCACTGAAATAGGATATGTAGATGGTCACAAGTCTGTGCTGATAATTGTCTACTACCATATGCCTACAAAATGCATGTGGCCAAAATGGGAAAGGGCTGCAAACCTTCACTTCCATTTTTGGATCAGTATTCTGGTCTGGTCTTCTGGAAAGAAGTGCTGCTGGAAAATAAAGCTCCCCCATAAAACTGAGAGGCTACTGTCAAGCCAGATAGCTCAATTGGAACATTTCAGAGGCTAAGAGGTGCATTAAGCTTGTAAAGTTCCAGGTTCTGTCACCTTTACATTAACCAGCTTTTCTTTGGAAAGTTTGTCCTCTAGTTCTCAGTGAATAACAATGGCAATAGGGGATGGGCTGTGGGATGAGGCATACAGGCGAATACGACACAGAAAAGGAGGCTTGAGCAGCAGCTGTGGTGGAATGGAGAATACTAAGGAAAGGAAAAACAAAATGTATTTATTGCACCTCTAGTAATTATTTATAAGTCTTCTTAAAATCATGTAATCCATTGGACTTTCATGTTTTTAAAATAACAGATAAAAACCAAAACAGTGGCTCAGTGTGTGGAATTCTACTACACATACAAGAAACAGGTGAAAATTGGTCGGAATGGGACCTTAATCTTTGGGGACATTGATGGTGCTAATGAGAGATCTATGAAAGATGAAGCTGAAGTTGACATCAAGGTAAGTAATTTCGTGTCTTTCTCTCACGTCTTTTGGGCTGTGGTTTGAAGTCTTGTGTGTTGTCTCATTTACTGGTCAATCAAAAGCACAAACAATCTGGCTTCTCCACAGGAGTCCAGACTCACAAACTTGTGTCCTGTGCCACATAATGACATTTACTTACGGACATCAAAATTAACAGTTCCTTTGTCTTCTGATGAAGAGTTCCCATAGGTTTGCACGTGTTCTTCCTCTCAGAAGGGACATCTTCAGTGAGGAACAGGAGCATATGGAGGAGGAGGAGGAAGAGGAGGAAGAAGAGGAGGCAGAGGAAGGGTTGGATAACAGAAAGAGGAGCGCAGATGCTCTGAAAGATGAACAGACACTACAAGATGGTGTAATAGTAAGTGCTGCATTGTGCATGTTGTGCTTTCTATGCCACCTTCACTCTGCAAATCGTTCAGAAAACAGGTGGACAGTTCCAGATGCAAAAAGTTTCCATCTGTAACTTTTTCCAGAGCAAGAGATTGGGCTGAGGCAGCTCAGAGTATTACTATCAACCAGACTGTGTGCTGTGATGTGAGAACTGGGATGTGTGTTAAAATGCAGTGTATTCTTTGTGGCTGGTGCACACAGAGGGCCATGATGAGAAATGTCCTTAAAATACCCTGAAGACTTTCTCATTAAATAAAACCTTTATCTGGAGTAAGTGAAGCACAGGAGCTCAGCCACTGTTTTCCTTCTGATGGTGGGTTTAAGTGTCACTTTGCCTCAACTCTTCTCCCCTTTGCAAAGATCAACGACACCAATATGAGGAGTCAAGAGGCAATAGTCACGGGCAGAATTGGGAGGAAGCCCAGGGAGACAACAATGAAGCCTCGAAAGCCTATTACTGCTCCAGTGCAGAGGAAGAAGAGGAAACAGAAGATAAAATCGGATGTTAGCAGTAAAACACAAAACACAGAAAACACATTTCCATGTAAAAAATGTGGCAGGTAAGACAAACTCTGCTTCCAGCAACAGTCACAGAATCACAGTAGGGCATCTCCTGTGGAAGCTTTTTTCTCAAATGAGCTTTCCATCTTTCTATTTAGGCCACAGACATTGAGAATACTCTTAATGACTTACTGCCCCACTAATACTTGCAGATTAAGGATTGTTTTTCCTCAAATGGCCTAAGACACCACCTGCATTTCAACTGTGTACAGTATTTGGTGTTAAGCTGCACTTTCAAGCAGCTGCTATATTGGCCCTCTGCAATGCTTACATTTTTGTAATGAGTAGTTTCTATGTATTTGCTAGATCACGTATTAAGAACATGGTATAGACTTGAGAACAGTGATGTAAAACCACAAGACACTACCATTGTTACAGCAGCAGCTATTAGGCCAGTAGGTACATAGTTCATCTGGTTAAATTTGCAGCTGTCTTTGGTGGATATCAAATATATTTGTATTTCCTCACACAGTTCTAGTAGTTTTTGTAGGTTTATTGCTAACAGAATCATACCTGTCAAGAAAATTCAGTTCCCTACATAAGTTACTTACTCTTAAAACAACAGTCTTGTAATACCAGTGGTTATCCCTGTATTAAAAAAGATACCGAGCTAGGGAATGGCGAAAACATGCAATCTCTGTCCAGTTACATCACCAGGGATGTGACAGATTCCTGCTATGGCTGGAACTTTGCTGAAAGCACCCTGTCTCTGTGCCCACAGGGAGCATGTGGCATTGAAAAGGGCAGTGCTGTAAGAGGTCAGGCAGTTAGGATTTGGTCTTGGCCTCTGACAGAAGACAAGCAGACAAGGATTCTTAACGGTGTCTGAACTTCCATTGTGGCATTTGATGCAAAATCCAAATAGTTAATGGTGGAAGGTGGAGGAATAGATCACAGAAATGTAAAGTCAGAAGGAAAAAGCTCAAGTGTTTTGAGCTGTGTGGACAAGTCTCAGGAGTGGCACTTGGCCATCATTGCCTCCATGCTCATGGTATTGTTGCAGCACAGGGGTACGCCTGAAAACCAGGGTGCTGTTGTATTAAGCAGCACGTGCATAATTCAGATACCAGCACTACCCCTCTGAATTCGGAGCTGAATGAGAAATGGCCACAGTAGGAAATGAAGTGAGCAGTTTGAGGGTGCTCAGGATCTCCTGCTGGCATTGCATCCTGTGCTGGCGCACGCCGAGTGATGTTTGCTGTAGATGCCCTATGAGAGTGCCAGCAGGAGTGCCAGAGCTGAAGCTCATAGCTTGAGGCTGGAGCAGCAGCAGCTCTTTTGGAGAAGTGATGAAGGAGGAGGTAGGTAGGTGCCAATGCTAATGTCCATGTGTGCCTTCCCCAGGGTGTTCTACAAGGTGAAGAGCCGCAGTGCTCACATGAAGAGCCACGCGGAGCAGGAGAAGAAGGCGGCGGCGCTGCGGCAGCAGGAGAAGGAGGCGGCAGCGGCAGCAGCCCGCAGCCAGGCCCAGCAGGAAGAGAGCAGTGACAGTGGCAGCAGCAGCAGCGGGAGCAGCAGCGCCAGCTCGGATGAAGACGGGGAGATATAGCAGCAGACCAGAAGTGGAGGGAGTAGCAAGGCTGGACCCAACCTCCCTCTCAGTGGTCTCACTTTTTTTTGCTTGCACTTTTCTTACCTGAACCATCAGGTGTCGGTTTCAGTGCTGCCATTTCCTCATGCCACATGTTCCACTTCACCTTGCCAGTACTGACCAAGCCAGAATGGTGGATAACAAGATTTGTTTCAACTTGGATTTTTTTTTTTTTAAGACAAATAAGATTTCTATTCTATTTATAATGATATCTGAGGTACATAATAGAACAATGTCACCTGCAGTGGAAGTAAGTTCTCTCAGGTCAGTTAGACCTTTCTTTTTATTCTTGTCAGGAATCATGGTAGTGGGACTCTTGGATATAAAGGTTTCCAGACTGGAGCAAGAAAATGAAGCTCTACTTTGACCTAAGTGTATCCAGTTACTGTGACACTGGTGATTTCTAGTTGTTTCCTTTCTCAGCAAGTTCTTCTTCCTTCTATGCTTTCCTGCCTTTCTTTCTGAGCAGTTATTCAGGCAGACAAGTAGTTTTGTGGAAAGATGGTGTGCACTTTTGACCTCTGTTTCACAAAAATGAAAAGTGGGATGAGCAAGCCACTCTTCTTCCTTTTGAGAGGAAGTTTTATTTTTCAAACAGAAGGCTGAGATCATTTATCTTATGGCATTAAGAAGGTAGCAATGGCTATAAAACTATCCTGTGGGATTAGAATACCCACAGGCCTTGCAGATTGTCTCATCTTGGAAAACAAAATAGTCAGCCTTTGATTAACTTAAAGGAGTCTGGGCTTCACAAGTGCACTTTGAAATGAAAACTGCTGGTTTTGAATTTGCATAAATGGGAGCAAGTTTGTTTAGTGAAAATGAACCCAGATTTTCTTGTATGCAGGATTGTGTGCACCTCAGAAATGGGAGGAATGGACTCTCATCTCCAGCAGTGATCGCTCTGTGAACATTTTTACCGCTCAGTATCCTCTTCTGTCATGTAGCAGCTCTCATTTACTCCTTGAAATTGCCATCATCAAGCTTTTATGGCAGGGCCCTGGTTTCCCAGACAGTAGCTGTCAGACATTATGTACAGGAGAAACTTGTCACCTATTTGCACACCAGTGGCTGGGCCGCGCTGCCTGCTGGTTTGTCCTGCTATGAGCTGGGCTCTTGGCTGAAAGGCTGACTCTTCCTTCAGAACTGACACAAGCTAGTAGCCCAAAAAGTCTAGCCACCAAAAGCTGCTGGTGAAAGAGAGTTAAGAAGAAGTGGCCCAGGTGACAGATGTTAGATTCGCACAGGATTGTGCTGTACATCTTTATAGCCCACGTTTATCATTATTTTGTAAGGTTGCAGAGAATCACTTGTGCTTCATGGCCAGCTGGTCCCAGCCTCTAGCCTGGCTGCCCAGCTCCCTCCCTCCATCCAGTCCTTAGGAGCAGCACTGATCCCCAGCTTCTTGGGTGGTGGCACTGTGTCAGACCAGATCGTACTGAAGGAGCTGATCGCTCCCGCCTTCCCCAGCAGGGATCCAAGAGATGTTGTTGTATGTGAGCTACAGAGTGTGCCTGACTGGCAGGTTGTTGTTTTGTTTTTTTTTAAATCTTGACCTTCCAGCTGCTAGATAAATTCCTGGTTAACTAGGGAAAGAGGCTCTAACTCCAGCATGTCATCTGTCAGTCTTCTTGCCCTGTAGCTTTATGCAGCCATGATGGCTTCACTCTCTTGTTTGGGAGGCTGTGCATTGTACAACGTTTGCTTTGACATGTCTATGCCTTTGCACAGAATCCCTTTTTCTGAATAGAAACAGTTACTACTCTTACAAAATGAGGAGGACTATCATTAAGGATTGCACTCTTTGCAAAGTTGACACTTTCACCTGTAAGTGTTCAATTTTATGTCAAGATGATATTTTTCATTCCTATCAACACTGGGTTTCCTTTCAGCATTTGGATGACTGTTCCATGTTCCTACATGCATGGGTCTTATTGACTAACCAGGCTGTGGAAGCAGATGGCACATTATGAATTGTTAAAATCATTCAAAAACTGCAAATAACTTAAAACTTCTTCTTTAAAAAGAAGCTTAAGCAAATTAGTCTTCCTATTAAGGGTTTCAGTGTTGATTGTTATCTTTTTTTCTTTTATAAATTGGAGAAAATGCTTGTCTGCCATTATCTTGGGGCCCTTGGAGAGAACAGAAGCTTTAGCACACTGTCAGGAGGGACAGTAGGTGAAGCAACTGCAAGCATTATTACAGTCTTCCAAAGGCCAGATCTTTCAATGATTCTCCCTCTTTTAGGAAACTCATAAAATTTTTCCTCTCGTCACGGACAAGCCACTGAGGTGCTGATTAGAACAAATCAGATATTTTCTTTATTTGCATGAAAATGTTGTGTATATTATGCACTGATTCTAGTACTGGTTGTTTCTCTCCCACCCTGCTGCAGTATAAGTAGAAGAGAACAAGAAAACTGGACACAGTGTGTCTGTGGAAGAAAATCAGAAAAGGGCTTTTTCTGAGGATAACCTCTGTAACAGTTGTGGGTTAGCAGGGCTGACCACAATCAGGTAAATGTGCCAAGTAAGTGGCATTAAGTTGGAATGTTTCTGAGCATATTTCCAGATTGCTAGTAGCCACCAGAAGACTTCTTTTCTGGCATGGTAGTAAGGAAAACAGCACTTCTAATGTCATCTTAAAAAACAAACAAGGAAACCAACCCTGCTGCCCACTGGCTTATGGTAGGAGTTTGGAATTGATCCTGCATTTCAATTAGATCCTGCCTACTAGCAAAAGTTGGCAGAGAATTGTTTTTTTAAAAAAGAACAAAACCAAAACCCAAACAACCAGCCCCCAATTTCCGTGGACAAAGCATTTGAATGGAATTTGTCTAATTTGGAATGAGTTATGTTCCTACTCTTAGTGGGGGGAAAATAACTTGAGTGGCTCTTTACTGCAGCACAGTGTTAATCTGTGTTACTCCAGTTAAGATTTTTTAAAAACCCACCCCAAACAAACAAAATTCTTGTCAATGTTCTGTTGATATGTCTGTTTTAAAACTCCATGATCATTATTTCCCATCGTTTAAAGGCCTGTTAATTGATCCCCATTTAGTGTAAAGGTTTGCTGCTAATTTAGAAAATGGGCAGTAAAAAGTCATTAATTTGAAGAAGGTGTGTCTTTGCTTTAGCTCTTTTATATGGGAACAAATATAAGATTTATAGACTGCAGTTCTGTAAATGTGTACTAATAGATTTGCCTTTTACAGTGCAAGATCAGGCTTCAGGTGGTCATGTACCCAGTAGTCAGACAGCTGTATTTCAGAACCACTACCTGAGTCTTGATGCCAGCATTGGGCATCACGGAGATGCAGCAACAGGTCACATTTTGCCCTGATCATGTACTTCTGCCTGTGCTTCTGCCTGCCCTTTACAGATAGATTCAGTCTTTCAGGTTTGTGATCTGCATGGGATAGCATCTGAGTTTCGTAAGACTGTGTGTGTATGTAATTACTAGATAGATGCATGCACTTGTGATGCGTGTCTGATATACCTGCAGGTGTTTTGCAGTCTGGCTGCAAGAACCACTCTGCATTTTAATTTATTTGATGTTTGTTCATTTACTGATACAGGTGATGGTATCAGAGAGAACTTCGCTCTGTAAGTTGAAGGCCTACAAAATTTCACTCAGCTGTGCAGGACCGTGGCATTTTGCTGGCTAGAAACAGGTAGGGATGTGGCTGCTTAAAGGCAGGGCAAAGATAGAAATTCGAAAGCTTAAAGGTAACTCATCTGTTAATCCCATTGTAGACAAAGTCCAAATGAACTAAAAATACTCTTTTATTTGTCAAACTGAGGCTTTTGGTCATTTTTATCATTGCAACAAGCTTAGATTAAAATCAACGTCAGAAAAAGTATTTCCTAAACCACAAATGTGGGCTTTCTCACTCTCAGCAGTTACACACTTCTTAATTCTCTTTTAGGCAGTGGACTAGAAGGTTCCTAGATACATACTGTATTTTAAAGAAATGGGAGTAGGAAGGACTATAGCCATAGGAGTCTTTTCTGCTTTCATACAATGGCACATTTAATCCAATTGCTTACCAGAAACTTTATTCTAATCCACATTTTCCCACACAAACTTTCTCCCTGCTTTATCTTCTGATGTATGTCTGGAAGTTTTAAAGCTTTATAGAGACAGAGAAGCGAGTCTACAAATCATGTTTGAATTCTGGGGGGGTGAGTTTCTATGTAAATTCGTCACTTGGGTTCAGCTGCTTTACTTTCCCTCCTTCTCTCCTGTGTCATATGTTAGGAAGACACAAACTTTGAATCCCAAGCTGTCTAAGGATCTGTCTTTCCAAGACTAAGATTCCACTGACAGCTGAGCCTGAAAAAACCCTTAACTTCTCCAGATTAGAAGACAACATATATTTTTATAGAAATGTAATTGTGTATTTTAAAAAAGTTTCCTGCAGCTTCTTCACATGTATTTTTCCCCTTGTAGTTCAGATTTGATATAAACTTTTTTTTGTGTTCATTCTTTTTATGTTCTGTTTTTAAATTTGTAGTCAAAGCTTTGGTGTACTGTACAGGAGCAGTCAGCCTTTGTAATTACTGTATAAATGCTTTATAATAAAGTATATTACTTTTATTTTAACAAGTGAGCAGACACTTCCTTTTGTGTGTCTGCTGCCTAGGGCACCTTTTAAAAGACTGTTACATGTTTAAAATGTACATATATAAATATATTTACCTGTTGCTGTACAGTTGTGATAGACTGGACTGAATTTATTTTTTGTGTGCTTTTTTATAAAATATTAATACACTAAAGAAAATCTTGCTGATGTGATTGTAATGTACTATGTAACTTATTTACTTAATATCCTCTATATATCTAAAAAACCTTTTATTAAATGAGGTTTAAAAAATAGTTTCTTAGCTGAGTGTTTTGATGGCATGAGGGAGTGGCCGGGGGTTTGTGCGTGCTGCAGATGCACAGGAGGCTGTCACGAGTCCTTCTGGCTGCTCTGCTCTCTCTTCGTACTCGCCTGTGTGTTCCACAGCAGCCCTCGAGGCTGTTTCCCACCTTTCCCCCGAGAGACTGCAATGTGTTTTATGTCTTACATCCAAGAACATTTCTGGCACAGGCGGCTGTAGGAGACCAGAGAAGCGTGTGGCTCCACCGCTTTACAGAAGTGTTGAGGGATGTGTGTCCCACTCCGCGCCAAGCACCCTCCCAGAAAGCCAGAAACAACCTGGCCAGTGTGCTAGGAATTCCTGGGGAATGGTTCTAGGTCTGCTGTGCTGTAAACAAAGCTGGTGGGATTCTCACACTGCCTGAAACAACTACAGAGACAGTGGGCAGAGCAGAGGCATCGTGGAGTAACTCGGTACCTGAGGGGCCTGTATCAGATGCGCATTCTGGGATGGCTTCAGTTGTAGATCACATTGTACCACACTTTTCAATGACAAAGTTTGAAAAAACTTTCAGTAAATACTGTCTTAAAGGCACTTACTGAATCTAAGGGGTTTTTTTAACAGGTTTTGTTACACAGCACATATTTTATTTCTTCTGGCAGCAGCTGGATCTCTTGCTGTGGATTTTAAATATGCTTCCATCCACCCTCAAAACATCTTTCTTCTGTTTTGGTACTTAACCTTTTAGTTAGCTAGGCTACACAGGTGTTCTCACACCTATGGGCATGATGCCTTTAAGAGCTACAAATGCTACATAAAGCAGATGGCAGAAATGTGTATCAGTGCCTGACTGGTCTCCTGTGAGATTGCACTCAGGATCTAAGGCAGCACACCTGGTAATTTATGCTGACCTTTTCATTTCAACATTCTTGGCAAACCTGGCAGGAGAAAGACTCAGCCCAAGACAAGAAAACACTAATTTTTTCAGCTCAGTGTAGAAGTCCTTTCTTTAGTTTAGTCCTGTGCCTGTGGCTATTGATCAGCAATAGTGTTTGAAGAAAAAAGTGGTATTTTGCTTGGTGTGCAGAAGAGACAGGGAACACCAAAGCCTTCACTTGAGATGACAAACCAGGACTTTAAGGTTTTGAATAATGCATCTGCCTCCCTGTCAAAGCCAGCTGGCAAAAGTGCTGAAGTTTAGTACTTTGCACTAAAACTGAGGCTGTGCAAACAAACCTTGGACAATCAAAAAACCCACACATTTTGTGCATTTTTGGTTCTATCTTTTTTTAATTGCTGGATCTAAACCCAAGCTTCTGCAAGTTATTTCAGCTACTGAAAGAAACCTTATAAAGCATCTTAGTGATTAGTAAGTTTTGATTTAGTGGTATTGTGAGGAATTCTGCAGTAACTCCCTGTATGTTTTCTAAATAGCATTACAACCATCACTGTAGGATGCTGCTCTTGTCATTATTGAGACCAACTGCTGTGGGCTGTGGGGTAGAAAGAGTTTTCTTCACATCAGAGTTTTGAAATTACATTTCAGTGACATGGTCTACTGAAGGCTAAAGTTTCTATTAGAGAAGGTTATGAATCAGTTGGCTTTCCCCTGACTGGGTTTAATGGAACTGATTGTGTATTACTGTTAACAGAATTTAAATTCAAAGTGAATTAGTAATTTTGTACTGAAGAAAGACCAGCCATTTCTCTAACTTATTTGGATTTTTTCCCCATATAGCAGTAGAAGTCTTTTCTCTTAGGATCTAAGAACAAATTCTGACAACCAATGTCTTAAAAGATTGAAAAATATTTATGTATCAGATGACAACAATCACAATATATCAGCATTTTTAAAGCCTTAAGTTATTTCCTATTCTAAAATAACAGAGGCAATAAGGAACAGCATTTACATGCTATCATACTATAAATACATTGCTCCCTGAGCAGCTAGGAAAGTTTAATGAGAACAAAATTTAGTTTCCAAATACTCTTCACAAGCTGAACTATTTCATTACACATCAGCCAAAGACATTTGTATAAAATAAGGTTATATTACTTTTTAACACGTTTCACAGAATAACATTTATAAACATAGGCCTAAATAATTTAAACACAGCAAATTTAACAGCTTTTCATGCTACAAAATTATTGTATACAAAAGATAGCCAAAGGGGATGTTAAAAGTGCTCTCTTGCTTGAAGGTTTTTTTAGACGACCCTGCTTCTAGTGTAACCTGAGTCATCTGCTGGTTCTCAGGTCTCTTCTGTCATTTTTCCATCAGTTCTCAAGAATCACTGCATACATCAGCTCTTTGAAGACAGGTGAGCATGCCAACAAGCAAGCAAAAAACCTAGCTAGTTCCTACCACTAATTTAATTTTAGGGTATTTCTCTAAGGAATAAAGTGGATGCTTGTCCTCCGTAATTTCACTGGGAAAAGCAGAATTCCATATGGCTTGCACAATTCACATGGGTGCTGTTTTCATCTGTGATTAATAATGTGCTTACTACTTCACTGGATGTGGTGTGACAGGGAAGAGCAAAGTGCACAAGTGAAAGCCAGACCTTCCAGCACCTCACTCCAATGTCCGTGTGGGCACACAGGTCCAGTGTCACTGTCACCTTAGACATGACATTGTGTAGCACCAGCAACACGCAAACCAGCTGGTTTAATTCTACCTCTCTATGTCTTCCACCACATCCAGTGCATAATTTTAAAGTGCAAATTTAAAAATTTAGGGAAACCTTACTTTGGAGGAGAAAAAATTTGGGGGGGGGGTTGGTTTGTTCTTGAGAGTAATCATGACTCATTAGGCAAGGCAAGGTTAAGGGAAGCTTCCAGCTTTGAGACGAAGCATCTACTGACAAACAAGAGCCACAGTTTATTCCTGTCTTACTGTATTGTTTCAATGAGACTGATACACAGTTTTTATCAGAAGGGTTTTAAATTATATGCCAAGACTGGATGCTCCCTTCCTTCAATAACGATTTTTTCCCTTTTTTGGTGGTATTTATATGCAGCCACCAAAGAAGAGAGCTAGGGAATTTGTGCCATTTAATCTGTGGAAAGCACCAATGCCAGTGGGCCACACAATACACCCAGCTCTGCCACCATCTACAATAGTTTTTGGACTGATTCCCATAGGTGTAGCCTCTATTGATCACTTGCAAGAGCCAGGAACTGCTCGTATCCCTCACAACTTGTCACTGGAGCTGTTTTGTTTCAATCATCACAACATAGAACACTAGGTTTCTTTTCTGCTCTCAGATTGCCCCAAAATAGCCAAAGTGTAGAGTATTTGCTGTACCTAACACAACCTTCAGAAATGTATAGACTTAGGCCATCTTTAGATAT
Source organism: Orthonyx spaldingii (assembly GCA_013397795.1). Taxonomy (NCBI): domain Eukaryota; kingdom Metazoa; phylum Chordata; class Aves; order Passeriformes; family Orthonychidae; genus Orthonyx; species Orthonyx spaldingii. The sequence goes on from VZTJ01000675.1 coordinate 761,477, forward strand.
TAACAAATCAACCAGCAGGATTACTTGGCATTGGACTGTGCTTGTCACTCCCTTTTTCTCCTGCCACAATCATGAGTGGAGCTAACACAGCCATACACACCACTCTTGCACATGTGCTGGGAGAGACCAGGTACAGAGCTTCAACCACTCTTCTTTGTGGCCAAGCACTAGGAAAGAGCACTACATAGCCTACTCTGAAAACATCTCCAAACACAGAGATGAATTTGGCCTTTCTGCTTGTTGGGAACATTCAGAAGGCAAGCTTTGAGTCCATCAGGCTCTGGCTCACATCACCCACACTTTAACCACAGCTGTCACGGGCACAGCCAACCCCCTGTGGGCCCCCCCAGCAGATGGGGCCAGTAGGGCCCACGTGTGCCACGGGCTGTGTACTGCCCAAGCACACCCAGTTTGCCAAGAGTGCTTGGCTGCAAGTGAACAGTGGTGTGGCTTCAAAAGATGCCCGTCTGAAATGGCTGCTGACTGTAGACACTCCTCTCCATGGTGCTTCTTGGTCAGTGCTGCCTTTACTCAAGGTAAAGCTACGAGAATACTTCTAAAGAAATAACAGATGAAAATGAAGTTGTCTAAAATCCAGTGAACTAGTTAATAAGAAACTAGTTTCTGGTAAAGAGAACAGCTGCCTGGAAATAGTTTGTGCTGGGTGAAGAATGGCCACAATTTTTGCCATTGTGCTCTTGACCTGATGTTTAGTAACGGATCCAAATCAAACTCAAACCTCTTCAGCAATTGCCAATTTAAATTGGAATGCTTTAGAATTCCTCTAATAATAACAGATTAAGTAGAAATATATTGAAACTAAACTGTGATTGTCTTGTAAGCATTTACTTCACAGTGTTCACTTAGAAACTGATTGGAGAGAATCTTCTACTACAATTATACCTGGAGCTTGAGATCAGTACCACTGTTGCCTGGGCCAGTTCTACCATTTTATCTCTGAGCTTGACTTCCAAGATTCAACTCCTGCCACACCTTCATGAACAAAACAATTAAGAGTGGCATTCTGCCCCCATCCCTTCCACGTCTGGGCTGGAACCAGCAGATATACCTGTTGCCACTTTTACTTAAACAAAGGTGGCACCACAAATTATAAGAAAAGCTTGTTAAAAAACAAAAAAAGGAACTGCAGAAAAATCTACTCAGGTGACTCAATCTATTCTTCAAAGAGAAGAAGAAAAACTTCACTCTTGGCATCCCACAGTGCAATCAGTATGTCTTCATCATTGTTTAATGCTTTTTACTAGAAATAGCCACATAAGGGGACTTTACTAGAACTGGTTACCCTGCAATATAGTACATCCGGTACTTCTTCAATACTTTTTTTACTAATGCCCACTTTCTGTCTCATCTCATCTCATCTCATCTCATCTCATCTCATCTCATCTCATCTCATCTCATCTCATCTCATCTCATCTCATCTCATCTCATCTCATCTCATCTCATCTCATCTCATCTCATCTCATCTCATCTCATCTCATCTCATCTCATCTCATCTCATCTCATCTCATCTCATCTCATCTCATCTCATCTCATCTCATCTCATCTCATCTCATCTCATCTCATCTCATCTCATCTCATCTCATCTCATCTCATCTCATCTCATCTCATCTCATCTCATCTCATCTCATCTCATCTCATCTCATCTCATCTCATCTCATCTCATCTCATCTCATCTCATCTCATCTCATCTCATCTCATCTCATCTCATCTCATCTCATCTCATCTCATCTCATCTCATCTCATCTCATCTCATCTCATCTCATCTCATCTCATCTCATCTCATCTCATCTCATCTCATCTCATCTCATCTCATCTCATCTCATCTCATCTCATCTCATCTCATCTCATCTCATCTCATCTCATCTCATCTCATCTCATCTCATCTCATCTCATCTCATCTCATCTCATCTCATCTCATCTCATCTCATCTCATCTCATCTCACCTTCCCCACTAACTACATACACTTTCTCTCACTGCTTATACCTGTGCTTTCACAAAAAATGAGTATCCCCAAAACCAAAATTTTCTGTCCTCGAGCCCAGGTCTTCTGTTCACTGTTTGTTTCTCTGTTACTATCACCCTACTTAGCTATAGGAAGATTCCAGAGCTGAGAAGGATTATGTCCACTAGTGACCCAATCCAAAGCCAGAAACCAGCTGTAGGCTAATAGGCCACATATTCGAATCTAAAAAGTAATTTTTTAGTGAGAGACAAAACCCAAAGTTAGCAGATATTTTAGTCTTACTGAAACCACGCAAAGAATTCCCATTGCCTCTTATAAATAAATAAATATATAAGTTATACATGGCCTTCTAAGCAATGCAGTTGAGTTCCAATGTGAGAAGCCCGTTTCAAGACTTAAGGCCAGGAACAAGCGATCATCAGACCAATACCTTTTTGTGCGTATGTCTGCAACTACTGGGCCTGTTTGGCATCACACTTCAAGGAATGAAAAGGCAAACTCACATATTAAAAATATTGAGAAAGTCTCATGACAAAATTAAACACAACAAAGCTTGTCAGGTGTCTCTAAAGCACAACATTGTTCTTTTGTCCTCAGTGTTTCCAATTCAATGTTGGCCAGCAGCACCGAACAAGCTAAAATGGTTCTCTTATAACCCAAAAGTGAACAACAGGCACCACTAATCAGGAATTTAAAATAGCTATGTATTAATTTAAATAAAGATCTCTTGCTAGCCAAACAGCAGGTAAACTCAGCTCCACTAGTCTCTACAGAAGGTGTCATAAGCTTGACAGAACTCGTGTGACCAGTTTTTGGTAACTAACTCTTTGGGTGAGAGACTGTGGAGATAAGCTGGTCCTTTAAAAACTGCCCAAAGATTTTCTTCAAAACAAATCCTTTTATAAAAGTTTATGTGCCAAGCTATCTGGAGTTACTTTAATAATTTAATACCCAACAAAAGTGTCATCAGTTTGCTTCTTCTCCTTCTGCTCCTTCTTCCTCTTCTTCTTTAACAACTAGAGTACCTAGGAGAAGAAAAAAAGAGGGGAAAAAAAACCAGAGGAAGACATAGTTAATGATGATCTACCTGAAAGCTTATCTGTCCTGTTGGAAAGACTCAAGAGCTGTATTTCCTGCCTGTTTCTAACCAACATGAACTTCTGCATACCTGAACTGGCCTTACTAGAAAAGCCTTCAACTGATGAGCTCCTCTGTCAGATGTTTTTCCAACTTCTTGGGTAACAGGGAATAAAAAGGTACTAAAGCATGGCCTGCAAAGATCAGCCTCACTTGGTCTTTGGGAGATGCACCAAGTCAGTTCAACTGCTAACAACCACCCAGCACATCACCCTTCTCTTGTGGGGTCCCTCCTTTGTGCTGCCTTTTCCGGGACATGCATGCCCAAGTTTTAGTGTGGTAAGTCTAACCTGATACTGCCGAAGGTACTTTTTGCCCACAAATATGTGCCCTATTCCAGTTTTGTTTTACGTTCAAAACTTTTCCTACTACAAGAGCAAATGGACCACTGCAGGCCATCTTTCCTAGCAGTGCAATTCTTTTATCAGGCTTCCACCTTCTAATAATTTTTTTTTGCTGTAGTTGATCTAGTTTTAGAAAGAATCTGGTAACAGATTTCCCATCCACTGCTCCCTATAATGAAGCTGTCTCCTCTTGTTGACATCCCTACACTCTTCCCTTCCCTGCTGCTGTTCTGACTCTTTGTTAATGTTACCATTCCTGCTCTCCCCTTCATTGCTTTAGTAAATGGGATAATAGTGAACAGCTAACATCTCCATTGACAGGAATTAACATATTTTAAAATAGGTTTCAAGATTATCTAATCTTTAGTCACTAAATGGTTGAATATCTTTTCATATCAGTGTCTTAAATAGGAGGGGACAGCTCAGAAATTGAGGCTTACTGCAGTAATGGAGAGGGATATTCAGGCATTTAGGAAATTTGCATGCAGTTTTGAAAAGTTGCCTTTCCATCAAAAATGAACCAGAGCATATCCCTCTCCCCATTCTCTCCTGTCACCTCTTTTGTTGGGAAAACCATAATTCAGCTTGGAAGATGAAAGCCTTGTTAACTTATTCAATGCTAAATCTGTCAGTTTCCTATTAGGTATTTGATAAAACTCCTTGGGTAACTACAGAATAATGCCGAATAATGCAGAATAGGCTGCAAGACCACTTGGATTTAACACTCCAAAATCCATCAAACACTGCAACCAGGATGTCAGTACCTACTTCTGAGTAACTCCAAAGAGGAGGGAGGAATATTAATTTCATGGGCACACAGATGAATCTCTGAAGTGATGATTAATTTCCCTGTGGTTGTCTTAATATTAAGAGACATATATTAATTCACCCCAATTGCCTCATGCCCCAAACTCACCATCCAGCTTTTTCAGGTTGGGTACCCGTTTGGTTGCTTCTTCAATCCAGTTGTTCTCAGCGGCGTATTTGTCCTGTAGTGGATTGCCCACAAACACCAGCTCCTCTAGCGATGGCAGCTCTGCCAGCCTCACAAACTCTGCTGCAACCACAAAGGTAAAAACACCAACCACACTGTGGAACATGCAAAGTACATCTGCACCACACATTCCTTTCAAACTCACTGCAAACATAAACAGCATGGGATACAACAGGAGAGGGACTGCTTGGGCTCTAACTGGTGTCAGGTTAAAGAACAGGGATGTTTTTTTAAAGAGGTTGGAGAAAGATGATTCAAAGCACAAACTTAATTGGACTTAGAAGTTAGGTTCAATATTCTAACTATTTTTACTCTCTTGCATGAATGGATGTTTAGGATTTTGCACGTGTCTGCAAGCTTGTCAGTTAAAATCAAAGTTCCATGAGATACAGCACTCTTTTTCACTTGGTGACATGCATTCACATATTACAGGAGAAGTCTCTACAGAGTAGAGATGCATGGCTTACCCCAGTCTTTCACCAAATTATTTGACATATAAAGAACCTTCAGTTTCTTCATTACACGGATACCCCTCAGTTTCTCAATTAAGTTGTATGAGATCCACAGCTCCTCTAAAGTTTCAGCAACTGCCTCCTGGAAAATGACAGGATTGCTCAGATAAGCAGAAGTACTCCTTCCTTATTATTCATACCCTTTCTTCACCTCCTACAGGTCACCTCATGTGAGAAAATACTAAGGTATATTGGGCCTCATTTCCTTTTAAGCAGGTCCCTAATTATTACGCACAGCAAATGCTCACGGAAATTAAAAGCAAAGTTATATATGCAAATATATGTAAGGAGGACAGAAATGGCTATTTTAGAATAAAACAAGATGTAGCTGGCTGGAACAGTTGTTCTTAAGGCATAGGGGCAGAGGAGACAAATCAGCGTACTTGTGCACTGCAAGCATACATGGAGAGAATGTTATTCCACAACTGCTTTAGGAGGGATGTTATACAGTGTGAAAGCATTATTCATTCTGGTACATTCTGGTATGTTTGTACCTGCTGGCCAGAAATCACATTCATAATTCTCTCAGAATAGAGGTTTTTCAAACCAGTTATTACACACTAACTCTGCCTTTCACACTTAAGAGATATGGCATCTCTGAAGGTGAGAATAGCTTCGAAAAGAAACAGTATCTCTTGAGAAAGAGAATAATTTATATATTCATTTAAAAAAATATTGATTGAAAAAATATTCTTCTGGCCTGAATTCAAATGTAACAAAATTGATTCAATTTCTTCCTCAACAAATTTTCCCCTACTAGGTAGACTCAGTCCTGTCACCATCCTCTCTAAAGCAATACTGCTCCAGGTGCCAGTTAACATGAAAGGGACCAACTCTCAGGAAGTGTGTGTTTATAGGACTGCCAATATTTGTATTAAAGAAGCCTAAGTATCTTCATGTAGAAAATTCCACATGCAAAAAGTCTGTAGGAATTATATTCATGTGAAGCCAGTGGAATTTAAATGGCTTTACAGATAGACAGCAGTTTTCAAATAAAAGTTCTGATCATCTTTATTAAAGACAACAAAATCTCTCTTTCTAAAATTCTTCTGTGTAGTAAATTAGTGGCGCAGAATTTCCAAACATGATGAGAATTTGAACAAAAAAAAAGTGAACGATTATCTGAAAATTCAGAAGCTATGTGGAAGAGGGTGAACAGATGATAGCAAAAGCAGAACATAAAAAGTCAGTGCCTTTTATTCAATTAATTTTATTAAATTCAACACAGACTTGTATGGACACAGGGGAATTACCCTTCATTCTATTTTGTTAGTGAAGAACTGATACTAAAAAGCACATACCAATCCATTCAAGTTCTTTATGTTATTTCTTCCCAAAGACAGAATCCTTAAATTTTCTGTAACAAATTTAAAAAAAAAAAATCTTGTTAATAAACAGGGCTTTTTAAAAATAAGAAGATACTGTAAGTCAGGTAAAATGCCATATTCTGCTTACAAACTGCACTCTGAACAGGCTGCCCTAAGAAAGAACGGCCTAAGAGAAACAAAACCTCCTGGCCTAAACAGATCAACAAGAATGGATGCAGGGGAAAGCTCAGAAATACACTCATGAATACAAAGCTGCTCATGTGTAGGTTACCTAATTGAAATTCAGTCTTGATAAATACTGAATAAAAATTATTATTTCACCTTGCGCCTGAACTCTAACTGCTGACTTGCTTCTTTTGATCTTACGTAATTCATATCCCTTCTTTTACAGACAAAAGTGGTTCTGATCTTATTTCAAGGCAGCAGATTTGGTTCCTATACTAGAGGCAGTATATAAAGCTGCCTCACAGGTGCCTGATGAAAGACATTTAAACTTAGTTCTAGTTTGCCTGGCTTTAGCATCAAATACTTGGTATAGACTGGACGTTCTGAATCTACATTAATATCAATATTTAAGATGTTGAAAGGTTTTTAATATTTTATCCCACTAAAAAATATAATTGGTTTCACTTCTATGTATAACTGCCTATTATTTTTTCTCGTGATAGTTACTCAATGGAAGTATTACAGAACAGTTATTTGGAAAGACCACTGGAATATTTTTCCCTGACTAGTATTTCCAAATCTTTTGAAGCCTGAACTTATCATGAAAAGAAATAAGTTCATCAAGCTCTTTGACAGATCTCTTGGTGTGCAGTTGAAGGGGATGAAATTCCAGGTTCCTTATCTATCCAGCTGGCATTTTAATGGGAACAGAAAAGCCTGCAAGCTCCACTTCAAAACCTGCCGCTCTTTGCCAGCCTCATGCCACAGTCAAAGTCTTGAGGACAGACCATTAAGACTTCTGTTCCAAAGTCAGTAATCCAAGAGTTTCAAAGAAAAAGCTGTCCAAGAAAGAGAAGATCTACTTCTAGACAGGTGGCATATCCATTTATAAAGTATGAACAAAATGAAACCAAGTATATCCAATCCTCTGCAAAGTGGAATGATATTTTTCCATCCAAGTCTACAACACTCCAACCTCACTGCAACCAATAATGCATTTGCAGAGTTGTTGAACTGCAGACTGTCTCCACCAGGAGCATGGAAAATGGTCTTGACAGCACTCTAGAACCGATTAGGTGTTGAATACCACAGCAAGGCTCACTGGAGGGTACTGAAGTGCTTACTGAATGGAACTTTTTGTTTGTTGCACTGAGACAATTGTCAAGGCTAGAGAAGGGATACCTGCTTCAATACACCACTGCTGCTCAGCATGCATTCTCCAGTAAGACTGATCATTTTAAAGGTCACTTGTAATGTTCTACGAGGAGGGAATAAAAAAGGATAATAATAGGTATAAATAAAGCTGGACACATGTAACAAATGATGGTATATATTCTAACCAGGCAACTAGAAAATAAACACAATGGACAGCTGGCTTGTCACTTACTTAGGTTGCCCAAGTTGGCGATTCTGTCAATGCAGTTTGTAGACAGCGACAGTTTCCTTTAAAAGCAAGAATAATCAGTTCACAGTATATAAGGGATCATTAGATTGGAAGAGTTCCATGTCCAAACACCACTGCATTAGAAATAATTGTATGTTCTCGTCTCATTAGATGGTGATCTAACTGGATGTATAAACAGACTCAAAATATCCTCAAACCATCAAGATTTCCTCAACTTTACTTAGCTTCTGGGAAAGTACCATGAGTTACTTACATGACATACTGGATTATCTTTTGATGCCTAGCCTTATCAAATGCATGGATGTTTATTTCTGAAATTACTCTAACCTCTTTCTGAAAGTCCTGCTCAAATCGCCTCTTTCTTTTCATGAATTTCGGAGTGGATCATAAATGTGCCAGTTAGCTGATAGATTCCAAACACAGATCTGTAATTATATACTGACAAACAGTATGTAATTTTTCTGGGGACAAATAATAATACAGAATCTATCCTAACACCTTCTGAGTTAAGTTACAGGGGTCTTTGAATTAAAAAGGGCAACTGTGTGTAGAAAGAGAAGCCCAGTTAAGAAAAAGAGACGAGAAAGCTGCTGCTTTGAAGGCCAGACTTAAACACAGTAAATACATATTTGCAGTGGACAGCAGAAAAACTGAAACAAAGAAAAGGAGAATATTTTGTTTGCAACATGTTTGTAACTGAACTTACTCGCAGTTAACAAGAGCAGAGAGAGCGCCATCCATCTTCTCCACAGGAGGAATCTGCCCGTACAGTTTCACCTCCTTTGCCTCTGAAGCCTTCTGGCCAGTTTTTTCTTCCTACAGAAAAGAGAAGGTGAAGAAGAGACTCACTGCCACATGCAATTACCAAAAACTACTATACTAAAAAAATTACTCTAAAAGTGATTACTACAGAAGTAATTCCAATACACTACTGGAAAGAGAAAGCATTTTGAGTACTGTTATCACGATTCTTGCTGGTGTAGTATAAAAAGGGTAAGGCTAGCTTATTTTCAAGATATCAAAAGAACTTAATCATTACATATGCTGGTTTTTAAAAGTTGTGTAATACTTGAGCAATTTAATCAAGGAGAGGTTTGCCATAAAGAATGGAGAATAGATGGAAGGTGAAAATTCTGAATTAAGGTATTTCCATGGAGACTCACGTATAGAAACCTCAGCTAGGACCAATCTATAGCAGAAGCAGATTTTAAAAGTTCTGACAGAAAAGTTTCCTTCCCACTTCACCCAGAAATCTCAGAACTCATGCCTAGCTCACAACACAAACTGAACACAGGGGAGTGTGGTGGAGAACCTCAACAGATTCACTGTGTTAAGATTCTAAAAAAACCAATTCTAATTAGCCATTAAGAAAGAGTGGGGGAAGATGTCACACTTTAGAGAATACAGCAAAAGAAAAATTTCCTATCTACAATCTAGGTTGATAATTCAGAGCCTTAGAAAAATGGACATAACTTCAGAATTTAGGTTTATTTAAAAATATAGTCTATTAAAGCTTTTAAAATTCTGAAGTGATGGCAATTATTGACTAAACACTTAGAACAAGTGTCTATTTGAAGGGTGGCAGCAGTTTTGACAGCTGCCTCCCTGACAGCACAAAGGGAGCATTTTGTCAGTTCACTCAGTGTTCTGTGCAAGGATTGGAGGTCCATTAACAAAGGAGAAATCTTGGCACTTTCAAAACAAGGACTCTTGTTTTCTCCCCCACTTCACGCATCTACTGAAAAGAGAGATAGCTGAGTGTGCCCCAGTTTATACGGCTACTCTGTAATTAAATTAATTGTGTCCTGTAAGTCTTCTAGTATCCCACAGCAGAACATCAGGTTTTGATAACATTATTTTTCCTCTTATGCGCCCAAAATACTTCAGAAAACTTAATTGAATTTAAAAAAATAATGTTGTCTTGTACATTTATTTATATTTCAGTTTCTGTCCAAATTCAGTGTGACAGTATTTTTACTCATAATTAGTGATTTAGCAAATAAGTGTGTCAGATGTTTTGCTGGAATATGGCTGTACATGTTCAAACAAAGTAATTATATCAATGTGAAACTTCCATTTTCTTTTCTAAGAATAGCATTGTATCTATTTGTATTTATACTCCATTTGTAATCTATCATCTTATACCAACAAATAAAAATACATTTTTCCTTTAAAACATGAAAGGGAGAGAGCTTCCAACACAGGCTGTGGCCAGCAGTGAGCACCTGCAGGAAGAAAATTCATCCTGGTTGCCAAGTACTTCTGTAAGCAGCTGCACAACCACAGTATGCCACAGAGAAAGTATAGGTAGAACAGACATTATTTTTTTAAGAACAGGTTACATGTTTGCCAAGTTGAAGCTGCCGTGATTTCAGGTTGCTTTGATTTAACTAATGTCAGTCACCCTGACTGTAGGGCATAGGTAAACCCTTACGCCAAAGGGAAGAAAACCTTTTGGAATGCAATGCAACACCAAATCCAACTGTACAAGTCACATGGAATTGTGGATTAGGAAGAGTAAAAGGAAGATTTAGACCCACCCTCAATAACTTGAACAGAAAAGCAAATTCAGCACTTCATGCCTAACGTTGATGGAAACTCACTGACACAGGCCTATTCTGCCTAAGAGACGTGACAGAGAAGCCAATTAAAAACAAATCTGTAATAGGAAAGATGGAGCTGAAGTTCTGGAAGGCAGAAAGAGTGAGGGAGGAAAAGCAAACTTTTTAAATAACCAGTTCGTATTTCTAGCAATGCTAATGTCTGCAAGTTGTTGCATTTTAGTTCTTACTAGGAGAGCAGGAGTGAAATTTGTGGGATATACCAACATAACTGGAAAACCCCTGAAATACTGAAGGTACCAAATGATGATAAAACTCAAAATGGAAGTAATCTTCAGTTACAGACTAGTACCTTGAGCCTCTGGCTTTCAAGTGTACCTTGAAGTGTACCCATGCTCTCACATCCAAATCTAGAGACCAAAATATTTATAAATCTTTGCTCTAGCAGCTGGCCAGAATTAGCAGGGAAGTGCATGTACGCCAAACGGCACATCTGTGCCTTCATCTAAAATTCAGAGACTGTGGAAAGATTCTCATTGGTTTTACTGGACCGAGAACCTGACCCCAGAGCATCCTACATCATCATTTGAAATTACATCTGCATCCTTGCCAACACACAGCTTTCTGGAAGACCAGGTCAGCCACCACCAGACTAATGAACTTCTGTATTAACACAGTACTTTTAAGAAGAAAAAACCCCAAGAAACTCATTCTGAGTTAAGCTTTGCACAATATGAGGGACCATATGTCAAAAGACATGTAGAAGTTTCACTGAATTCAGTACGGTGAGAATTTCATACTTGTCTCTTCTGTGGCAAGGACTGCACTTAGGTAAAGTGAACAGAGCATCGTTAACACATAATACATCCCCAGCTTTGAATCTCTTTGTGGCTTCAGGCCAATGCATATTCAGCAGAATGAGGCAGGAGGGCAAAACAGACTAATCTTTACCAGTTGTATCCATTTAACAGGAACATACAGAAAGTCCAACAGAATGTATTATACAACAACAACAACAGTAACCATCATTTTACTTTGTGAAACTTCTTAAAGCAGACGTTTCAAGCAAACATATTTCTTATAATGTTTGAAAAACAAATTTAGCTGAATACAGTCACACCCCATGCCACTAGACACTGTTCTAGTACTTACCCATCTGGCTAGAGCTTCTTTGATGGTTGTTGCTTTTGCCTAAAAATTAAACAAATATAAGTGAATATTCATTGAAATTTTTAAGTGGCTTGTTCACTGCAAATCTATTTCCTCTCCCTTCCCTCTCCCTATCCTGCTTATTTGCCTCCCTTCCACCACTTTCCTGTATTATCTCGGGTCAGCCAAGTCAAAGAAGTTGGAACCTCCCAGTGCCCTGTAATTTTGTTTTCTGGGGTGCTTTGCTGCATTTTCATAATCAAACAATGGGCTTCATGTCAGGGCATTATCTTCATGATCTTACTCTCTGCCCCATGACACACTGCTATTAGCTTTTATGGTGAAATTCAATTCAAAGGCATAAGAAGTTACTGCATTGAAAATTGCAGTCCAATGCTCTTCAACCCTCGCACTTTCTATTGTGCATTAGCAACTTCCTGTCTGAAAGCAAGTCTGTAACCAGACAATAATACAGCCTCTTAAAATTCACTGAAGAAAATGAGGTACATCTTGCCAAAACTCAAAAGCAATCTGAATTGTGTATATTTGGGGTTTCTTTCCAATTGTTTTGCATTGAGTTACATCATGTGATGTGAAAACATGTATTATTCAGTTTGGCAAAACCTGAGAGCTGATTTTTAAGGCTTTTGAAGGACTGACCCACTGACCAACTTTCTGTTGTCACTAACTCTTACTTTTCCACCTTACATCAGATTCTTAGTGAAACCACATAAAGATATGCAAAACAGTAGTATAAAAACAATGTTTAATGCTTCTCTAAACATTAAACATATTCCAAGATGTGTCTTGGATTAAAAAGGTTTCAGAGATCAATCTTTTACAAACACTGATCAACAGCCTTCTTTCCACAAATACAGGAGGACTCTAGTTTTGGCATCTCTGTTGTTCTTAAGTGTAGCAGTACATGTGGGTATAATGAGGCTTCCAGGTAATCAGATATGTAACCCCCCTACACTATAAAAGTTAAAACCAACAAACTAACTTCCACCAAAAATCTTACAGGCAGCCACCTCACTCACAGAGCTTTAATGTTGGGTACTTTAATCTGGACCACAGGAAACTCTGGTCCCAGCAGTAAAAGGCAACAGCAGAGGCAGCTGCATATAAAAAATGGCCACAGCCACTGAACACCCAGCAACAGCCTAAGAGCCAGCAACACCAGGGAGCCTGAGCGTGCGTCTCAAACATCAACATGCACCCACACTTAGACACCCTCAGATGTTCCAGCTGTTTCTGCCCACTGACAGGCATTCATTTCAATCTGGTCTATACCAAGTGATAGCTAGCTCTAAGTCCCACTGGAGACGACCTGCAAACTTGTGCCACAGCAGTAGCTCCCCAGTGTCTGCCAAAAATGAACGTCTGCATAACCTCCTCTGGTTCAGAAGATCACATCCCTAAATTCTCACTACAACAGCCTCACTCAAGCTGATCAACAGCTACCAGTGTGCCAGTAAAAACAGCTGGTTTCCAGTTAAATGGGGTTTTTTGGGCAGGAACTTCATTACCTTTTACATAATTATGGCAGCAAATCATCACAGCGCTTGGGTATGTGATCTCGGTCACTCGTGTTGAAGGCAGAAATGGATTTATAAGACCAGTGCCTGTTGCTGTTTCAAAGTCATGCCCAAAAATAGTTTGGACTTTAAAGCTACTGATCCATGTGAGCATAAGGAGCAGCTTCTTCCCTGACCTCTGTTGACCCATCTCTGCCGATTTGATGGAAACATGGACATCAGCAGAGCGGGTTATCTGGAGAGCACATATCAGGGACTTCATTTTCTTTGAAGTGCACTGAAATTTCTATGGGTAAATCAGAGTATCTTCTGCCACGGGAGGTTCCCTCCAAGAAGCTTATCTGCAGGGTTCTTCTACCTGCTTACTGAACAATTTTCTACAGGTATTTAGACTAAAGAAAATCATAATACTTAAAATACTCCAAATGCCAAGGGACCAATGGTCACCCTGAAGAGTCACCATGAACATGGCAGGAACAAGAAACAGAATCTCCTAAGGGGAAAAAATAACCACACCTCTGCTAGTAATAGTTGTAACAAAAGATGTATTTTTCCCCCCCAAAACATGGCAGTTGGACACAGAGTATTTACAAAATTTAGACCCCCAGGAAAAAGTAAAATAGCGACACTTCGCCTTTATTTGCTGACATTTATTTGTATGTTAAATAGATGAAATCGGAATTGCACAGCAACAGATACCAAGCTAATCGCTGTAGCGATCGCCGATACCGCCGCCTTACAACCACGTACTAACCGAGGTTTGTGCGACTCCCCTCTTTCCTCGCTTACCCCCGAAATCGCCCTTTCCCCAGGCAGGCACAGCAGCAGGCCACAGCCCCCCGCCTCAGCCGCCGGCCCGCGCCCCCGAGCGCTGCCTCCCGGACGGCTCCGGCCGAGCCCGGGCTGCTCGGCGGGGCCCGGCCCGCGGGGGGCTCCGCGCCGCCCTCACGGCCCCCGCCGGCCCGGGGAGCGCTCAGACCCCGGCCCGGCCCGGCCCGGCCGCAGGACTCACCATGGTGCCGGTGCTACCGCGAACGCTGCGGTTGCTACGGGCGCGGGGAACGCCCCGCCCGGAACTCGCGTAGCGGGCAGCGGCCCGCGGCGCCTTGTGGGACGTGCGGGGCTGGCCGGGTCGATGGAGCTCGTCTAGTCCTCCGAGCACTCGCCTAAATGGAATGTGATGGGAGTTTGGGCTGGCAAAGAATGACTGTGGCCGGTTCCGGGCTTCTCCGTACAAGAGGAGCTACTGGAGAGAGGCCAGTGGAGGGCCACGAAGATGATGAGGGGTCTGGAGCCTCCCTCTTGTGAGGAGGGACTGCGGGACCTTGGCCTGTTTCATCTATGTAAGAGGAGATCTCACCAATACATACAAATATCTCAAAGGTGGGTGCCAAGAGGATGGTGCCAGACTCTTTTCAGGGGAGCCCAGTGACAGGACAAGGAGAAAACACAGCCTTAAGCTGAAACACGGGAAGTTCCACCTCAACATGAAGAACCTCTTTACACCGAGGGTGGCACAGCACTGGAATAGGCTGCCCAGGGGAGGTTGTGCAGTCTCCCTCCGGAGACAGTCCACATCCACCTGGACACACTCCCGTGTAACTTGCTCTAGGTGTCCCTGCCTTAACATGGTCATCTCCAGAGGTCTCTTCCAACCCTAGCAATTCTGGGAATGTAAACCAATATCAATAACGTGGCTGTAACTAAGGCCAGAATCAGGCACTCAGTTTAATGTACACTTCAGGAAATAGCTACACATTCAGCAGAGTGCCTGCAATGTATCTCGGGTCCTCAGGCAGCATTGTAAATACACAAAATGCTAGTGCAAAAGTTGTCTGGTTTTCAACAGGTCCTTCTATTAATTATTTTGTCCAGGCAACCCTGACTCATTCACAAAAGGCTCTTCACAGTAAAATTACATTCTTTTTATTTTTCCTCCTTTTTAAACAAAGTATTATTCACTTTTCCAAACAAATTTTTACACATGGTTGCTTTTTAATAAAGGAAGTGTTTTACTTCTCTTTCAAGTTGCATGTATCTGACAAAATCTAATACTGAATTATTTTAAAATCTTGTGCTTTAGAAATTAAGTCTGAGAAGTCATAACCTACCTGTTTTTTGTTTTATTTACAACTTAACATTTACTTTCTGAACCTCCAGACTGCAATCTTGCATAGCAATGCATATGCTAAGGTAGGACTGCAGTGTGGAGACACAGGTATTGGCACTGGGCGAGTGACAGAACAGGGATAGCGGAGGTGCTGCTCTTGCACAATTAATAACAGCTCCAACTACTGAAGAGGCATGGGATGAGGCAGACCGACAAACAGGAACCTTCAGACAATAGACAACCCTTTCCTCTACAGTTGCCACCCGGAATGAGTTTTGATAAAAAGGCAGGGTGCCAGTTATAGGTGACACGCAGGAGCACATCGCAGCGGATGGGTCTGGGCTTCTGGGGCTGCTCGTGTCAGCAGAGGTTCAAGCATCAGATGTGATTTGGCAAAAACCTCTTCAGCTGGTGAGGGAGTTCAGAGACCAGGCATGAAGAGATCTTGTGTGGAGTTAGCCAGGATGGAGCTTCTCTTGTAAAGAACAGATGGATAAATTGTTCACTTGGCGTTGATCGTGTGTGAAGAACATGTGACTTTAATCAAATGATAAGGAATAACAGGAGTTGCAGAAAGCTAGTGAGACTGAGCAGCAGCATAATGACAATTAACTGGAGAGAGAAGATCCCTGAGAGCAAAGCAAAACTGAGTACCACTAACAAAAGTTTTGTATCTTCCTGGGCAGCTCTCAAAATGGTCTGACAAAATGACTTTGGAAGGAGAAATTTTGTTGATAGAGGCCCTCATTAAACAGGCCTTCAGCGCTGGCACCATTTCAACAAGACCCTCTTGAGAGATCAGCTCATTTGGCAAGAAGTTGTTTCTTTCTCCCTGAGAATGGTGGAGAAAAAGAAGGCACTAGCCAAAAATTAACTTGGATGAAAAAAAGAGAAAAAACTCCGGCAGTCATGGAAAAGCTATCCTAGATTTGGCTTTGGGTGGTTTTTTTTTTGGAGGGCATTGTTAGTTTGGTATGATTCTGAGTTAATCACCACTGTAAGGTGACAGCTTTTTACAGTTCAGTTTAAATCTACAGGCTAGGTTTTCTGTCTCCCAACTCTGCTTCCTCCTTAAGAACAGCTGTCAGCATCTGTTGNAGGACTCACCATGGTGCCGTTGCTACCGCGAACGCTGCGGTTGCTACGGGCGCGGGGAACGCCCCGCCCGGAACTCGCGTAGCGGGCAGCGGCCCGCGGCGCCTTGTGGGACGTGCGGGGCTGGCCGGGGCGATGGAGCTCGTCCAGTCCTCCGAGCACTCGCCTAAATGGAATGTGATGGGAGTTTGGGCTGGCAAAGAATGACTGTGGCCGGTTCCGGGCTTCTCCGTACAAGAGGAGCTACTGGAGAGAGGCCAGTGGAGGGCCACGAAGATGATGAGGGGTCTGGAGCCTCCCTCTTGTGAGGAGGGACTGCGGGACCTTGGCCTGTTTTGTCTATAGAAGAGGAGATCTCACCAATACATACAAATATCTCAAAGGTGGGTGCCAAGAGGATGGTGCCAGACTCTTTTCAGGGGAGCCCAGTGACAGGACAAGGAGAAAAAACAGCCTTAAGCTGAAACACATGAAGTTCCACCTCAACATGAAGAACCTCTTTACACCGAGGGTGGCACAGCACTGGAATAGGCTGCCCAGGGGAGGTTGTGGAGTCTCCCTCTGGAGACAGTCCACATCCACCTGGACACACTCTCGTGTAACTTGCTCTAGGTGTCCCTGCCTTAGCAGAGGGATTGGACATGGTCATCTCCAGAGGTCTCTTCCAACCCTAGCAATTCTGGGAATGTAAACCAATATCAATAACGTGGCTGTAACTAAGGCCAGAATCAGGCACTCAGTTTAATGTACACTTCAGGAAATAGCTACACATTCAGCAGAGTGCCTGCAATGTATCTCGGGTCCTCAGGCAGCATTGTAAATACACAAAATGCTAGTGCAAAAGTTGTCTGGTTTTCAACAGGTCCTTCTATTAATTATTTTGTCCAGGCAACCCTGACTCATTCACAAAAGGCTCTTCACAGTAAAATTACATTCTTTTTATTTTTCCTCCTTTTTAAACAAAGTATTATTCACTTTTCCAAACAAATTTTTACACATGGTTGCTTTTTAATAAAGGAAGTGTTTTACTTCTCTTTCAAGTTGCATGTATCTGACAAAATCTAATACTGAATTATTTTAAAATCTTGTGCTTTAGAAATTAAGTCTGAGAAGTCATAACCTACCTGTTTTTTGTTTTATTTACAACTTAACATTTACTTTCTGAACCTCCAGACTGCAATCTTGCATAGCAATGCATATGCTAAGGTAGGACTGCAGTGTGGAGACACAGGTATTGGCACTGGGCGAGTGACAGAACAGGGATAGCGGAGGTGCTGCTCTTGCACAATTAATAACAGCTCCAACTACTGAAGAGGCATGGGATGAGGCAGACCGACAAACAGGAACCTTCAGACAATAGACAACCCTTTCCTCTACAGTTGCCACCCGGAATGAGTTTTGATAAAAAGGCAGGGTGCCAGTTATAGGTGACACGCAGGAGCACATCGCAGCAGATGGGTCTGGGCTTCTGGGGCTGCTCGTGTCAGCAGAGGTTCAAGCATCAGATGTGATTTGGCAAAAACCTCTTCAGCTGGTGAGGGAGTTCAGAGACCAGGCATGAAGAGATCTTGTGTGGAGTTAGCCAGGATGGAGCTTCTCTTGTAAAGAACAGATGGATAAATTGTTCACTTGGCGTTGATCGTGTGTGAAGAACATGTGACTTTAATCAAATGATAAGGAATAACAGGAGTTGCAGAAAGCTAGTGAGACTGAGCAGCAGCATAATGACAATTAACTGGAGAGAGAAGATCCCTGAGAGCAAAGCAAAACTGAGTACCACTAACAAAAGTTTTGTATCTTCCTGGGCAGCTCTCAAAATGGTCTGACAAAATGACTTTGGAAGGAGAAATTTTGTTGATAGAGGCCCTCATTAAACAGGCCTTCAGCGCTGGCACCATTTCAACAAGACCCTCTTGAGAGATCAGCTCATTTGGCAAGAAGTTGTTTCTTTCTCCCTGAGAATGGTGGAGAAAAAGAAGGCACTAGCCAAAAATTAACTTGGATGAAAAAAAGAGAAAAAACTCCGGCAGTCATGGAAAAGCTATCCTAGATTTGGCTTTGGGTGGTTTTTTTTTTGGAGGGCATTGTTAGTTTGGTATGATTCTGAGTTAATCACCACTGTAAGGTGACAGCTTTTTACAGTTCAGTTTAAATCTACAGGCTAGGTTTTCTGTCTCCCAACTCTGCTTCCTCCTTAAGAACAGCTGTCAGCATCTGTTGGCATCATTACTAAAGAGTTCCACAAGTAATTAATGCCTAACTTAAAAGCTGCATTTAGACATATTCTAACCTATCCAACAGAATCTTAATACCCTGAGTGTGAAATGCCAATCCAAGACATTACAGGAACAGACAGTGCAAACAAGACAGTGCTAGTGCCACCATTCTCCCTGGATGACAAGGAAAAATACTCTTCATTTTCCCATTCAGCACATAGTTCTTGTTGGAAAGAAACAGACTGTGTCATCAGAAGACCACAATGCTAAGTATATGAGCCTCATTTCAAGTAGGTATCTCCAGGTTCGTGTAAATGGAAAACATTTCCAAAGTGTCTATGGCTGTGAATATGAGAGTTCTGGGCTAAGGTAGCTTAGGACTCAAAAGTCAGAGTCATTTATGATTTGAATGTCTACATTTATCATCCATCATTGCCAAGGTGTGGTCCTGTCTGAGGGTGCAGGCTGGCTGTTGACATTCTCTGAGTTGTAAGTACTGCTAGCAAGGAAGTACCTACTGCTCTCCTCAGGTACTTGTTTCTTCATATCACGACCACTTTGAGCTGTCAGGTTTGTACCATAGTGCAGCCTGCTTATTGTTTCACATTTCCTCTGTTTACCTGGTTAAATTAACTTAGGCTGCTCCAAATAAATCCCTTTCCTTTTGGATTTATGCTTGTAACTAAGTAGTCATTTGGTAATTTTCGTATTTCAAGGCTTGTCTCAGTCAATCCCTTCAATTCGCCAGTCATCACCAGTCATTTTGGTGGCTCAAGTTCAGTCCTTGCAGATCTGCAACAGCTTGCACGTGCATAAGTGTTCATCCCAAATGCAAGTGCAGAAACTCCTGTATCTTTCCCCAGGAGTGCTCCTGTGCATGGGCATGTGCTTTGCTCTCTCCACCCCCCAGAACAGGCACCCCCAAAACACGATCCAGAGCTACCTGACAGAATGGAGTAGAAGGAGGATCAATTCGGTGACCTGCTCCTGGGTAACTCAGGAGTTCAAAGTTCTCTTTCCCATGCTGGCGGAGACGCCTGATTGCCAGCTCAGCATACAAGGAGCTCTTCCACATCCGATCATCTTCCCCTACCACCAAGAGGAAGTGACCTTCTGCTTTTTCGATGGGGATTGCACAAGGAGAATTAGCAGGATTCGTTGGGTCATCCAGAGCTTCAAAAATGTCAAATACACCAGTGTCAGAGATAGTGACTTTGTTCATATCAAACCGCAGCCCCGGAAGAGTCATGGCACCATAGTGGAGGTCTGCAACTGTGTTTGAACTACAGCCGGAGATAGAGACAGCAGCCACTACTTCTGGCAGGAAGGTGATCATGGAGAGTGCTAATTCTGCCCCTTTCCCAGTCCCAATCACTCCAACTCCTGGTCCTTTCACCTTCAGATAAGACAGGGGGTGGAGAAGAGAGGAAGAAGGGAATAAAGGAAGCAGGCATTATAATAAGATTAGCTATTAAATGACTTTGGAGTTGTTTTATTAAAAAAAAAAAAGAAAGGTTAGGTTAATTATTGATGTGACCCATTGGAAAGCAACAGTCTGGACCCAGGGTCCTCCTTCTCTTTATGATCTTATTTTTCAGAGAAACCAAGAGATACCAAACCCCACAAAAAATGCACAGACAAGCACAAGACATACCATCACTCGAACCTTACCTGGTCCCTACTACATATATTAATGCAATTTTTTTCTTATTTTCCTGAAACAGGTAGCAGGAAATTCAAGCACAGTCTACTGTTTCATATGTCTCAGGAAAATAAAGTAACCTCACAAATTACATCTGAAGGATTAGATAAGTAGCATTTGAGTTGTCTTCTTTTAGCCTGGAAAGTAAAACTGAAAGCAACATCCCACATCATCAAATCCATTCTTTCAACTACTATTGAGCAGAGCCGTATCATTCTCTCTTAAAACTGATTGCTTTCATGCAAGAAAAAAACCCAAACAAACCAAATATTTTTATCACCACTGGTCCTGTCTGGAGGGTACTCCAGCATTCACCCTCCTACTGACCAGCAATCTTCTAGCTCCAGCATGAATTTATTTAGCAGACAGTTTGTGCTGGAAGAAAGTCACTCTCCCCAGTCATATGCATAAGCCACTACTGGGCCTAAACTTGCCCAGCAGAAATTGATACTCAAATATAAAAAAACAATCACCACCACTTAGGCATAACTGCTGAATCCTCCCTAGTCCCAAGAGATCTCTCATTACACTCACCTTTGGGTGACGCTGTAGGAACCTTGCTGCCTGCTCAAAGTACTCAAGTTTTAATTCTTTCATGACCCTAGGAAGATCTTCAAAGTCAAAATATGGCAGAGAAAGAGCAGCAAAACCATGGGTAGCCAGGAGACTGGATCTAAATTCAATCAAGCCTCCTTCATCACCATACATGTCAATCACTCCTGGAAAGGGGCCATCCCCTATATTAAAGAGAAGAGGTACAGAGGAAAAGTTATCAAACAGGACGGTAAAAACGATCTGGTGAGAAGTGAACAACAAAATACAGAATGCTTAAGACATTTGCTGTTAATAGTCATTACTTTTCCAGTTGCACAGCAGAGATTTAAGAGAACCAGTGCTGTATCCACTTCAGCTATTTCAAATTAAGAATAGGTCCTTACATTCCTGTAAAAATATGTGAAGTTAGAGGGTTTGCTTTAATAAAAAAAAACAAACAAAAAAAAAAACAACAAAAAACAACTGTTCTAAATGCATTTTTCAATGGTCTTAACCTCCTTCCCTCAGACCAATCATACACCAAGTCAGCTATTTTCCCACAAAGTCACATTTTAATTAGCAAAGTGCAAGCCCATGAGTAATGAGGCAAGAGCACTGAGCCCTTGAAGTAAATTCTGCAAAACTTACGTAAACTCTGGAATAAACTGCATTAAGCAAAGCCCAACAAAGATAACCCATTGTTAAAATCAACTGGACTTATTAGCTCTATCTCAACATCAGCACTGTAAGACTTGGCAGGAGAACTGCTCCTGCAGATGTGACAAGACAGAAGGTAGAACTGAGAGCTGAGTGGGTGTGGCTGTGTGTGCATGACTGACGTACAGATACACATGCACACACATGTGTATGATCTGCGCCACCAAACTGCAGAAATCATCAGAACCACCATTTTGTTAAACAGCCATGCTTTTGCAGCCAAGCTTGTGTTGGAACATGTTTGTATGCCAGGCCAGGAGGTCTTAGATTAAAAGGCTAAGGATGCTACTTAGTGGAGCTTTAAAGACCAGAGGCAAACAATATTTTTTTTTCTTTTTTTTTCCCCCCCCCCGGCCACCAGATGCCACCTCTGATGTGCCCTGCTCTAGCTCACTACAACCACCTCAGCACAAAGAGGACACACTTGTTACAAGTGTTTGTTAACTCTCTGACACTACAGTATGTGCTAAAGAAAAGGTCTCTGGCATTTCAACACACTTGAGAAAAGGAAGTTTTGTATAAGACACACTAAGTGGTGGAAACCTCCTAAATTAAAGCATTAAGAAGGCAGAAAGGGACTGAAACATGCTTTTGGGTTCTTACTCTTTCAGTTCTGATCTTTTTTTTGTTAAAGTTCAATATTCTACTCAAGAGAAAATATGTCAGGATAAATTTGTTATAATGCTATGATCAGCAGAAACCTTTAGTTAGCAGCAGCCAGCCTAGATGGCAAGAAAATACGTATTCATTCATCATCCCTACCTGGAAAGCTTTCTAGCAAGAAGGTGTAATCAGAACACAGACATAGATGAATGTGTCTCTCTCTCATGAAGACAATCCTTTAACTTTCACAAGGATCCTGGACTTCCTCTCTGAGTGCCTACACATGCCCAAGTATATGGTTCCTGCAGAGCTCACTAAAAAGCAGGATAAAATGGGCCAGACAACTTTACTAACATTTAAAAACAGACAAACAAACCTCCGCATCTGTAATTCTTTTGCCTGAATTAAGAAATTGCTTTCACATTAAAACTAGAGCATAAGCCCACTCATGTCCTCTCACTTTTACTAAGAATGGTTCACATTTAAGACTCCTATCTTAAATATATTAAATTTTTTTGTCCCTGGAGCAAAGAATGATATGATAGTAATGCTGTAACTGGATCCTCCATCCTGAGGGATGCCAATATCATTTAAGCAACAATTCCAGACTTTCTAAAGGGGAAAATGCAGTTTCATCTTGCAGATCTCTGGATTCTCACTGAGCTCAGCAGAAATCAAACTCATCTTCTAAGGCAGGATAGATCAAAACAATGTCTCAGGGATGGAAAATTCAGCATGCTGACTAAACATCTGAAATTCAAAGTTCAATCTCTTGTTGTTCAATCTGTTGGTTTTTTTCTCCAGTGGACTTTGGAACTGTATCTAAATGGATTAAAAAAGTCATTGGCTTGGAAATCATTCAACGAAAATATTTAAATACCTAATAACTGTAGTGATACTTAGGAGTTGCTGAACCAAGTAGTTTTAAATTAGAGGTAATGTGGAGGGCAGTTCCAGTACCACAACACTCAGGGAACTACAAGGAGTTTAACTCACAGCTCAAGTGTCCAAACACAATCACTGATGTAAGGTTTTGTTTTCCAACACCACTCACAGGCCATCAGAATATCACACCTCATAAAGCACAACCATCTCATAAGCAGAACAGGCAGAACTTGCTCATAAATCTGTTTTGTCTTTATAGCACAAAAGTAACCCAACTACTAACTTAGCTTTGACTCCAGTGTAACAGAGGTGGAATACATGTATTTTCTAGAATGTTTTCTGCTGCTCTGATTCTTGGCTTGTGTTTCACAGGGAAGAAAAGTACCTTATTAATTCAATCCTATTTAGGGTAAAATCCTTGGGAGCTTCAGCACAAGCTCACACAATGAAGCGCATCAGTTTTTCTGGATGTTAGCTTCTGTTACTCCAGAGCAAACATCAAACCTACTGATAAACCACAGGCTGAGCACAGCCACGAAATAAACTCTACAAGCCCTGTTCTCCTTTAGCTCCGGCCCGTCCCGCAAGAGCCGCCTGCCTGTGGCCGCCCTGCCGAGTGCCGCCGAGAAGAACCATGCCGAGCGGCCACCGTCGCGACAAGCACTTGGGACATCTCCTTTAGAGCTCAGGGCCACCCGTCTGCAGGCGGCGTTCGGCTCTCTTAGGGAATGCGGATTCCCCGGCCGATAGCCTCTGCATGGGTTTGTTTTACGAGACTTTCCTTGCTCTGGACAGAGAAGCCGGGGGGTCCCGCCGGCCCCACGGTGAAAGTCTCGGGCCGGGGCACTCACCCGGCGGCAGGAAAAGGGAGCCCCTTACGACTCCCTCCTTCAGCCGGATCCTCCGCACGCCGGGGGCCGTGAACAACCTCTGCACCTCGGCCTTGGCCACCACAGGCCCGGGCATGGCGCCGGGCGGGCTGTGGCCCTCGTGGACCAACACCTCCACCTTCATCGGGGCGCCGGTGCTGCGGGGAACCAGCCGCTGGTACGGCTTCTCCATGCCGGCGGGGGCGAGGCTCCAAAAGAGCCCCATGGGCTCCACGCCGGTGTAGTCCCCGCCGTGGGAGGCGTCCGTGCCCAGGTGCAGCTCCCCGCGGCCGTCCGCCCGATAGTGCGCGCACGACTGGAAGAGGCAACCGCGGTCATCGGCCGCCACCGCCCGCAGGGTCACCGGCTGCCCCGGGCTCAGCCC
>VZTJ01000675.1:785886-804489 GCA_013397795.1 Orthonyx spaldingii
CCCTCCAGGCGGCCCCAATCGAGAGCAGAGCCCCTCCCCGCCCCACAGCCCCGGAAAGGCCGCCAGCTCCGGGCCGCTCCCGCCTCCCCCGAGCCATCCAACCGACTGGAGCAGCGAGCCGTGGGCAGCAGTTAAAGTTTCGCTTTAATCCATTACAAGCACAGTGGAAGCAAACGCACAAGCGGGTCTAAGGCACGGGGAACAGCCGAGGTTGGATGCGGGCTGCAGGCCCTGGCGGGTACAGCGTGTTCGGACACACAGTGCAAGTGCGCCGGCAACATCCAGCGCTTCTCCTTCAGCTGGGTGCCGAGCGTTCCTGACGATCCCCGGCGGGCCTGAGCGCTCACCCCGCTGCTCAGAGCCCCGCTCCGCCACAGCAGGCCGGCCGCCTCAGCGCCCCTTCCAGGCCGCCTCAGCCCGCACGGCGCTCGGCCTCACGGAGCCGCCGTGCCAGCCCCGCAGCCGGACTGTTCTCAGCAGCCCTTCCGAGCGGGCAGCTGAGAAGGCATTTAGGGAATGTACAGGCAGGGAGCTCCGACAGTGCTGCGGACCTCCACAGCGATACCCGGCCATGCTGAGGACACACTCGTGAGCCGCTCCAGGATGACGACTAACAGGATCCGTTCTGTTGTTTCTTCACGTTTACGAACTTCCACAGTCTGTTTATATGTCTCATTTCTACTGCATGCGCTCAGAACGTCACATCAAGCTATGGGCTATTTGTTGCCTATAAATGTGAAGTGTTACCTGAGGCTGCTGTCACAGTATCGCTGGTTTTGGTAAGTGAAATATTAGATATTGTTAAGGCAGATGCATTTTAGTGGTTTGGGAGAAGGGTAGGAGGAAGAAGTGCATAGGGAGAACAGAAAGATTACTGGAGGCAGGAAGACAGAACTGCTGCTTCCAGAAAAACTAGAACATAAATCTGGGCAATAGTATACATTTCCTCTAAGAAGGCCAAGGCACATTTTCATCCCGGTTCTCAGCTTAGATGAGTTACCTACCACTTTAATTCACACTCAAACCACATACGGCCTTACCACCATTTATTTCCACAGCTTGTAACCCTATACTACACAAAACAGGAGGCCAAGACCTCTAACCAAGATTAGAAGGGGGTGTAAAAAGGAAGTTGCTTTCTTGCTTTCACCCACCATCATCCTCCAAGAAACCTAGTAGCTTATTCTTTGATGTTCCTTGTTCTCATTCTGAGCCGTTTAACAAAACAAACTTGAAACACTGGCATCTTCATCTGTAAAGTAACCTAATTCATATCAGAGCTTACTGGATGTTCCAGATGGCTTGCCTGTGAGGTGTTTACGAAAGAAAGCTTGGATCTGCTGCCAGGCATCTATCTGTGCCTCACAGTGTGCCTTGGGCTCCCCTCCCCACATCACAGGCTTGCCAAACAGCAGGTGCATTGAGGCTGCACACATGGGAAAAAAGGGAGGTTCGATGTAGTGCCCTGCTCCAGGATAACAGACTATCTCAGGCTTTTCCTTCCCATGCGTTTGCAAACGTTTGCTCCCCTCAACTGCAAAGAATTCACTTTTCCAGTTGTGATCATCCTGGCCAACAATGAACAAGAAGCAACACTCGGCCCTCTCCAAAGGAATAAAGCTTTGCCGGTCAGGCCCTTCTAGTGGGTTGTTCAATGCATCAATAATATCAGCAATCCCGGACTCGCCGACCTTGACACGCTTTGGGTTGATACCCAGGGGTGGAATGGTGATGCCCTTATAGCGGAGTACTGCACCCACATTTGCCACCGACCCGTTGATAAGGGCAGTGGCTGTGATGCCCTTTAGGAAGGAGGCCATGGAGACGCACAGGTCACCCCCCTTCGAGTGTCCGAGCAAACCAATTCCTGGACCTTTAACCTGGAGGTGAGAGAAGAGAAACCACAAGCAATGAACCATGGCATGCCACTTCTTTAAAATGTTGCCATGTTTGCAGCTCTGTGTGTCCCAGATTTGGACCCCAAGTATAAGCACCTGAGGTCCTGTGTGCAGGACCCGTGTCTGAGGGATCCTGGGCACTGTCTGTGTTTGATTTATGATCCTAAGCCCTACTGAGACTGCAGCATCATCCTAACAAAGCTACAAGGTTCAGTGCTGAAGCAGAGAGTACAGCTGTGCTTGCAAATGTGCAGTCCCACACTCACTTTATTTATAACGCAGTTGAGAGAGGAAGAGGGAAGGAGCAGGGGAGGCCTCCTCTACAATTGCTTTCTTTCAGTGCAAAATACTCAAAGTCAGCAATGACTATGATATTGTCATCACTTACGTTAACGAATTTCTTATATTCAAGGTTCCGCTATTAAGAAGCTAATGTGGAGTAGCAGGCTCCACATGAGCTGCTCTCCCACTTCTCTAGAATGCTTGGTGTCTAAATCACAGGAAGTAATCTGAGGCATCTTACTCATTAAAGTTTATCTTAAAAATATAACCTGTTAAGACATTTTTTCTAAGAGAATTGTACAGTCCTCTGGAGTCAATCTAGAATATGTTACCTTCATTTTCTTTTACACAAGGCAAATTAACCAGAATAGGAAAGTGAAATGACTACAGTGGGTGGTGAAATCCTCTAAAGATACTGGAAGAAGGTTAGCTAATACCACAACTGCTTCAATATCCAAAGACTCTCAGGGGCAAATAGGCTCTCAGACAGCATCAAAATTTAATACCTTCTGTATCTTATCACCAGCGTAATAGGCTTCAAACCCACTGACTTTGAAACATGGGAAAGGGGAAATTAGAAAATACAGCTGAAACTTTGCAATACATTAAAAACACGGTGAGAATAGCAGTGGAGATGTTAATGGGAGGCAATGGTACTGTACCGCTCTCGGAAAAAAAACCACAGGGGGAAGCAATTTTCAGATTTTTTGGGGCAGAGAGGTCGCATGAGCAGTTAAGGTTAAGGTGACTAAAAAGCAGCCAAGACTTTTAACAACTACTCATCTTTCTGAGGTTGAGGAAGGTATTTATTTTCATTCTCCGGAGAAACCAAGTGTTGGTTTGTGCAATTCTAGCTACTGTCATGCACAGCTACTTATAACAAGATGCAGAACTGAGCAGGGTTCTCTTCCAAGAGGTGCTGAATTAGAAGGATCCCTAAGTGCATAACTAGCTACTAAAATCCACACTTATCAAATACCAACATTTGGAGTGATTTTAACAATACTAGCTTATACAATACACAGCAATAAATGTGTATTCGTGGACTTCCTTAGTTTCCTTGCTTTCCATGAGACCTGGATCACAGAAGGTTATCATGTGCTCTACAGCCGAAAAGGGCATTTAGTTCTGAAGGACTTTCTACAGAGCATAAATCTAAAATCCCCACTGGAAGTCCAGTAAGCCTCCAGGCAAATAGCACCCTAGTTATGACACTGGCTTGAATGGAGTAGAAATTACCAGTATGTGACCAGTGTGTCACTGTTTCACCTGGCCAGTTCAAAAGAAAGAGTTGGAATAATCTGCCAGAGAGCCATTGTAATGGGAGTTAAAGATATAAAATGAATTAATTATAGCCAACTCAACAGTGATGCTATTTTAAGTATAGCAGCTCTGCCCTATCTGCAGTCTGACAAGATCTAACTAAGGGGAGTTCACTGTAGTGAGAGTCAATGAACAAACCAACCTGGGTGTGTTGTAACATATAGTTTACAGCTTCTTCAAAATACTCCAGGTGGAATTCCTTCATCTGTTTGGGGAGATCTTCATAGCCATAGAAAGCCAGAGCCAGCACAGCAAAGCCGTGGTTGGCCAGCAGGCATGCCCTGTATTCAGGGAGTCCTCCTCCAGTTCCATACAAGTCAATAATTCCCGGAAAGGGGCCATTTCCTGAGAGAGACCACATAACAGGACATGTTAACCCACAATCTTTAATTTATATTCCAAATTCATAGGCCTGGGAATGTGTCTCTAAAAAAAAATAGAGCAGCAGAATGGTATTAAGGGTCCAAAGTACTGTGACAGTTTTAATGAAATGGCTACATTGTTTCAAGATTAAACAAACTAGCACAAATTAGCAGTCCTGCTAATGTTTTAGATAACATCAGGGAACAGGCAGCTGGAAGAGAATGGATCTTTTGACAGTCACAGCTAGTTCTCTGTATCATGTAAATTCACTGCAAGCATATCAAGCTCTGCTTCAAAAATACCCAGAAGGTTTCTCCTTAGTGCATTTCTCAGAAGGCTGATCCAAAAAATATCTTCTGATGGTTCCAGCTTCTCAATTTCAGTGTAAATGTACCTTAGTCATTTATTCTGGGATTAAGAAAAGAAAGTATTTGAAACCAGCCCTGCTTACCTGGTAAAGGAAGCATTACATTAGGTTCTTCAGGGGACAGGGATTGAGAGGGATTGGTGCAAACTGCTAACAAAATATGCGAAGGAGGAGGCCAAGAGGGAGACTTCCATTCCTGCTCAGGAGGGAGGCTGGGGCTTCCCTCAGATGTCTGCAGACTGACGTCAAACATGGGCAACAAGCAAGAACTAGAAAGTCACGTCCAGCCTCAAGGAGACAGATGAAGCCAGAGCAGTCAGAGCCCAGGGCACTGGCTGGGACAGCACATATGATTTTCATAGAAGAGTTATAGAAGACTGTCATAGAAGAGTTATCCAGTACAGGGAAGAAAGGGGAGAGGGGAAGGCATATGATACATAGAAGAGCTCCTTGAGTACATGGGGTTCCAGAGACATGATTGGTGAAAACCTCTGTATCACAGGGGGAAGGAAAGGTGGGATGTGGTGGGGGTGTGGCTGCTACAGAACCAAGGGAATGCAAGAGATGAGGTTTCCTACAGAAAACTAGCAGAAATCTAGACAGCTGCTGGAAGGATAACACAGCATTTGTCGGGCAATCTGAAAACCTCACAGACCCTTTTCATTATTTTTTGACAAAATACTGCCAGGGCAAGTCTGTCCAATGCTTTCTTTGACCTTCTGCTCACAAACAGGGAAGAATGGAGGACAAATGTGGCAGCAAAAGGCAGCTTGGGCTACAGCAATTAGGACATTACTAAGTTCAGGATTTGTGGAGAGGATGGAAAGGGAAGCAACAGGCTTAAACTCTACAGTTTAGAAGAGCAATCTTCCACCTACTCAAAAGAATTACCATCTGAATTTCCTGGAAAACAGCCAGGTAGAGGAAAGGTACCTTGAAGACTGGCTGACTCCACCTCCCATGGCGTTTGGGAACAAAAAGTGTACTGTGATCAATGCCTTCGTGTCCAATAGAAGTCAATTCAACAAACACACATGTGGTTCACTATATGCAGCTGCTCTGTGTGAGGAGTAGGGCCAGCAGATCAAAGCTGGTTGGGCTGATCAGGCCACTCCTTGAGGAGTGTCCAGGAGACTCAGCTCCCCCTTGTCCTCTGCCTGGTACGGGGCTCCAGGGGAGCCTGGAGGCTGTCTGGCTCCGGGCCTGGGAGTGCGGGGCCGAAAGTGGAGGCAGCACCGTGGGAGAAGGAGCCCGCCACGACCGGTACTCACCGGGGGGCAGGAAAAGCGTGGCCCGGATCCTCCCCTCTCGCACCGGGACTCTCCGCACCCCGTCCCGCAGGAACGCCCGCTCGTGCTCAGCCTGCGCCAGGAGCCGCCCGGGCCGCTCCCCGTGGCCCTCGAACACCTCCAGCTGCAGGAGGAAGGGGCTCCGCACGTCCCGCTTCACCAGCCGCCAGAAAGACTTCTGCGGCTGCAGAGCCCAGAGCAGCCCCATGGGCTCCAGGCCGGAGAAGCTGCCTCCCGGCAGCGCAGGGCAGCGGGCGAGGTCCAGCTGCCCGTCGTCCCCCGCCTGGTAGCGAGCACTGGCCTGGAAGAGCTCTCCGGTCTCGTCCCGCAAGGACGCGCGCAGCGTGACCTGCTGCCGCGGGCCCAGGCCCTGCACGGCGATGGCCAGCGGCTCGTCGAAGAGGCTGCGGGCGGCGGGCGAAAGGCGGACGGAGGGGGCCATGGAGGAGAGTCCCTGGGCGGGCGCTGTGCCGGGGCTCCAGGCGGGGCTGCGGCTCCGCGGGGCTGCAGGCGCGGGGCTGGGCCAGGACAGCCGCCGCTGCCAGGCGCGGGAGCCGGCCCGGCACAGGGAGCGGGCACTGATCTGCCACATGGCTCCGGGTCGCTCCCGCCTCTGGGGGCGGGTTCTGGGGCAGATCCTCGCGGAACCAGGGCCGGGCTTGGGTCCGAAGTGCCGCTGGCACGCCCCGGCGGTGAGGAGCGGGGCGGCAGCTCCCTTGTCCCGCTCGCCTGTTTCCCTCTTGCCTGCCTGCCTGCCTTTTTGCCTGCCACCCTACTTCCCTGCCTGCCTGCCTTTTCGCCTTCTCACTTCCTCTTCTGCCTTTCCCCCGCTGCCTTCCCCGGCTGTAGGAGAGTTCTTCCAAAGGCTGCCGAGTCCTTGACATCCGTCTGGGTCTCGGCGAGCTCCTCGGTGTCCCCCCGAGCTCTCCCGGGCCGGCGGTGGCTGCGGGCGCGGGATGTGTGGGGAGGACGAGCAGATATGCTGACAAGCCACCGAGCAGAATCGCGGTCGGAATTCACTGGCCAGGGAAGGGGCGGTGTGGGACAGAGCGCACAGAGATGGGACAGCTCTGCACAGCAGGGCCGAGCTGTGCTGTGCCGCTCAGCCAAGGGACCGCGGCGAGGGCCGGCCCTAGCCGAGGCGGGGAGAAGCCAGCACTAGCTCGCCACTGCTTCTTGTCTCCTTGTCGGCTCTGCTTCTGTGTTGGTTACCCCAAGGCATGGGTAAGGTTGGTTATGTCTCCACCAGGCTCTGCCCGGCCTAGGCAGCTGCACAGCCAGGTGTATTGGGAAGGATGGTCAGGAATGCGGAAGCAATAAGGGAGGAGCACTTTGACAGACTCTTTAGCTAGGTCAGGAGTCATCTGGCTCTTCTAGTAATGGATTGTGCAAGGATTTTAAAAAGACGGTCATTCAGTCCATCTTAGGCAGAGATGGATCTTCTGATCCAAAAGGAACTGCAGAGGGAGGGCTGTTTCCTTAAGCTCCCAGACTCTTCCTGGGAGATGCAGGTAGGGGTGCCTCATGCTCTGAGCTCCCATGTCTGACTCAGAGATGTGAAGGAGGTGGAAGCATCTAAGGAAATCCCCAGCATTGTCCTAGTTGGAAATATTAAGTGGTCAGAGATATCGGGCAGAGTCTCAGCACTCTTTCATTCACCATGGAGATTACCCTTTCTCTCCAATCGGGTGAGGTGCTCTGTCATCTAGCATTTGGGTATGTTGTCTGCTGTCCAGCCCTGAATGTGTGGCAGCTGCTCCTGTTGTTGAAAACAACACTCCTTGGCTTACACTACTGGATTTGATCACGGGCTTGACCATATGTGGGAGCAGATGCTAAGGAAAAGAGTCCCAGAGGCTTCAGCAATGTTCCTTCTCCTCCATGCTTGGGAATGCAAGAGCAGTAGAAGAGCGTGAAGGTAAGGGGGCTGTGTTTCCATCTTCTACGGTCTTGTGTTCCCACCCGGGCAGCCTTTGAGCCCAAGTTTCAGCCATCTCAAGCTTCCGCCCTGGGATGAGAAAGTAGTCGGATTGCACACCCTGCTTCTAACCAAAGCACAACAAATGACTCCATGGCTTTCAAATCTCAGTCTCTTTATTACAGTTCTCATCCCAGTAACAAAGATTAAAATGTTCCACATCATGTGGGAGAAGATAAAAATGGCTGTGAATTCAACAGGAAGTTTTTTTGCATGACATCTTAGGGCCAGAAGTATGCATGAGCCAGAGCACTTCCTTTTGAAAGGAAGATGGAAAGAAGGCACAGAAGGCAAACGACCTTTCACAAGGCTTAACCAGAGACAGCCCAGCATCCTGGCTACAGCAGTCATTCTCACACATTTCCAGCAGCACAGAGGTCAGAGATGTTTTCATTCACCATAAGAGCAGTGAAATCCCTGCTCCAAAATTGTCATTTGGGAGCTCAGTATGACCTGAGGATAGCATATGCATGTAGAGACCACAGTGACATGGAAAGCACTGTCAGGTATTAGAAGAATAGAAACCACCCAAGGAACATAATTGTGCATTTTGCACATGACCTGTTTTATCAAAGACTAATGTCCTTTTCTTGACGCTTGAGCAAAAAGGTTGAGGGGAGAACAGAAAAGGCAAACCCATTTCTTTTCTGTATTATGGATGTGCAAAGTCACAGAAGATACTGTAGTTGTACTGCCACAGCTATGACAAGGTTTGACCTGATAGATGTGCCAGAATTTATCAGATCTGGTTGTTCAAAGTTGATTGTTGCTTGCACGTTATTTGTTGCACATTAGTTAAAAATTAAATACTTTTTGAAAAAAGCCTGGATCTGTGACCAAACATGAATTTGAGCTTTAGAATAAGCCCTGAGCTCCCCACCCAGGACTGCCTGCTTGTGAAGCATGGGGTGGATTCCTGTGTGGTACAAACGGAAAAAGGGAGGGTCTGTGCAGTGCCCTGTTCCAGGGTAGGAGAGAATCTGAAAATTTTCCTTCCCTTGAGCCTGCAAAAGCTTGCAGACTTCAGTAGCATAATACTCACTTTTGGCAACACGGTCATCTTGTCCCATGATGAGTAGGAGCTGTGCCTTGGCTTTCTCTAGTGGGATCAGGCTTTGATTGCCAGCAGCTTGAAAGGGATCAGCAAGGGCATCAGAAGTATCAAGAGAATTTTGGAATTGGTGATCTTGACTTTGTGTTCATATGAGGTCAAAGTGGGGATGGTTTTATCTTTGTAAGAGACAGGAATACATGTAGCAGCAACAGGGCCATTGAGGGAAGCAACAGCCGTGATGTTCTTCAGGAAGGCAGCCATGGCAAGGGACACTTCACCCCCTTTGGAGAAACCGAGCAGGCCAACCCCTGGACCCTTCACCTGGGAGACAGGAAATGCTCATCAGTGCTGAGCTGAAAAGCAAAAAGCTGGTTCATGAAGGGGAACATTTTCGAATGCTGAGAGTTCACAAAACCACATGAAAAAAGTGATGACAATGATTACTTTTCCTTCTGGACAAATGACAGGTACACCCTCCCATACCCCCCATACTTCCTCCCCACACTGTACTTTAAACCACTCACATGCAGAATGTTCCCTGGTGTTCTGAAATCAGCCAGGACTGGGGGGACATGATTTCATCCGTCTGGGGACAGGTTGTAGGTCACAGCTATGAATTGTTATTCTTAGACACTGGCAGATGCTCTTTACTTTTCACTCTTGAGACTGTAGGAGGACATTTGGTGGAAATTCATGAAGGCTTTCTCCTGCACAGCCTTCCCACCTTGTTATGTCTGATCTGTCTCTTGTGACGTTGCTTTCTGATCTCGCTCCACCACCCTTCCAGTGCATATATGCTTCACCCTTCTCTTTCCTAGAACTCAAAACCCTTGCAAAGGCCAGCCCTGCCAGGTGAGTATTTCTGCAGCTTCCTCCAAAGATGACTTGGGCAAAGTGAGAGGACTTTATAGAAGTGGTTCCTGGAACCCAGGGGAAACAGAGTGTTCCTACCTGTGGGTGCTGCAGCATATAGTTCACTGCCTCTTCAAAATATTCCAGATGGAGTTCGTTTAGTTTCTGGGGCAGATCCTCAAATTGATAATAAGCCAGAGCCAGTGTGGCAAAGCCATGATTGGCCAGCAGGCTCGCTCTGTGCTCAAAAAGACCTCCTGCAAGTCCATGTATATCAATGATGCCTGGAAAGGTGTCTTCTCCTGGAGCAAACAAGACAAAGACCAGAGTTGCCCGAAATGACTCCTTTCAATGTTTCTCTGGTTTAGAATTCATCAAACAAGGTACTCAACAAGAACTGCAGAAGAGCGTCTTTTGGGTAACAGACTGTCGGGGTTGCTCAGCCCACCCCGGAACGTTGGTGGGATAACTCAGCTGTGTGAGACCACCCCCTGGAAAACAAAGTGGTTTCTCCCTGTGTAACCTTACCTGGATATGTTAATTGCAACCTGTCCCCCTACCTTATCATTTCCTCTCTCTGTATCCCCCCGCCTCCCTCTCCTCCCCTGTGCCATTGTCCCCTGGCCAGACCCTATAAAAAGGGTCTCCCAAGGCCATTCGCC
Source organism: Orthonyx spaldingii (assembly GCA_013397795.1). Lineage (NCBI taxonomy): Eukaryota > Metazoa > Chordata > Aves > Passeriformes > Orthonychidae > Orthonyx > Orthonyx spaldingii. The sequence goes on from VZTJ01000675.1 coordinate 795,955, forward strand.
CTCTTTCGCCACTGGACCCCTTCAGGAATAAAGTGCTCTGGAACTCCATGCGACTGAGCCCTCTGATTCACCCTGGTAACGCTTTAGCCATCTACCTGGGGGAGGTGGATACTCGCCAGAACACCGGCTGGGGTACAGGACAGAATTATCTGCTCCAGTACCCAGCAGTACTGGCCAGTGGGGTCTTTCGGAATCTCCAAGACCCTCCTGGTGAACGCAGAAGTTCCACCCGCCTCACACCCCCCTAGGGACAGCGTTAAAAGACATGATCAGCTGGGCAGTGTCAGCACTTGAAAAATTTCTAGAGTGTGTTGCAGAGGAAAAAAGGTGCAGGAGCAGAACTTCTTAGGTAAGGTGCAAACCCTTTTTTGTTTTAGGAATTGGCAGTATTGTGCATTGTGCTTAGGGCCAACAGGCAGAGAACCTTTGGTGAAAGAGTCTTGCCCCAAATCCTCTTCCTGTAAGCAACCCTGTAACAACAACCTATTCACCTACCACTGTAAAAATCCTCAAGGCATCATGATTTAATAGATGTAATGCAAACTAGAAACTATAAGCATTTTTGTTTGTATTGTGGCCTTTTAATGTTTGGGATCCCTTGAAAAGCTGTAAGTCACCCAAACCAGTACTTTGTTTCTTTGACAATCATGTCTGACTGCAGTCAGTATCAATTTCTGCACAGGATGCCATAGGTACCTCCGTGGGTGACCACAAGACCTCTGTTTGGATCTTCTTGGTCCAGGATGCTCTTTTCCTCATTCTGAGAAAAGCTGGCACCTGTCCACCCAGTGCTGGGGAAGAGAATGCTTTGCATGTTGCATTCCTTCAGCCTGATTGGATTTGGAACTGCAGGCCTCAGGGAAGCTCCACAAGCTGCAGGCCAGAGAAGGTGACCCTGGACCTGTTGGGGAGTGGAGAAGACCCAGCTCATGCCTACTTCTGGCTTCAGGAGAGCCACAGGCCTGAGTGGGCTCATGCCTCCCACCCTTTGAGGATGTCCTTCTGCCACAGTCTCACACCCTGCACCACGGTGGCCCGTGCATCTGCAGATAAGGCTGCAGGTGGAAGGTGGGAATGTGCTCTGGGTGTCATAGAGGTGAGGAGAGAGAGAGCACAGCATCTGTTCACTGTCTGCCTTGGACCAAGGAGAGCCCTACCATCAAAAGTGCTGCTGTGCTCTTCCTTCTGTGGCTGTTTGCATGCAGGCAACAGCACATCTACTGGCTCTTTGCAGGCTGTGAGCACTCAGAGCAGTGACTGTGTAGCCAGGGGCCAGGAGCGCAGTTGTCTGTGGCCCATGGCTCAGCTGAGTGTGGAAGGCTCTGTGGACTTGACTGAACATGCACAGAAAAGGTGGTAACACTGTATGAGGCTGTGGGGATGTTGAAGGGAGGTGTGACAGCACTGTAGCAAAAGCCTTTTGAGCTCTCTGCCTCTACATGGCCTTAGGTCGTTTGCTGAGGAGTATCCAACTCCTGAATCTGAATGTGGAGATGTGTAGAGAGCAGGCTCAGGAACTGAAAATCGTGATAGGGTGTCTCAGTGCAGGACAATTTGAGTGTGGTGAAATCATGGTGGCGAAACACATCTCCAAATAGAACTAACAGAAATACTGACTGCAGACTGGGCTTACAGTCTTGCTAAGATGAAGATTGCTGTGGTGGCAGTAGGATGGGGGTAAATGCTTTTTATCCTGTGCCTAGGGAACAATTCAAAGTGCCAGGGAGTGTGAGGCAAGGGCTTATCATTTTAAAACACAGGCAAAAGAAGGAGGTCAGGGAACTCAGAGAAAATGCACCAGCATTTGACTTACTGTAAGTGCCTCAGCTCAGGGGGAGTGGCACATTTTGGATATAAAGCATATGCAGGTGGCTTCTTCCCTCTCCTGGTCAGCAGGTTGGGATAGAGGTGAGTCAGGAGAGGGAGTCCTGGCCTTGTTGTGGGTGAAGGCTGTGAAATCAACCTTCCCACACCCCGGCCTCTGACAGGGAAGTCTTGGCATAGCTGCCCAGAAGGTTCTAGAGACAGGAGTCTTGGGCTATTCTTACATCTCAGAAAGGTGCTCTGCACCTTTTCCAGAGCAATTAAATAATTGTCTTTTCCTGCTAGAAAGATTTATTCCCTGTAAATGTTCTTGAGCCCCTCCTCTCTTTCACAAACTGATGAAGTTCATGCCAATATGGTGGGCCATGGTCACCAAATAGTTACTGTAGTTAGTTGTTGTTGGGGGAGGAGGGAGAAGGATTCCCCAAATCCTCCCAGTGCATAGGAATGCCAAGGACTGTCACAGAGCCTTTACCCACCAGAAGTTTCTTATGCAACTTCTTGTCTCCAGCAGCCCTCCTGGCACACTCGCTTTCATTGCTGTGAGTTTCTCCATGTTTTTTTTAACCTCAAGCCCTGGGTAAGAATGGTTATTCCTCTGCCTTCTTCTGCACGGTTGCATGGTCCTGGCACATGTGTGGGCAGGTGAATTGGGAAGGATGGACAGGCTGGTCAATGGCATAGGATAAGGGAGGGAAGGATGGGGGAAAGGACAGGGGCTTTAATGGACACCTTCACAGGGGTCATGGAACAACTTACACTAGCAAAACACTGGTTTGGATGAAACAGGATGGCTGCAGTTGGTACTCACCGGGGGGCAGGAAAAGCGTGGCCCGGATCCTCCCCTCTCGCACCGGGACTCTCCGCACCCCGTCCCGCAGGAACGCCCGCTCGTGCTCAGCCTGCGCCAGGAGCCGCCCGGGCCGCTCCCCGTGGCCCTCGAACACCTCCAGCTGCAGGAGGAAGGGGCTCCGCACGTCCCGCTTCACCAGCCGCCAGAAAGACTTCTGCGGCTGCAGAGCCCAGAGCAGCCCCATGGGCTCCAGGCCGGAGAAGCTGCCTCCCGGCAGCGCAGGGCAGCGGGCGAGGTCCAGCTGCCCGTCGTCCCCCGCCTGGTAGCGAGCACTGGCCTGGAAGAGCTCTCCGGTCTCGTCCCGCAAGGACGCGCGCAGCGTGACCTGCTGCCGCGGGCCCAGGCCCTGCACGGCGATGGCCAGCGGCTCGTCGAAGAGGCTGCGGGCGGCGGGCGAAAGGCGGACGGAGGGGGCCATGGAGGAGAGTCCCTGGGCGGGCGCTGTGCCGGGCAGCCGCCGCTGCCAGGCGCGGGAGCCGGCCCGGCACAGGGAGCGGGCACTGACCTGCCACATGGCTCCGCAGTTGTTAAGTACACTGTCTGCATTCAAGCTGAGGCTTCTATAAATGCAGCTTCTCGCACACAGGCGAGGGGAGGGGAATCGAGGCAGGAATGGTGTGGGCCCACACGTGCTGAGAGACGCCAAGTCTGCCTGGAGCCACTGCTGCACCCCTGCCAGCACCCACGGCAGGGCGGGATCATCACAGTCAATCCCCTGACACTGGTGGAGCATCTCAGCACAAAGAAGAGAAAGCTGCAGGGACACCTGATTGCCACCTTTCAGTACTTGAAGGAGGCCCATAAGATGGGGACAAATTTATTAGCAGAGCAACGGCGTTAAACTAAAAGACAGTTGATATAGATTTGACATAAGATACAAGTTTTTTACAATGAGGGTATAAAACACTGGCCCAGGCTGCCCAGAGAGGCAATGGCTGTCTCATGCCTGGAAGCATCCAAGACCAGGTTGGATGGGGCTCTGAGCAACCTGATCTCGTTGAAGATGTCCCTGCTTATTGTAGGGGGGTTGGACTAAATGACATTTAAGGTCCCTTTCAATCTGAACTATTCTATGATACTATGATCTCCGAAAGGCAGCTGCTCTGTCCAGACACTTGTTGATGCATAATAGTGTGCTTATCTGCTGTGGTGGAAGTTCTCTACAGCAGGCCTGCTGGGCTGCACACAGATACAGGCACCGCTGCAACCCTCCTTCCTGGGTTTCTCCCACTGGCTCTGTCTTTTTTTTCTCTCAAACTCAGCCAATCTGCAGGCCTGAGAACATCTCAGGCAGAGACAGCCCCACTAGCCCAGCACTGCTCTGCTGGCATCTCCTGGGACATGCAGCCTTGCACCTTTTGTGAGATGACCATACCTGGGATGGCCCTGAGCTACTCCAAGACTTGTGTCCCTCCCTCCCTCCTGCTCTGTCACATTCTCTTCTTGCACACGCCCAAACAAAGAGCCTTACCCATGCTAGGGCAGGCCCAGATTTGTCAGTGCTGCTGATAACATCTGTTATGAAATCAGCTTGGCAGGGAAGGGCTGCAGTGGGGACGCCCAGGTGCTGAAAACATGACAAGGCTGAGAGGCAGCTGCTGGCTCTGAGGTCTGCCCCATGTGTGCCAGGCTGGCCTGGAGGACACCTGCAAATTGGAGACACCCAGGATGGCTGTTTCAGCGGGCGTGGGGAGATGGTATTCACAAAAGAGGTGGCAGCCCTCCATGGCTGACAGAAATGGTGGCCCCTGGTTTTGTCCTCACAAAGCAGTGGGGGGTATTGGTGGCAGTTCATTGTACACAGATGTTTTGGGGTGGGTGTGACTTCTCTGCCAAGGTGGGGCAGGAGGCCCTTGGGGCCTTTCCACCAACAGGGCCCTGATCCACTCTGGTGTGAGAGAGCGGTCAAGATGGAAAACCTGCTTCTAACCAAAGCACAACAAATGACTCTATGGCTTTCAAATTTCGGACTCTATATTACAATTCTCACCCCAATAACAAAGAAGTCAAATGACTTTTCCCAAGGCTTAACCAGAGACAGCCCAGCATCCTAGCTACAGCAGCCATTCTCACACATTTCCAGCAGCACAGAGGTCAGAGATGTTTCCATTTGTAATGAGACATTCACCATAAGAGCAGTGAAATCCCTGCTCCAAAACTGTGTTTTGGGAGCTCAGTAAGACCTGAGGATAGCATATGCATGTAGAGACCACAGTGACATGGAAAGCACTGTCAAGTACGAGAAGAATAGAAACGACCCAAGAAACATAATTGTGCATTTTGCACATGACCTGTTTTATCAAAGGCTTCTGCAAAAAACACCATTCCTTTTCTTGACACTTGAGCAAAAAGGTTGAGGGGGGAACAGAAAAGGCAAACCCATTTCTTGGCTTTGTGTTCCTATGAGATCAAAGTGTTTTTTTTTTTTTAATCCTTGTTAACAGAGAGGAATCAATGTAATGGTCACAGCGGGAATGTTCCTATTGCTTCCCACAATGGGAATGCTTTCCACTGGGGAAGCAACAGCCGTGATGTCCTTCAGGAAGGCAGCCATGGCAAGGGACACTTCACCCCCTTTGGAGAAATCAAGCTGGCCAACCCCTGGACCCTTCACCTGGGAGACAGGAGGAAATGCTCATCAGTGCTGAGCTGAAAAGCACAAAGCTGGTTCATGAAGGGGAACATTATCTAATGCTGAGAGTTCACAAAACCAAAAGAAGAAAGTGATGGCAATGATTACTTTTTCTTCTGGACAAATGACAGTCACCTCCTACACACAAAATTTTTCTACTCCCATGCAAAATGTTCCCTTACAATAGCCAAGAGAGAGCAAGCACACTGACACCATTTGAGCTCTGCTTGCAAGAGAAAAGTAAGATTATTTAGAGCTGGTGTGGAAAAGTTTTGGCAGTGGGAGGCTGTAAGAAGATACTGGGCCTCCCCCATATTGGACAGAGGCAGTTTCAGCCAGCTCAGAGATGTACCAGATGCTGCCCAAAGATGAGGGGGAGGTGGTTTTTATTTTGTTTTCTCTACTCTGCTATTTACTGGCAGTAGATTAAATTAATCTTCTCTAAGTCAAGTCTGTTTTGCCCATGATGTTAGTTGATGAATTATTCCCTGTCCTTGTCTTGACCTATAAGGTTTCTCTTCTTAGTTTCTCCACCTCTCCGGTTGCTGAAGGGGATTGAAACAGTGGCTTGGCAGGTATCCAACAGCCAGCCAAGGTCAACCTACCACAGCTAGCTACCAGTAAAGGCTTTTTCCTTTATATTTGCTAAACTAAGGGTTACATGTGGGCCTGTAATGACAATTCATGAAAGCTGCTTCAAAAAATGCAGGTGGCTCCTCTCTGCAGCCTCTCCACATTATTATGTCTCAGTCACTCTGACATGATGGTATCTGAATAGTACCTATCCTTTGCCCTTCCAGTGCATATCTGTTTGATCCTTCCCCTTTCCTAGGTGAGCATTCTGGCAGATGGTTGCTAAGACAGATGAGTATTTCTGAGTATTTTCAAAGTGACAGACACGTGTGGGACTGCCGACTCCCCTCCTCAGTTTTTGTGCCCCATGTAGTTGTGAAACTCAATGATCCTTGTATCCTTCAAAAAGTTGCTGTTCCTATGTCCCAAGGGTCTCATTATAATGAGAGCAAATAAAGGCTTACTCTCTCAAAACTCTCCTGTCCTGCGCAGCTCCACTTGGAAAAATTGGTGGGTGTGCTCCCTGTACCGTCATTTGTGTTTCTGCACTGCTTGGAAGCATGTGAAGGAACCCTCAGCCAGTATTTATGGGAATTGGCCACACAGCCAGGCATGTATTCGTGTAACTTGATAGGTCCTAAAATGAAACTTTTTCACCCAGCACAAAAAGAACTCCATATTGGCAGGTGCCCCATTTGCCGTGAAAGGACCAATAATTTCATTGGTAGGGGCCGCTGTGGGAAAACCAGTGGAGGAGGATATTTTCTCTCTATTATTGGACTGAAAAGGAAGCAAGTGAGCCTGAAGCATTTCAAATGCTGCAGATCATGTTTGCCTGAGAAAATCTTGCTGCACCATTCAGTAAGGGCAGGGCCACATAGGTGGGTGTAATTGCTCAAAATGAGTGGGAGTTGCCTGCAGGCTCCACTTTTAGGAAGAGCAAACCTGTGACCAAAGGATCTTTACAACACAGCATGGGCGTGAAGGCCACACCATATATGCACTGTGGCACAGCAAAGGCACATGGAATGGTGACCATCACCAAATATGCCTATGAATAGTATTTCCTACAGCAGAGCAGGCTGCTTTAAAATACTCTGAAAACACAATGATGATTTGCAAGACTGCAAGAAAGTTCACTAGGTTCCTGAAGTTACCTAGGGTGTAGTAACCTGGCTAGTGAAAATAACCAATTCCCTTCTCTAGGCACTCAGCCATGCAGAACTGCTCCTACAGTAAATACTTAGTTTAATCAGAACATTTGATTTCTCTACCCCTGACATAGACCTTCTACCCCCAGATGAGATGCAGAGACCTGAACTGCTGATTCTCATGTGGCAGGCATAAGGCAAGACCAAGACAGAACAGTTTCTAAACAAGTGTACATTTATTTTGTAAAAAAATAGGAGTTAGATTTGCACCAGAGGCTTCTTTGTAGTCAGAATACCCTTCTCAAACAGAAGTGTAGCCAGAGAAATCTTTTCCTCCAAGGTTTCACATGGAAGGTTATCCACACTGACGTGATTTGGATAGGAAGACAGGAGAAATTCAATACTGTCTGTATACTCGGGATCTAGCTCAAGGAACTTGGGTTCTTCCTTATGATACACTCTTGAGTTTTCTGTTGTGTAGTACAGCATCACACCTGCTTCTTCATTACACAGTCTGACGATGCCATGACGGAGCAGGCGTATTTCGGTGTCTTTTGTTATCAGGATATCAACATTGCAGGGGCCTCCATCTTGCCACCGGGCCGGGAAGCCATAGACACTCTGCGCCTTTTCACTTTGCGTGAGCACCGGAGGGAGACAATCATGAAGAAACGACTTGGCTCTCTGATCCACAGCAGCATCGATGGGTGCATAGTCAACGAGTTTCTTTATCAGGCTCTGCACCTTCTCCACAAAGGCCGTTCGGCGAGCATCAACTCTGTCTGAGTTAGCAACCCCCATATACTGCAGGTAGTCCATTGGAAGCCCTCGTCGGAACTCCACGTCTTCCTCCAAGGCCATCTGCAGGGCAGCTGGCAGGAGCTTCTCCAGAAAGTCCCCCCAGGAATTTCTCTGGTAGGAAGACACAGTGATGTGGAGCGAATGCACATCAGGGAGACAATCGCCCTGGTGGATAAAGCCCCGGGGGAAGTACAGCAGGTCCCCAGCCTCCAGCACCGTCTCCAGCACGGGCTCGCCGAGTTCAGCCTGCGTGAGGTTTGCACTGGAGAACTGTGGCAGCACCTCGGCGTTTGTCCGGGGGCTGTAGACACGCCAGTGCTTCTTCCCCTCCAGCTGCAGCACGAAGGCCTCGATGTCATCATAGTGGGGGGCAAAGCCCTGCGTACCCGGGGGCGTGAGGTAGGTGTTGGCCCCTGCCATGCTGCCAAACTGCTCCTGCAGGATCGAGAGGAAGTGCCAGACGGTGGGGGAGAAGGCCTGCGGGCAGAGGAGGCGCAGGGAGCAGCCGTTCTGGTAGAAGTCCCACACGACGGCGGGCAGGGCTCTGCCGGAGGGGTTGTGCGTCTCCCGCACCCCGTCGGCATAGCTGGTCACGTCCAGGTGGGTGCCGAAGTGAACCTCTCCGTCTCGCAGGGCGGCGTCGAAGTCGGCCGTGGAGAAGAGTCCTGCGTAGTAGCCGGCGTCGCCCCGCCGCAGCAGCA
>VZTJ01000675.1:812288-872416 GCA_013397795.1 Orthonyx spaldingii
GGGCGCGATCCCCGGGGCGCGGCGGAGCGGGGGCCCGGCGCAGGTGGAGCCTGCGGGGGGCGGCCGCGGCAGCGAACGGCCCTGCGGGGAGCAGCGAGCCGCCGGCCCGAGGGAGCGACCCCCGGGGCGGCGCCGCTGCACGGGGTTCTCCTGGGGCTGCCTCCTGTGCCTGCGGTCTCTCCTAGGCCTTGAATCCCGGCCAGGTTTCCGTCAGAGGGTCCCTCCGGCGCGGCCGCTCCCGGGCGCTTTGTATCGCTTGCCGCCCCTGCGCGGCCGTGGGAGCGAGCGGGGGCTCCGGGAAGTAGGGGCTTCCCCGAAACCCACCAGCCCGTCTCGGCTGGGGCTGGGGCACCGTGAAGTTCGGGAGGCGTCGGGACGAGGCTTTGAGGCGATGGCGCTGACGACCCAGTCTGGCAGCCGGAGTTGTAGGGGAAAGGGCCCCCGTGAGCAGCGGGGCTCGTCTCTTTTCACCCGGTTCGTGGCTTGGCCGGTGCCTCAGTGCGTGTGCGGCAGCCCGCCAGGCTGCACAAAGGAACAGCCGGCCGGGTTCGGCCCGTCCTGCGGGCGCAGGAGGGATGGATGAGCAACAGCGTGCGGGGCGGGGGCTGCGGCGGGCTCGGGGAGCATCGCCTCGCTCCCTGCTCGGTGGGGCACGAAGGGTTAAAACGCAGCTCCCGTTCGGAATGCCCTTAACTCCTTTTATTGCGCTCACGGAGATGAACAGCCTTCAAAAATGAAATGATGCATCCCTCAGAGGAGAGTTCATGTCTTGCAGCAGCTCCGGTCTACAACTCCTTCGGTCCAGTAAATTTATGTAACCTGCTCATTAATGGTTTATGAAATGATAAGTGAGGTTTTCTGTGTGCTGCTGTGTTTTCTGTGTTGTTGTCAATATTTCCTAATTCAGCTGTCCGGAGTAGGGGAAGCTTATAGCTGTCAACAATGTCTGTTTGTACCGTTTGAGGGGTTTTGTTTTGCTCTCTTGTTTTGTATTTTTGATCATTCTGCATCTCGAGATAGGCTCCTGAATGAGGAGAGTGAGTAAAATGGAAGGCACAGTCATTCTCTTTGGCTACAGTAATACTCTAGGTATGGCTTGTAACAAAAAGTGCAAATATTTAAATGGATTTCTGACTCAGTTGTATTTGACTTATTGATCTATGGTTACTGCTAAAAAGGTCTTTATGATTATGCAGAAGTTAATAGTTACCATAGAGAAACAGTATTGTTTTTCTTGTTCATCATTGAGCGTTTTCCATTTCTTCATCTCTTGGCAATTCTTGGTGGAAGTGCTGTTTTTTTCCCTTAGCAAAAGTCTTACAGAAGAAATAAAAATGTGAACGAAGTCCAAAACAATGAATTTCAGATGTGTTCATCCTTGCCTGTGATTCTAAGACTCTTGGTATCCTGAGTTATCCTACAGTAAAATCTTTTTAATCTGTAATTGCATGAAGTGTTGGTTTTAAGCCTCAGTAAAAATTCAGATTTACAGAACTCTAAACACATCAAAGATTTTTTTTTCCTAAAGTATACATGTGAAATGCAATTCAAATCAGCCATTTAAATCCTTACTAGCAGAAAATTTATTTTTCATCCTGGGAATTACTTTGCTGCATTTATTATTTAGCTTAAATGTGTGGAAACCGAAGGCGCATGTAAACTAGACCGAGTAGACAAGTTTGTTTGTCTTCTCAACCTAGTATTGTGAAACCTTCTGATTTTGTGTTAGTAGCTTGACAGCATTATGCATTTAGGAAGGAAAAAACCCAAACCAAAAAGCCACATTGGGCTCTTAAAACCTGCCAGACTTCTAAGTCTTGCATTTTGTAGTTTGATAGAGCTGCTTGGTGTACGAATGATCTGTAAGTAATTTTCTTTCCTACCATAATGGATGTGATGGGATAAAGACTTTCTGAAATGGTAGTGAAAGTCTTTTCAGAAGTGCTTCCCTCCCCAGGAATAGAAGCTATTGGGGAAAACATATTGCAGTAGATTTTTTTGCTGTTTGTTTGTGAGAGCCTGTTACAGCACTGTGCAGAATCCTTCAATTCTGCCTATAGCTGGTTTTATTCCACGAGTAATATTGATGGAGCTGCATGACATTCGGAAAAAAATGAATTGCTCTAATGCTATAGAAATTAAATCTGCACTCTAGAAAAGATGTTTTACAAAATCTATCAGGTCAGAGACTGGCAGCCTAAGCTGGTGTAATTGATGGCTTTGGAGTTGTATCCTACTTACTGCACTCATCTAACTCATCTGACACTCTGCTGACTTTGTTCTTTTCTTTAGGGGAGGGGTCAAAGTTTACTTATATTTTTATTTGTTTTGTAAGCTTATCAAGCAAGCTTGGTTTAAACTAATGTTAAATCATATCCTTAGTCTTATTTTTGGAATTTACTTTGATGAGGGAACATATATTAGAATTAGAGATCTCTTGTTCAGTCTCAATTGATCTGGAAATTTTAATAAGTGAAATTGGAGCATATTGCCTTTCTTTTTCTGCAGAATACCAAGGATAAATTCAATCAAGCAAAGACTTAACATGTTCTCTACAGTCATATTATTGCATTACCACCAGAGCAGCTTTGATTTTTCTGCCGACGCTTTCACCAGAAGGATCTGTTTTCCCCTGTTAGTCTTTCTTTGCTGATCCAGCTGAAAATGGTCGTACAGAAAAATGTTAAGCTTCAGTTGGATCAACTGCCTGAACTGACTTCATGGCTATACAAATGTTATTGCTTGCATAGGAGGAGGAGGAGGAGGCTGTGACCGTTCTTTGCTGAAGCAGCTCTATTTTAGTTTGGCCTAAGCTTGTCAATAGACTTGGCAGCTTAAACTGAAGCTCTGGTGGTCGTGTCTCCTTCTTGACTGTGCATCTCCAGCTGCTGGCAAAGGAAGCCTTTGTGGCTGCGAGTTAAGCAGAGTCAGGGAGTTAATCAGGCTAGTAGTTAATTGCTTTTTTTTTGTTTTGTTGATTTTTGGTTGGATCATCTATCTGAACTGGCTGATCATCCAGGTAGGGGTGGAAATGGGACTTACTGTTGAAGTGGAGTTGCAGATGGGACCACAGTAGCTCTGATTGAAATTTCTTTGAGCCTTTCTGGAACCACACGTCTCCATGCATGACCTGGGTTAACAGGGACCTATAGCAAACTGTTTTAAGCTGGTTTGGCAGATAAAAATCACAATAAATTGGAGAGTGTTCTTCCATTTCTCTCAGCTGGCATGTGGATGTGGGTGGTAACAGTAATGAGTGGAGGATGTGGAACTGGGGATGTGCCTCAGCACAGTAACCTCAGACTGACACAGCTGTGTCTGGAAGAGGATTTGTTCTCATCCTAAGGGTGGGATCCATCAAATGCTTATTTTGAACTCATGTTCTTTATGGTGTATAGTTAAAGCAGATGTTGCATCAGAAAGAACAGAATTTTAATAACAAACAGGATCAGGAAGACTGTTCTGTTCCACTGTGCAGGACATGGTTTTTGTTGTTGTTGTTTTTGTTTTTTTGGTTTGTTTTTTTTTTGTTCCTTTTTTCTTGTTTATTTTCCTTCATTTTTATTGGCTAAGACTTGCAACTGGCAGACACCAGTTTGGAAGTATAAATGGCATCATCTCATATGCAACTGCAGTTAGACATTTATCCAGACTCCTTTGAAGTGTGTGGGTAGGAGATAGCTCTGAAAACCTGAATTGCTTTGTTTGGCATTTGTCTTACATAGTAGTTCTTTGCAGAGATCTGGTGTTCTGTAGTAGTAATTACCAGATGTGAAGCTTAAAGATATTTCTGGACACTAACTTCTGTTTCTGCAGAGTTGTGACTGAAAGTGTGTCAGGACAAATTCATTTGCGTGTGAGAAATTGCCTGAAAGGAATATGTATGCCAAAATGTAAAGGTGCTCCTGAGGAAAATGTGAAGCCATTAATTTCAGAGTCTGGGGTTCTGAAACAAGCTCTTGGCTTCTTTGAGTGCTGACTCTGTAGGATTTTAGAGATTTTGCTGGTGGGTTTTGATACTGAAGCCAGAACCAAAGTTGTTAACCCTTCTAGGTGAAACTATGATTTCAAGTACAGTGTATTAAGGCTTGGACCAGACTGGAATATTTTTCTGATTACCTTTCCTTTTCGGGGAAACAGCAGACTGGAGCTTCCTGGTGAATTGGATTATGAAGAGTAATGTAGGTATACCTAGAGAGTTTAGTCTTCAGAACTGCATTCTGTAGGTGTGTACTTGGTCATTAGCCTGGGCCTCTTCACCAATCTAAGAGCCACAAGTGTTACTGAGACTAATAAAAAACATGTACTCGGCCAGAACCACTCGTACTGCGTGCTAGCTGTTCTAAATTTGGATGTGACCACTCTTAGTCAGTTTATTTTTCTGGGGCAAAAACTCCAAACACCAATGGTCTCTCTTTCCCTTCTACTTTTAATGTTGTTTAAACTTCATTAATGCAATTCAAGCCTGTATTGAGGCTCCACTCTCGGTGGTGAACTGATTTTAGACTGTTAAAGAAGCTTATTTCTGTAATCCACCAGGACTGGAGATACCTTGGCATTTTGAAGGCTGTACAGTTTTCTGATGGGTACCACTGAGTGTGTAAGTGCCAAACTCTCCTTGTTTTTCAGTGTGCCTTGTAGTGCTGAGTAGCTGGTAAATGCTTGGGTCTTTAGTGAGCTGGTATCTTTCTGTGTTAACTTAAGATTTTGAGTGAGGATAGTCTTCTTTCAAAGGCATTAATTCATCAGCTGCTGTAGTAAAAATCTGTGGAAACATGTGAGGGAATTTGTTCCCCATATGGAGGAATGACAGAAATAGAAATTGGTTCACAATTAATATAGGCTGGGTCTAGCTTTTGTTTAATAACTAATGATAAAAGTGTTGGATTTATATTTTCCCACAGTATGAGGGAAAAGCAAGTATGTTCCTGCCTACCAAATGTGTTTAACTGTAAACTTCTAATTTTGTTCTTGGTTGTTTTTTTTCTGGAACTCAGTAGCACTAGACCAGTTTACGTGAAGCAAAGAGCCAAATACTATAGTCCCATGAAACTTAATTGCTGGGATTTTTTTCTCTAATATTTGTTTCTTACTCAAATTAATAATCTAAATTCTGAGGGAAAAAAAAGCAGTGGGTACTTTCTGTTACAAAAAGACAGTTGTTATTAATTTGATTTCTACAGGTAACTGCAGGACTGTAGAGCTCTATAGGTTGTGCTTTGAGGGTTGTGGCTGCCTCATGTCTCAGCAGTGGGACAGGTTAATTTTCCTGTGCTTTACTACTCTGCCTTTAGCATATACTTTACCTTTCTTTTTTTTTAAGGCTAATTTATTGTCAGAGTGTGCTTAATATGGTATTTCTGCTGACTGCTTTTGATTTAAAAGAATGAGATGTGTCACTGTTTCCAAAAAGCCTGTGAAGCTTAATCTGGTCTAAAAAGTCCAAGAAAGAATTTACCCATCATTAGTGTGGTACTAGTCAAGGTTTAGTGCTTTGGGCTGGGCTGGGGTTCCTGTGCAAGTTCTTCCTTGTAGTTCAGATCAGTGCAGAGTCTGCATTTATGTTGAGTCATTGCATTTCAGGTTGAAATGTACATCACCTGTGCATCAAATTCCCTAACCCAGCCAGAAAATCCGTGTATGAGAATTAGATCATCTGGTTTAAGGTCTTACACAAACCAGACTTTACAGGATTCGGTGGCTGTGATGTTGATTTTGCTTTTTGTATTTCAGCACATACCTACTGATAGAGCGGCTTTTTGGGGTTTCTTCCCCCCCCCCCCGAATTATCAGTAAGCTAGTAAGCCAGTTAATAGTTAGGATTAATTGTGTGCTCTTGTATTAACAGACCTTGAACACTCTCAGAGTTTAATATTGGTGTCCAGTTTTGCTTGTGTCTGTAAAGTTTGGTATCTCTTTATAGGTTACTTTGTAGTGTCTTTGTGAGAAGCATTTACTCTTATGTAAATGTGCTCTTTCTTTAACTGGATTTGCACAAGGTAGCTTTGAAAGAGTGTCATGACAGTTGTATGTATATTTATTTACACATGAGGATTGCTTCCTCTTTTTTTAAGTGACATGAATTTGTCAGAGGCCATTTGCTACTTTAAAGTGCTTCTCAACTGTGCCGTGCATGGATTTTCCTATGTCGAGTAAGCAGCCTGTAAAAAGCCACTCAGTCTTTAAGCAACTGGGCCACTCCTGTGTATTTCCCTTAGCTTGGTAGCAGAAAGCCAGCTTCGTGGAAGGGAAGGAAGAGCTGCAATTCAATTGACCTGTATCTTTTTGCTATGATATTTTCTGAAAGTGTCTAAAAATAGTTGTTTTTTTAACAACCTTTTTGTAGCTGACTTTATGTGTAAAATCTAAGCTATGGCTTGGATTTACTGTATGCAGCTGGCAAATAGAAGACAGTCACTGAATGCTTTGTCAGACTCTCTGCATGTGTTTTGGATAGGTGCATCATGCTAATATTCAATGTGGATTGTTTATCATTGTAAGATTGGCTTGACAATCTTTAACAACCCAAACTTTAACAGCCAAAATACATGAGTATTTCTTTGCTGTCAGGTGGGGTAGGGTACTCTCCTTTAAAAAGGTACATGCTTAGTACTGTCTAAAAGTTTTCCTCATTCTTAAAAGTACAGAATTTTTCTCAGACATGACCTTTATTGACCTATATGATGTAATATAGATTCATGTCCATTACCTCACATTTCAGATACAGTCCCATACTTAAATTTTATTTTCAGTTGCAGTAAGTTATTCTCTGCATAGTTAACTCTTGCTCTGGGCATCATTTACTTTGCCTATTTGAGTTTGTTCTCAGAGCAGTCAGTCATACCCACAGTGTTCAGCATCTTGGCTATGCACAGACCAGGAACATGACTGTGACTAGAAAAGGCAATGTGGTTTGTCTGCCTACAGTATTTGTTGACTTGAAGGTAAGGACCCAATTCTGAAAATCATACAGTGTAAAGAATATTTATCATTCAAGCAGAGGAAAAAAAAAATCAGCTCTACCATATACTAATTTAACTACTGTTAAATTATTGTTCTAGTACTGCAGGCATAGTTCTTCCTTTCTTCTGAGGCAGCCAGTGCTGAGGTAGGAGTCTAGGTACACCAGATATAGTGTGGTCATGTGAACTGTGGAAATTTTATTCTTATTTTGGAAATCCTAGGGAAGATAAAGAAGGAGATGATAATAATAATAATCATTTTTGAGGAAATCCAGGATGAAAATCTTTCTGATTCTGTCTTGTTTTCCTTATTCCTCAATTTTCTGCTTTAATTTCTTAATAATGTACTGCAGTGTTTTGCTATGAATGAGTATCATAACTTGGTTGGGGAAAAAAAAAAAATCCACAAAAGAGCTTGCCTTCTCCTGTTGGATATTTTCTCTCTCTTGCAGGAATTTGGTTGATTTGTTAATGTATTGCTCTTTCATCTCCTGCATTTCAGACAAAACAAAATTTAAAAAAATGAATTATGTATTCAGAGGTAAGAAACTTTTTTAGAATGTGATGTATCCTGGAATTTTCTGGATGCTGGATCACGAGTTATCTCCAGTCTTGCCCAATGACAGCTAAACTTCCTGCACTTCTGAATTGGGGTTCAACATCCCAGAACTGTTTGATTGTATATTCCTTTCTTGAACTGAGTAAACAATAAAAACAATTTCCTTTTTCTAGGTTTGTTTTCAGCAGGATCAGTCCCTGTTTCCACTTCTGCAAGCACTAGCCCTGGAGCTTTGGGTGGGGGAGGACAAACAGAGGGGCTGTGCTGTTGCTGAAAGGAAGTGACATGGATCCGGTGCATACAGCTAATATAACTGCGATGTAGTACATTTTGGAAATGGTCCTGCCCGCCTGCCTCCCTCACTGTCCAGAGATCCCACCTGAGATGAAGATTATGCATTCAGGAGCTCTTTCCTGGAGTTTCTTCTAGATGCTTAAGTGATTTCTGTGGCACAGGTAGTGATGGCTCTGTCCTTGTTCAGTAGAGAAGCATCTGTAGGTCCGATTATGTGAGCAGCCAACTGCTGATGGCCTTGTTATAGGAGCCAGGTTTCAGAGATGGGAACACATCTCAGATCCATCAGTGGCAGTGCATCTCCATGTACTGTCACATTGGTTTGTTGTTTGCTTCTTGCAGATACCAGGATTTTGTTTAAACCAGCTGGGTCCTACTCACTGCCTTGGTCTTGCTCCTCACGTAGTGCGTCAGAGTCTAGCAGCCAGAATTAGTTCTGTCCCCTCACATCACGGCCCTAGAAGTAGGGGTTTCTGCAAGTAAAGGCTGTGCAGCCATCAGACCACAAGGAAAGAGTAGGAACTAAATGGATGTCTTTGTTTTTCATGGCATTGTATCCAGTGAGAAATGGAACCGACTGGTGTGGGCAGAATGTAGGCAAATTCTGAAATGATTAATGTGGTGATCAAGAAGACACAGTTTATTTTATTAATGTTGGTGTTACCTTAGGGAAAAAAAGAGTAGTCCCAAAATCTTCTTGCCTTCAGATTTTCTACAAAGAATGAGAAATATTTCTTTTACAGAGCTAGGCTATGGGACTGGTTTTCTTGTTCCCCTTCACATGTTGTCTCTGACTCCACTTACATATACAAACATGTCTACCTCAGTCTTAATGTGGCTTTTGCACTGTAAATGGTTGCTTACTGTTCAGTTCACTGTTTCAGTGTTTGGTCTAGGTAAATGCTGCCTGAGCTTCTTTTCCTACTTCAGAGACAGTCTTTCAACTTTCTAATGTGCACCTTGGCTGTGAGACACATCACATGTATAAAACTGATCAGTTGCAGCTGAAACAGCTGCTATCATGAAGTAGCTAATGATTTGTTCACTCATCTATTTGGGATGGCACTGCATCCGGTCTAGTTCTGTACAGAGATACCAGATCAATCTACTGTGAGTTGTCCCAGTTCCTTCAGAGGAGAGGCATTGACATCTTGCATTGTATCACCCCCAAATTATGAGGACTGATGTTCTTTGGTAGCTGTCATATTTTGAAATTCAGGTTAGAATTAATTCCGTCTTCCAGGACTTGATTTCAGATATACTTTGGGGCATTTGTAGATAATGCCTGCAGTTCATGACCAGAAATTGTGGTTTTACACTGCACTTTCCTTGGTTTTCCATGTGGTGCAGTATTTATAAGGCATGTATGGCTGTCCGGGCTCTAAACAATACTGGCTTAATGCTGCAGGCCTAATTTTTGGAATATTCTCATTTCGTAAAGCTGGGGATGATACCAGTGTGAAATACACTGGAAATTGCTTCTCTCCACAGCTCTTTGCATGGAACTGTGAATAGCCTTTCTACTCAGGACTTCACAGCCCTTGAGATCTAAGCAATGAGTTTGTTGAATTCTGGTAATTCTTAGCTCTTGCTTCTTTTAGGCACCTCATCACTACTGAAGACAGTGATTAGTTTAGGGATGTAGCACGGATAGTCTTGGGGGGGTTTTTTAAAGTTTTTTTTTCCCCAGAAGCAGCACATTAGGTGTTTACATCTTTTAACAACAAACATATAGTTTGTTGGATGTGTCACGTGTCAGTAACGAGTACTTATTTAACTGCAATATGCTGTTTAACAGGTAATGTTCTCCTAGTAATCCTGGTATGGAGTGTCTGGAGACCAGTCTCATTTATGTGTAGGTGCTAAAGCAAGCTGCATTGCTGTATTAAATTAGGTGTGGCATAATTCTGTGTTTACTTTGGGGACTTCATTATCTGCTGTTTTAAATTTGGAACTGGGTTACAGAAGTTCCTGGGTTTTAATCCTAATTCTTTCATGCAATTTAGAAGTTGTTTTTATTTTTCTGAAGATGGGAAGTTGTGTCTCCATGTCCTCCCCACAGGCCTTTAGTCCCAATAACGTTTATAAGGAGCTTAACCGAGAGAACTGTCATTAATATATATTATTTATGACATTATATACATTATAATTTTCTATAGCAGTTGAGATCCTTTAAGTTCAGATGCATGGAAAATGTGTGAGGTGATTACTGTTTAGATTGTAACATATTTCATTACTCTCAGTCTGGTCCAGAGCGAAATTAGGGAAGTTCTTCACATCCATTTAAGATTTTTACAACTCATCTGTTTGGGAATAGAAATATCACTCGGGATTCATCTGAAGGGTGATCAGAATAGTTTAACATATTTAAAATTCACCTTTATTCTGTAGTAAGTCTAGGTCACTATGTAGTGGTCTTTAAGCAAGTAGCAGAACATTTCTTCTAACTGAGACTAATGGAACATCTGAATATCAGAAATTCAGATTATCAGAAAGGGGAATAGGCAGGGCAGTAGCAGATTGTGTGATTCTATGAAACCAGTGAAGGACTTGTTCAAAATAGAATTTTTGTGGTACACAGGAAGTAAAGGATATTGAAGAAAATTGCAAATTCATTGCTAAATTTGCAAACTAAAATGATGGTGCAGCACAGGTTTGTTGAGAAGGAAGCTGGTTCATGGATCCTCTGCTTTTTTCTTTTCCTTTTTCCTTTTTTTATTTTTTTTAATTTAGTTTTCAATTCTCCTTAATCTCTTTCCATAGAAACTTCAAGGCAAAAGATGCAGGTTCTAGTAGTGAAAGGCAGACTTGTGAGAGTTGGCTTAATTTTAATTTTGTTCTACGAATCTATTCACTAATAGGTTATTTGTGACTAAATCCGAAAGACTTAAATTTTTCAGTATTAACATTTAGGTCTTGCCGTGCCAAACTCCAACTGAATCATGTTTTAGTTCTCCTGTGTGTGGTGGAAAGTCAGAAATGGAAGAATCTCATTGAAATGAAAGGGTGTTTACTGCTCAGCGAAGAAAATAAGACAGAGTCTAGACTCAAGTCCTCTTGCTTTCTAGCTTATAACCCTTGGGATTTATAGTTGTAAGCCTCTTCAGAAGTTTAAAACATTTCTGTGGTTAATGGGTTATTTCTTCTAACATATGTCTGATAGATATGCCTCTAGACAGGGTTATGACATTCAGAGAAACAGAGAAGGGTATGAGCTCTTAGCTCAAAAATGCATTTACCAAACTAGTCCTGTTCACTAACGAGTGTTTTTGATCCTGGCAGTGGCACTGGTGGGGATGTGTAAGGATGACCTGGGATATTTCATGAACGCTTAACCCGACTGCTGTCCCTGGAAGAATTCTTCTCACTGTGCATTGTGTGCTTCTGCTGTGCCTTTTGTATTTGACTTTCTCATAAACCATAATAATTCAATGAAAGCAGCACAAGGTGTTTTGTGCTGCTGTGGTGAGCTGGATTGTCTCCAAGTGGTCTGGCAAATGCTGTCTAAGGAAGAACGGGAACTAGGGAAAACACCAGGCGGCCGGGTTGGTACAGCCACCTCCTGCAAACTACTTTTAAATGTGAATGAGTCATAATTTAAGTTTTCCAGTGCAAGGAGTAGAAAAAAAATAATTTACAGATAGTTTAACCTAGTTCAATTTCCATCTGGAAGTAGCATGCTGATGATTTTTGAGACGATAGGAGAGCAAAGGAAGTTGTTTGTGTGTTTTGAGAGGGCAGGTTGCACAAAGTAGTAAACAAAAAAGGAGCTACCCTTGAAAAAGGACAGTGTTTCAACTTTTTTTGAGGGAAAAGTGTTTTATGTCATCAATTTGAAGGTGTTCCTCATTCCAAAAAAAAGTAATAAAGAATGCACTGGACTAGAGAGTTGAGCCAAGGGCAAGCTTCTAGCCCAGTTGTGAGGGCCCCTTCTGAAGGAGATGAGAATGGTGGAAGTTGTGGTGACTGACCTGGGGACTTTATTCTCCCCTCTTTAGTGTGTGGATGTGACACTCTTGCTGTCTCTGTATTTGCTTTCGGCGGGGGCTGCTTGGTCAAACGGCTGTGGGTTGGTGTTGTGTGGGTAGTGGTGAACTGCACAGAGGGAACAAGTGCTGGGCTTGTGTGAGAACAGGTCCATCAGAGAACTTCACTTACACTAAACCTTGAGCAACGGCAAAGTTTAGGCTGTGAGATGAAGGAGGTTATTGCTTGTGTGTTTTCATTTCACCCCATTGCTGACTGCTCTTTCTGCCTCCCAGGGGAAGGAAGAAGCAGCTCTTGTCCGTGTAGTCTGCCTGCAGAATCTTGTTTATCTCAGGAGCCACCTCTTACAGAGAGCTCTGGGCATTGATTTTTTGAGACAGATGCTCTGATGGAAATAAGCATTTATATGTTAGTTTCCAAAATGTCTTCATTTAACTAGCTCTTGCTTTCAGAAGGGCTGCGTTGTAGCATTGTATTTCTTTCCTTGGAACCCTGAGGCACCAGGATGCGCAGGTGCAGCCACTTGCCTGATTGTTCAGTACAATCTGTAAAATTCCATCTTTCACTTGTTAAAGGTGTAGAACCATCAATTCACTGTGTCTAACATGTTACAGGCGGTAGTTGGGACATGGTCATTCTGTGTTCTGTGTAAGTGAAGCATCAAGCCAGTACCTCTGAATATTAACTACAGCTTATTTTCTTAGCAAAAGGCTGTAGCAGTACCAGGTACCCAGGTCTGGACTGGGAACATTGTAGCTGTTTATCAGGCTGTTAGTCCCCAAAGTCTGCAAAAATATAGAGTTTTTAGGAAAAGAAATTGTTAACTCTAAATAGCCTAAATAACCTTTCTAAAGGAAACCTGAAGTATCAGTGGGTTTAATTAAGTTGGAGAATTCATCACATGGACCATTTATTAGGGAGGTAAACACCTTGTATTTATGGAAGAGCTAAAGAATTTTAGCCATGAAAGAAATGCTGCATGATTATAGACTCATGAAACTTTATTTGGGTAGGAGGAAGTATTTAATTTCAGTCTGCTCCAGCCAACTTTTCTGTAATACTCCATGATGCTAAATGCCAAGTAATCACTGTTTTAAAAAGTGATTTTGAAGTAAATTTGCATGTTCCATATAACCTGGGGAAGAAACTGAATATTAAGTACACTTTGATCTGCTTTCCTGGTAAAGATGCCTGCTGTGTTTATTCAGCTATACTTTAGTACTTTATCCTTACCATTTCTGTGGAATTTTCTGACTCTGTTAGTCTGAATTCTCCTGTTTCGGTAAAGAATGGCGATTGAACTTTTCTGTGTGCAAGTTTGACTTTAAATAGGCAGTAAAATAGCACTGTTTGAAACGTGTTGCTTCCCAGTTTTAGTTCTGTGATGCAGACATCTGAGCTAGAAAAATCCTAATGAGACTATGTATGGTTTGATTCTATTAAAATTAATTTTGCCCCAAACTTCCCAACAATAACTGCTGTCAGTTCCATTTTATTGTGGATGCAGAACTGTGTGTACTGTTACAAAGCCCAGGTGCTTTTGCCATTTAAACACTGTAATCTATTCCTGCTCTTTGTTTCAAAAGCCTCTGCATTTGATAGTATTTGTAATTCACTGATGGGATGTTAGCTGTGCATAAATTGTAGTAGGAATGGTCAATTGTGAGAAATGAGTGTGTACTTTTCCCCCTACCCCCTTCATTCTGGTGTGTGACACTAAAATGACAAGTTACTTGCTGGGGCACAGCTGTGATTTGACTCTTTTTGAAAGATGGAGTTGTCAGGTCTCCTGTGTGTTAATGTTCTAAAGCTGATCCAGTAAGATATGTGTATGTGTGTTGGACAACTCTTATTTTTATGCCTAAAGAAATGAGGGGTTATTTTTGTTACAATGTCTTAAAAAATGGTTGTTCTGTACTTACAGAGAACCTTTACCAGTTGTTCTAGTAACTTATAGATCTCTATGTATGGACAGGCATTCAGATTTTTAAAATCAGTGGCTCATCTGTGCTAAGCAAAGCAGAATCAGGTATTTTGTCCTTGTTCTGCTGGGGTCTAAGATCAAAATTCCTTCTGAATTTGGCAATACACTCTAGCATTGTTTTCTGAACATGTTATTTTTTATTAATTTTTCTCTTTTTTACTTCCTCGATGCTTTCATCTTTGTGAAATATCTTGTACATGGTCACTGGTGTGCTGCTGACAGGTGTCAGAGTGGCCTGGGCGAAATGAAGTGTGAGTCTTGTGCTTAGGTGTGGAGATGGTCCTACAGATACAGCTTAAGAAGAGACCTGCAGGGAAGCCTGAGCCTGAGGTGACCTATAAATAATGGGTGCCTTTGAGCACTTTGTATTTAATACAAAGAAGATGTTAGGGTAATGAATGTGATTGATAATCCAAGTTATTAGCTGACATCCTCCCTCCTGAAATGATTACTTATGTAACTCATTGGATTTCCTTAAATTATATAGTGAGAATGAATTGTCTTTGGTGAGTTGCCTTCAGTCTAGCCAGTTTTGTGGTTTAATTCTGACTAGCAGCTATTTCAGAATCTGACCTTGCAACTGTTCCAATGCAGCTTCCCTAAGAAGAAACTCTTTGCTATAAATATGAACAGGTTTGCTTCAAAGTGAAGAGTTGAACAGAAATTGAAGTAGGAAAAAGGCTGAGAGTTCAAAGTGAGAATGCATATTAGTGGAAACACTGTGTGAGGCTTTTGGAGAGCAGCTTTTGTTTGATTCAGAACTAGTCTGGATGAAGTCCACCTTTTTATAATTGATATTTAAAGGGTTTTTTTCCTACTTATTTCATAAAACTTGATCATGAATAAAATTATTTTTCTTCTTGTCAAACCTGGTTTTCCATTATTCTTCAAGTGGGAAAGCTTAAAACTTGTGGAAAACTTGAAAGGACAGATGTTATCCTGGAAAGGCACATTTTCATAGAGAAGATTAAACAACATTTCCTGCTTCTTTCTGCATGTGGCATGCTTGCTCAAAGCAGGCAGAGCTTAAGAGGAAGCTTTTACCTGGGTATGGTTTCCAGTTCTTATGCCTTTAGATCAGCACCATTCTTCTAAATCCCACGAGTGTTTTCAGGAGGGTTTTGCTGCCTTTGCTGCTGTAGGTCAAAGATCAGGTTCTGGTTTCAGAGCGATTGCTAACCTACAGGCTGACTCAATTGTGCAGGTGAAGATCTACCTTCTGCAGCACTGGAGAAGTCAGTGCACAGTTATTTTCCGTCGAGGTGGCTCGTTTTATTAGCATGGAGATAATGGTGTCTGCACCTAAGAATTACTCAGACCATGAGCAAAGGTATGGGTTGCTTTAAAACTCTTCTGTTCAAGGTAGGTTCTGCCTCGTGGCTCTCAGGTCCCACGCTGTGTTAACAAAAGGAATGATCCTGGGTGAGGCAGGTGTAGAACGAGTCTTTTCTTCCTCCCACGGTCTTATTTTAAGTTTGATTTTTTTTTTTTTCCCCATTTTCAGGGGTTAAAAAATACAGTAGTTCCTGAAGACAAAAAGAGTGTGTTCAAAGGATACTTCAAGGAGAGAAAAGAAATACAAGAAATTAAATAATTAGAGGTTTTAAGTACATGGTGAGGACTATCTATTTAAATAAAGGTGACTTGCAAAGCTTGTGTGTTTTTTGTTGGTTTGTTTGGGGTTTTTTTATGGATGCTGGAGCCACAAGGTCTACTATGATTCTTTTAAAATCAATTCTGGATACAAAAGCAAGGCAAGGATGTCACAGTTATGACAAGTCACAAGTCTGTAATTTCATTTTGCTATTAGTTCAGTCGTGCCAGTTGAAGCTTTTCATACTTACAAATTCAGTACTGTTCATGATTAATATAACAATTAGAATTTGTGTTAAAATAGATAAACACAGAAATCCTCTGTGATTGCCTTTACTGAGATTGAAGTTATATCCACTGAAGCAGATAACATAATTCTTGCCTGTAGGAGCCCTTCCTCTAAAGGCAGTTTCATCTTGGTTGCTAAGAGAGGATCTCAGGTCAGTTGGTAGCAGTAGAGGTGGAAAAATGGCCTTTTCCAGTTTGTCCACTGAGCCTCAACTCTACTGGGATGATGGCAGTGTGAACCACAAGTGTCCATGGACAATTCCTAGAGGGTATTTGGTGTTTTTTTTAATTCTGACTGTAGGAGGCTGAAAGCAAGCTGATACTACCCAAAAAGAGTATTAGAAGCACTAAGAAAGAGTTAGCCTTTTAGCAACTGGTAACATCACCTTTTCATAAAAGGGTCTGCTTTTTGGATGAGTAAGATGATTTTAGAGGTCATTGTCTTAATACTTTTACCAAACAAACATGAAGTCTCCATCCTTAGATGAGCGTTGTATTAGTCTTCTGTATTATTCTTAGTACAGCTTTCAGTCACAAAATAGAACTTAAAAATAATAGCTACATAGTGAAAAGAATATATATGTCTGGAAATGGATAATATGCTGATACTCAAGCAGTTTGGTATTAGGTATCCTTACATCTGGCATTGTTGGAAAAGGAAATTCTGCAAATGGTAAATTGATCAATAGAATTTGAGTCTAAAACATGCAGACTTGGAAAGTAGGTTTTCCTTTTAGAGTAACTGGTTGTGAAGGCAGTTTGTCCTTCACAGAAAGGGAATCTGTACAGGCAGTCAAGACATACTGGACAGGAAAGGTGGGAAAGTGGTTGTATTTATTCTTGATATCTTCTACTGTCCTCTCAAACTTGAAGGCAATTTAGGTGTTGAGAACAGAAAAGGCTGAATTTCTCTCGTTTCCTTCACTTTGTTAAAGTGGGTGTTCTTAAAAATGTGTATTCAAATGAAGCAGGACTAAGATAAGGTTTTATTTTTAGTAATAAAAGGTACTCCATTCCAGTTATGTACAAGTGTTCTCTTACATCTGCCTTAAAGCAGTCTTGTCTGCTTTCTTCTTTAGTTGTTTGAATGAAGGCAGACACCAATTTCTTTGAAACTCTCTGTATAATGGATTGAGTTTTTGAAAAATTTCCTCTAATAACTGGGGGAGAATGTTGCCAAAATCCAAAGGAAGTTGTGAAATGCAGTTTAGTAATCAGTGCAATGTGTTTTAAATTTAGTCCCTGAAGTCCACCTAGCAGAAGAACTGTTGGTATTAGGCAAAGTTGTTGGTGCTAATAAAGTCACAAACTAGAAAGGCAAAGACAGACTTAATTAAACATTTACCATTGGACTCCCAAAAGTTTATGTAGCTGTACTGAAATAATTGCTTTCATTGGCAAGATTGCAGTTTACCTCCTCTCAATGGTTTGTGTTACAGTACCTTAATTATACTTAATCATGAAGTTTCAAGTGGAAGAGATTTTGTCAACACTGAAAAATTGTAAAAAGCCTTTTTTTAGAAATTTTTTTATGCCCTCTCAAGGATGTTGTTGGTGCAGATGGAGTAGAAGGCTGAACTTGCAGGTTGCAGGCTGTACTTTCTGAAAGATCAGCTACAGGTTCCTGTGAGCTCAGCGCTGCTGGGTTGAGCCATGAGTGGCTGCTGTACTATGGACCACTTTCCGAAGCGGTTCCACTGTCAATCCACTTCCCAAAGCGGTTCCAGTGCTGGGGACTGTGTGGGGGGCTGGTGCTGCCCCGGGCTGGCTGCGAGGAAGAGGTGGGGTGTAAGGCAGCTCTGTAACTCCTTGGCATTGAATTGTGGGCTTGGGCTGACTCCACTTGGGTGGATCCCAGGCTTTGTCACAGGGGACAATATGTACACTATAGTTCAGCTTGCCTTTTTCTTGGTTAATGAGAGTCTGTCTCTGTGTATTGATTCAGTCTCCAAACAGTGGGGCTGTGCAAAATTGGGTCCCAAGTTTAGACTTGTCCACTTTTAGATAGTGCAGCTGCTGTAAGTCTTTTCCTGTCTCTGGAGGAAAAGAAAACCAACCCAAACTTCGCCTTGTGATATCTCTTCTTCCTAATAAAGTTAAAAAGAGTAATATTTCTTTATCAGCAGAATACAGCTTTCATTCCCATAGCTCTGTAAAGCTCAGTGGTGTGGAATATGTTTTAGCACATCTCTGAATTGATCTGTTCCAAGTATTCTCTGAGTAACTAAAAAAAAAGGGAGGGGGGATAAAACCTCAAAACAACAGTGAAGATAAATGCTTAGTGAAGAGGGTTTGAGTCACAGGCAGAGTTCTGTTTAGTGTGGAATCAGTAATACTATTCTGTCAAAATACTGTCTAACTCACCCCCTCCTCTATAGTTTGTAATTCAGCTTAGAGTACCGATACTGAGCTAGCTATGTGTTTGGCCTTTGCTTGTGCCAAGCACACCCCAGGTGTTGGCCTTTCCAAAATTCCTTGTCAGGATAGTAAAGTACAGAGTTCCCTGTGTCTGATGAAAGGACTCTGGTACCCTATGGGGTATGTGGGCTTACGTAGGCAGTCCGCATGTGATTGGGTAGATGTCATTAATGAACTTGGCCCATAGTAGTACTGAAATTTTTGTCTAACTCTTTTATTTTCTCTCAGCACTTCTTAAAAAGTATTTTTCTCTTTAGATAATGTGTGTTAGCTTATATAAAAGCACACCATGGTGACCTCATTGAGCTTAGTGGCATTAGGGACTGGTATCTCTTGGCCTGAGTCTCTCAGTGTGCTCACCACCTCAGCTCCCTTTTTTTTGTAAGAGAGAGAAGTATCAGCTGTAAAATGCAACCAGTCTTGTCTCTGGCATGCAGATATTCATTCTCTCCATGTTTAACTTCCTGGTGTTTAGGTGAGGCTTACATTGAGTCTCTTATTTTGCTTGGTTTTTTCCCTTGGTGCACCATTTTGAACTACACCAGTGTAGGCTAATGGCAAATCTTCTACTAGGTCAAATTATTTTATAGTTAGAAATCAGATGCAATACAATTTCATCTACAATTGCTACAATTGTAAAGTAGCAAGTCTGTGTTTTGTTTGAACTACATCTTATGTTGTAAATCACACTCTACATTTTTTTTTTAAACTTCAAATGTTGGATTCTTTTCATATACCTTGGCAAATTATTCCAGTGTCTAAGAGCAAGCTACAAATGTTCATCTGATATCAAATGTCAGCTACTTGATCTAGCAGGAAAAAACCAAAAGATGAGAAGAAGTTTGAAGTCTTTGTCATTTAGATTATGACCTAGTTGTTGCTTTATTTTCTATTTCAGAAGTCAGTTAAGCAAAATATAAGAACTCAGTTTTCATGTATGTGTGGGAGTGGCATTGATGAGCCTTTCTTAGAATGTGGGCACCTGAATGTAGATACCAGTTAGGGATGAAGATGAAGGAGACCTGTAGATGGGCTTTCCCTGTGTATGTGGTCTGAGGTCGTTTATTCTGTCTCTTGCAGCATCAAATACTCACCTAGTCCTCACTTTCTTATGGGCATAACTAGAAGCCATGATAGTCTCTAGTTTAGCCCATATTCTTTTTTGTGTATACATGACCTTATGTTTGACTTGTGATAATCCTTATTGAAATAAATTTACTTTTGGAAGGATTTTGTCACCATAACTAGTCCTTTATTGCCACTCTGAATTTGTCAGTTTCTGATACTGGCAGGTTATGCTGTCAAATAGTCTTCACAAACATAAGTACAATACAAGCAGTATTAAGTGTAACACTAATCTCTGCTGGACACAAATAGAAAATAGAAGCACCTTGTTCTTTCCCTTGTAGACTTCTGTTTACCTGTTAATCCAGTTAATTGATCACATAGGTCAACATTCAACCCAATTGAAATTAAGATTATGCAGCTAAATTTTGTGGGGTTTATATGCCTTTATTTAACTCTCTGAAACCATGATACTGGAGGTTAGTTTGTGATTGTGGTGGTTCTTGGGACAGAAGCTCAGAACTTATGAGAGAAATATTGAGATTGCTCTTCATTATTTGTCAAATATTTGTATTATGGAGATCTGGAGACATCTGAGTAGAGAGAAGAGAAAGATTTCATTACTTTATTGTTATATGTTCTGATTAATTCTCAGTTAGTAATGTAAAAAACCATGGGTAACAAATGAGCTTGGCAGTCCTTTCATTGTTTGCTGAATAGCTAGTATGGACATTGCAAGAGCTTCCAAGATGTGAAGCAAACATTAGAATGTGTGGAGTGTTCCTTCTAAAAGTATTTTATTTTCTGAACGCAAAAGTTCTTACAGTGTAAAAAGCAGGATATGAAATCAGATATTTCTACAGTGTGGTTATGGCTGAATTGCACAAGTCAAAACCTGTCCTTTCCTCTTTACCAGATATGAACTAGTTTATATGCACTCCAAATAGTGCATAGAATACGCTTCACATTAGTCTATTCCAAGTTGTTTAGATGAAATTCTCTCAAACTGGCTCTCAGGCAGATGGAGTTTAGTATTGTATTATGCTCATTTTTCTGAAGAAGTTGAAAAAGCTACTGTACTTCACTGCTTTTTTTTGGTGCAAAATGATGTCAAAACTTTTGGAAATAAAGCCAGAAACAGCAATCCAAAGTCTTTAAAATAATATTCTGTTCCATACATGTGAAAGCAGTTTTTGAAAAAATGTTGTTGGAAACCTCAGATAGCAACCATCAATTTAAAGGAATAGTAAAATGAGTCATTCTTAAAACAAAAAAAAAGTCTATGGTGTCTTTTGCCCAGTAATAGGGAAAGGATTGACTCTGGATATGAAATGCTTTATTGCATTTGCATTAGGCAGAATTATTAACATTGTATTGTAGAGGCTGTGGCACATTTTTGGCAAGCTGATACATTCCTCCCTTTCTCTGTTGCTTCCTCCCACTCAAGAGCTTTTGTCTTTTCTATCTGCTGTTTGAAGAGAGAAATGTGGTATGCATAAAGACCTCTGAAAGGGTAACTTGAGTTTGGATTTGATATAAAGCTAAACTGTTACCATAAATTCAGATTACAGAAATACACAGAACTAAAAAACTTTGTTTTCTTATTTAAATAAAGCCAAATGTAGTTAAACCGTAGTATCAGGCAGTAGGGAATTAACAGCCTGGCTTTTGTAGCTAATACCTGGCAGAGCTGAGAAATGTCTGTTGTGTAAGGTAATCGTGCCTTCTCCGTGTGTGTTTGT
Source organism: Orthonyx spaldingii (assembly GCA_013397795.1). NCBI lineage: Eukaryota > Metazoa > Chordata > Aves > Passeriformes > Orthonychidae > Orthonyx > Orthonyx spaldingii. The sequence continues at coordinate 833,181 of VZTJ01000675.1, forward strand.
GTATCATCTTTTCTCCCTTGAGAGAAGGCTATTATGAAAGATGACAGTGAGATAAATATTGTAAGAAAAACCCAACACTTGTTGTCACGAGAAGTGTACGGTAATATGATGCCAACTACTGCCATGTTCTATTTTTAGCAAGTATGAACTTGGTCTGTGGTTTTACTGAGAAATCTTGATCTCTACTGGATGAATTTGGGGAAGAGCAGTGCAACCCATAATTTTTTTTGTTAGAATAGTAAGAACTTTTCATCATCAAACCTACTGAATGTCCCATGAACTGTACCTGAAAATAGCTACTTGCCATGAGTTGATACCTTGGAGGATTCTTTTAAGCCTGTTGTGTGCAAAACCCCATTAGCAAGGTTCAGAGGTGGCTCCATACACTGCACGCACACAAGATCTTTTATGAACAGCCTTGGAATGCTGCATGTGTGGTTGTTTCTAAAACAAACAGAGAGTAACTCTTCCCCTCTGCCTCTGTTTATATATAGACACAGATGAATTAAAAAGCTTGATTCATCTGCAGGCGGCTTTTTATTTATTTAATTTATTGAAATAAAGAAGTCTATAAAAAGTAACGCTCATCTTTAAATGGATAATGAAGTAGTGTAGGACTAATATTTATATAAATAAGTACTTTTTATAAAGCTAGTCATATTTAACTTCAGAGATATTTCACTGTAATGTTTTGCATCTAAGGCTGAAGAATAATGTTCCTGAGATGAGAAGAGAGGAGGCAGGGGAGAGGGGGCTGAAGCTGATTCCTCATAGCCAGGGATATCTAAAAATGGAGCATAAATAGTAATATTAATTTTCCTTTTTAGGTCTTCTTCGAATTTTATGCAATAATGTATTAGGCTTGCATGGAAAGGTTTTGGTAGCAGGAAGGACTCAGGAGTGGCCTGTGAGAAGCTGCCAGAGCTCCCCTCACCTCTGACATAGCTGATGCCAGATGGCTCCAAGGCAGAGGTGCTGCTGGCCAGAGCTGAGCCCATGCAGTGGTGGGATAACAGATTTAAGAAGGGGAAAAAATGTTTCTATGTGGGAACAATTGCAGACAGACAGGAGTTGAGCACATGAGAGAAACAGCTCTGCAGTCACCAAGGGCAGTGAAGGAGGGGCAGGAGAGGCCCCAGGTGCTGGAGCAGAGATTCCCCAGCAGCCCATGGTGAAGACCCTGGTGAGACAGGCTATGCCCCTCTAGTCCATGGAGGTCCAAGGGGAAGCAGACACCCTCTTGGAGCCCCTGGAGACTCCCATGCCGAAGCAGGCAGGTGCCCAAAGAAGGCTGTGACCCTGTGGGAAGTCTGCACTGGAGGATGCTCCTAGCGGGACCTGTGGGCCACGGAGAGGGAAGCCCAGGCTGAAGCACGTCTGCTGCCAGGACGTGTGACTCCACAGGGGGCCCCTGCTGGAGCAGTCTGCTCCTGAAGAACTGCACCCTGTGGATGAGACCCATGCTGGAGCAGTGGGTTCACACATTGCAGCCCATGGGAAGGACTCACGTTAGAGAAGCTCATGGAGGATTGCCTCCCATGGGAGAAACCCCACGCCGAAGCAGAGAAAGAGTTGTTTCTCATTGTCTGACCCTGATTTGATTGGTTATAAATTAAATTATAAGCAAACTTGACTTGGGAGTCAAGGTTGTTTTGCCCATGTCAGTAATTGGTGAGTGATGACCCTGTTCTTACCTTGACTCAAGAGCCTTTATTATATTTTCTCTGCCCTGTCCAGTTGAGGAGCAGGAATGATGGGAATGTCTTTGGTGGGCGCCTGGTGTCCAGCCAAGGTCAGCCCACCACAAAATTGCAACTATTATATGAAATTTCTGAAAAAATCAGAACTGCTAGTAATTTGATAGTGGAAGACATCTGGTTGCTTCCAGACAAAGCTTTTCAAGTGATGGCAAATACTTTAAAAAGTGGCGGTAAAGTATCTAAATAAATATGTTATCTAGGAGATTGTCATGGAAGTTCAGAGATGCTTAAGAAGGTGGAGTTCTGTTTGACTGGTGCAGTGTTGCATCTTGACAGTTCTTGTTCCCCAAAGTGTTGGTGAGGTCAAATGTTTTCAAATATTCAGCTATCACACAAACCTTTCATCTGTGTTAAGTACAAATCCTTAGTGATCTGCTGGCATTATGGCTTTTTTAGCTCACACATCATCTTAGTGTACGTTGCCTGACCACTGTTGCCATTTTCTGCCCTTTGCATACTTGTAATGAAACTGTAGGACCACTTTGTGCAGTCACGGAGTTTTCCTCAAGAACAAACAAAAAAACATGTTCATTTCAGTAAAGTTGAATTAGGGAAACATTAGTTGGCTGAGTAATACCGTTCTTTTGTCCATGTGGGCAAACCAGTTTTTCTCGTTCAGTGGTAACCAGCATAATGTAAAATATGTGTATTTGGGTCATAGTTTCTTCATTTCTACTCTAGTATTTTGGGAGGATTGTTTTCAGTTTTCCTGTGCTGCATATATTGATGTGGAAATTTCAAATTCTGAAACTGTAATGAAACTGGCAATATGCTTAGGGAAAGCTAGCAGAAAATCCCATTATTCAGCATCTGAAGGACTTTTATTTTGTTTTTTTCCTTTATGAAAACTTAGTGCTGGTTGTTTTCTCAGCAGACGTGTACAGATGTCACAGTATGCTTAGGTGCAGTTTAATGCAGACAGGTGACCTGATTGGGACTTTAATTGTAATATTTAGTAGCATGGTCCTAGTCATATCAAAATTTTTGAAAACTGAATGTCCTTAAGCAGATTCTTTGAGAATTCTGGCCTAGAAGTGCTCACTGTTAGTCTTCCCAGGTAGTGCTCAGCAAGGGTTTGATGAGCTTTTTCAAATTGAAGACTGACCTATGATAGATATAGCCCTGGAGAGAAATTCCTTATTAAGGGTATGTTTCCTCTCCTTATATATAGGGAAATCTATACAACAGAATAAGAAACTATTGCCATTTTGTTCAATTTTGAGCATATTAAAATTAAAAACAAGCAGCAGGATAAACATTCTCCATACTAAAGTTACTTCATTTTTTTTTCCTTAATTTTTTTCTTCTCTCCCAGACTCATGTAGCATAAACACATATATATTGTACAACAAATTTTGTTTTGATTAAAGATGGTTAGCAGTGGCCATAGAGTAGCTTGAGATCTGATGAAAACCACAGAAATTCTCTTTATGAAAAGGAAGTAATATTATTAAATGGTCCACAGTATTGAAATGATGATTTATAATAGTTAATTTAAGTTTCTCAGTTTTGTAAACGAAATTCCATTTCTTTAGAAGTCAGAGTAGTAAAGGACCATTGTCTGGTCCACTCTAAAGGGAAGTTCTCTGATGAGCTGTGTCTGACCTGTGGATCACCAGTAAGATTTTTTGCTTTGCTGAAGCTTTTTTCTGAATGCATGTTTTGCTGAAAACCTAAATACCGTGACACTAACAGACCTGTGTATCTGCTAATTAATGAATGCCATCAATTTATGGACAAAAATAATTATTTAAAAATCTTTTAATAAAATTGCTTCTTGTCAGCTGATCACACTTTTTCCTAGGTATGTGCAGAAATGACTTTTAGAGATGGAAGTGGTCTCTGCTTTCCATGCTCAGATGCCTCTTTAGACATGTGAAATGCTGAGTGGTGTGACCCACACTGCTGCTGCAAGACAGACTTTCAAATGTTTGCTCAGAATTGTGTTAATATGGACATGGCTTTGAGTGTCCCGGCCTTTAGGGATGCTTGAGATGTCACAGGTCTCATGTTAATACCTGAATTTTCACTTAATGTATTGAGAAGTGATATAATTTTGCTTTTTGAATGGATGGATGTTAATAGTAACTAGAAAATGAGTAAAATTTCAATAAATAACACTGATTTCCATAGTATCTTAGTTTTCTTCTTTACTGATTTGTTTTGGTACCTGTTCCATTCAGTTTTGAATCTGATGGGTTAAACCACATGTCACCAATGTCCACTGGGACACTGAGCCATTGACCACAACCCTCTGGATGCCACCAACAGCTCGGTGTTGCAAAGGACATTGGTGACAGTCTGTGCTATTTAATGTTTTCATTAATGACACAGACAAAGGGCTCAGCTGCACCCTCAGCAAATTTGCTGATGACGCCCTCTGCTCTGGTGAGAGCCCACCCGCCGTGCTGCATCCAGCTTTGGGGTCCCCAGCACTGGAAGGACACAGACCTCTTGGAATGAGTCCAGAGGAGGGCCACGAAGATGATTAGAGGGCCGGAGCACCTCTGCTATGAGGAAAGGCTGAAAGAATTGGGATTGTTCAGCCAGGAGAAGGCTGTGGATAGACCTTATTGCAGCCTTCAGTACACAAGAGGACTATCAGAAAGACAAACATTTTAGCAAAGTCTGTTGCAACAATGGGTAATGACTTTAAGCTGAAGGAGTCTATTTAGATTAGACATATGGAAGAAATGTTTTACAGTGAGGGTGGTGAAACACTGGAACAGGTTGCCAGAGAGCTGGTAGGTGCCCCATCCCTGGAAGTGTTCAAGGCCAGGTTGGACAGGGCTCTGAACAACCTGATCTAGTCGAAGATGTCCCTGCTCATTGCAGGGTGGCGTTGGACTAAATGGACTTTTAAAGCTCTCTTCCAACCTAAACTATTCTATGATTCTGTGAAAACAGTACTTTTTTGTGCAGATATGATGCATTTCCAGTAGTAAAAACACTCGCTCAGGTAGATCTTTGTATTCACTACCACACTCAGACAGAAAAAAATCTGACTGTTTTCTGCAGGTATCACACCCAACATTTCTTCAACTGCCATTCTACTTCTGTTGATCAGGTTGTGAAAAAGAAGTAGATGAAAGAGCTGCATGCTGGGTGTTTGAGTTTTAGTGTGGGTTGGAGTCAAATTAACTGTATTTACAGAGGAAAGAGGGAGAACTGCGCTGAACTGATTATACTTGTAAATGCACTGGAGTTTTACCTAGAGCACTGAGCTGAAATGGGTGCTTGTTGTGGAATAGATTTAATTAAAGTTTTGTTCAAAGGCTTTTTAAAAAACCTGTTAAATCAGTTAGGGAGCCACTGATTTAGAGGGAACTGGTTAAGGACATACTGTTGGTTTCCTTTGCTTTTCTTTTTTTGCTGGTGTTTCAACAGATGTTCACACTCCTTGTGCCTTTAAGAGTTGCCTCGTCACACAGTGGTAGAGTGGCTGGAATGCATCTCATTGGATATACTAAAGTATATCTGGACTTCTGTGAAGTTGGATTTTGTTTATCCCTCTTAGTTGCTAACCTAACCTTAGTTAGGTTTGAAATAATTTATTATTTTAAAACATACTGAAGTTTGGGAATACATTGCTTTTTATAAGTGCAAAGATCTCATTTTTGTCTTGACAGATGTCAGGCTGTTAATATCAGTTAGTCTCTACTTCTCTACAGCTTTTGCTGCTGCTGTTTGTTTTGGACACTTTGTTTAAAGCAGCCTATTGCCCCAAAGCACGCTTCCAATTCTCAGAACTGTTTTTATCACCCTTTGCATGTGGGTGCAGCATTCACTATCCTGTGGCATAAAGCTGGCTTTGGTATGTACTTGTTGGTGGCTCCGTCATTTGCCGTGTACAGTCAGAGATCTTTAATGCACGCTGTCCAGAACTAGCGAGTTGTTTAAATTGTTGGTTATAACACTTCACCTCTTGACATGCGTGTGACGTTGCCTTGCCCTAGAAGTGCAGGGCAGGCCGTAAGGTATGGGTTAGTACACAAGATGAAAGGGCTGTATAATGTAAAACACAGAATACATAACCACCGGGGTGCATCATTTAGATGTCCTGAAAGTAACAATTCACTTCCATCACAGTTGTAAACAGGGGGGTTGTGCTACTGTTGAGAAGACAGCTGTGTCGCTGCCTAATCATGCTCATTCCAGTGTATGTCACATCTGTCAGTCAGGCTCTATTTTTGACTGCAAGAGCAAGCTTAGCCATGATTAGCATGATACTTGTGTCGTAAGGTTAACAGAATAGAGAGGCAATTTGGAGCTGGTTATGGTTTCCTTGTTTTATTTGTATTACAACGGTTAGGTTAGAATAGGCCCAATAAGAAGTTTTCAAGAAGTGCCTTTTCCCTTACTTTGCCCTTTTTTGAATCTGAACTTCACTGCACCTCCTGCTTGTGTGTGCATGAGGAATGGAACATAGAAAAGGTGTGACTGGGATTGGCTTTGGACCTCAGTTTTCAGCTAAGTGTTTACGGACACGAAGGGCAACAGGAAGGACTTCTGCAAGTACGCCAGCAGCCAGAGGGAGATTAAGGAAAACATGGAAAAAGCTGAGGTACTAGATGCCTTTTTTACCTTGGTCTTTATTGGTAGGATTTGTTGTATGGAGTCCCAGGCCTTGGAGACTAGTGGGAAAGTCTGGAGCAATGAGGTTCAGCCTCAGTAAAGAAGGACCAAGTAAGGGAACATTTTAAAATGTTCGCTATAAGGAAGTCCATGGGAACTGATAGAATGCACCTATGAGTGGTGAGAGAGCTGATATGGTGGCAAAAACACTTTGAATTCTTTTTGAAAGATTGAGATTGACTATTCTTGAGGACTGGAAGAATGCAAGTGTTGCTTTTACCTCCAAGAAGGGACCAGAGTCTGGGGGTTTGCAGACTGCTCAGCCTCACCTAGACCCCTGGGAAGAGGATGGAGCAAATTCTCCTGTGAAGCCCTTTCCAGACATAAGGACAAAAAGATGATTAGCAATAGTTATTGCAGCTTTAAGAAGTGGAAATGTGCTTGACCAACCTGTCAGCCTTCTGACAAAATGTGACAAAATGACTGGGTTGGTGGAGGAAGAAAGAGAAGTTTGTGCTGTTTGACTTTAACAGTGCTTTTGTCATTTTCTCCCTTAACACACTCCTTTACTCTCTAGCTGATGCATCTGGTCTAGCTAAATAGAGAGGGAAAGAGATTGCAAACGGGCTGAAATGCTCGGCTCAAAGGAGTGTGAGTGGTGACACAAAGCCCAGCTGTAGGCCAGTTAGTAGTGGTGTGCCCTAGGGGTTGATAGTAGGGCCTGGGCTGTTTATTGTCTTCATTAATACCTGAGTGATGGGACAGTGTGCACTCTCAGCAAGTTCACAGATGATGCAAAATTGGAAGGAGTGGATGACACAACAGATGGCTGTGCTGCCATTCAGAGGGACCTTGACAGGCTAAAGACATGGGCTGACAGGAATCTCATGTTCAGAAAGGTTCAGCAAGCAAATCTGCCAGAAGGGTGTCTGCATTCCGGCATCATCAACCCCGTACTTCACTGCTCGCACCATTGCTAGCTGCTGGCACACTGCTTGTACTCTGCCTTGAGCAGCATACTGCCATTTACATACGGTGATTAGACTAAAACATGCAAAAACTGTTTGGAGAGCACTATCAAAGTCCTAGAGAAGACTGCTACAACAAAACTAAAACATTTATTTTAAGGATACTTGCAGTGTTGACAATGTGATTTTCACAGCTCTGGACCATTATTTAAATGTTACTTGATGTCAGAGTTCAGTGAAGCAAGGAATGTGAAAGTGGTTTTAATCACAGCTTATATAATGGTTTGCCCCTTGAAAATTTGCAGGGTTCCTGCTGTCTAGCCCTATGAACCCACAGTCTGTACCATCATCCCTGGTGCCACAAATTGCATGTGGTTTGTAAGTTATTTCTTCATGAACGTGCAACATCTTGTCCAGCTGTCCTGAAGTCTTCAGAATGAATATTGTCACTTCACATTACTGCTTGTTTAAACACCTCTCTTTCAAGATTTTGTTCACAGTTCTCATCTTTTGAAATATTTTAGCTGTAGTTGACAGTTGCAAAGAAGTGGGTTGTGAAGAGGCAAAACCTTTGCGGATGAAGATTCGGAACAGACTCTTAAGTCGTCTGTGTTTAGAGGTGACCAAAATAGCTTTAATAGAAGCGTTGGTGTGTGTGTTAGGCATCTTGTGTGATGCCATATAAAGTATTTGGAAAATACAATACAAGAAATTGGAATCCAAAAGAAGGACTTGACGAAGATGACCCGTATCGATTGTCGTGGCCAAACTTGAGCAGTAGGTAGGGGTGTGTGAATTCTGGAAGGTTGTAATAAACCTTATAAAGTGAAACACTAATGTGACTACAGTTGTTTGAAAGGAGCAAAAAAGTAACAGCTTTGTAGCATCAGTGCTCAGTGTGATCTCAGAAACATAATAGTTCACAAACTTCAGTGGGAAAACTTGGATTACATTATATGCTACAAATTATGTTCTTCCCTGTTAAAGAGCCCAGTGTATCAATTGCTGTTATCTAAGGTTTGGGCTGGGCTGCTGTGACGTGTCTTTACTGTGGTCTGAGACTGTGGCATCCTTCCATAGCTTTGTTCATTCATGAATGGTGGTGTATGAGTGGAAAAGCCATTGCAAGCTTCTAAAATACGGGCAGTCTCTGGAGTGGTGGTACTTGTCAATGTTGTTTGGCCACAGCACAAAACCAAACCAAGCCCAAAACTTTGATTAATGCGATTATGCAAAGAATAAGTGCCAAAGAATTGGTGCCACTGATACTTGATGTCAATGTTCGTCTATACACAGAACACCTTTGCAAGCTTCTTTGGTTACTTTTTCTTTTGTTGCCTGGGCAGATGTGTCAGAGCAAAGAATGGATTTTGTTAGTGCATCAGTGATAGATGATCATATGTATTGATTTCAATAATGAAGTTGCACGGATATCACGAGTTTGTATGAGAAGGCAGAATGCAGTCTGGCTGGAGGTGAACAAAAAAAAAAATTCTCATAGTGTTCTGAACGTAGAAATACCGTTCCAGATGCTTTAGGCATTCCAAGGTACTGTGTTATCTCAAAGTGACATTCTCAAGCTTATTTATAAATCAGACCTCTGAAGACTTAAATTTGCTGCAGCATTTTCAGCTAACAAATGTACCTAAGCATCTCTGCATCATCATACTGTAATCAACTGCAATCAGTTTGGCAATTGCTTAGATAATCCTTGTTGGAAGGAATATATCAGTAGAAAGGGGTTCCTGTTTTAATCCTAATAATGCAAGCTGGAATGTGTGTTGTCTGCTGGATTGTTATTTGAAGTGGATGCCAGAAATTCTTATGATAAAATCAGTGATAATCATTATGCCAGTTTAAGGAGACACCAGCTCCACCCCAGAAGTTCACAGGAAAGAAAATCCAAAAAATGTGATCCAAGATGAGACTGTATGTTGGCCATGGATACCTCTCATGCCAAATATGAGTAGCCAAATTCTAAAAGCCTTTCTGCCTGTGTGACCTTAGTTTTATTTCTTGTCTGTGAAATTGATCTTATGATTTTGAGATGCTCTTGGCAGGGACTGGGTAAGAAAAATATTTATACAGTTGCAGCTGTGTGGTTCTTCCTCATGTATATACTTGATTCCAGATGTCTAGATCCAAGCAGGAATTAAATGGAGTTGGTTTTCTTTTTTAAAGAGATGGTAGTCAGGTCCCTGATGTGTACAGTAGCATGACTGCAGTGTAGTTTGTTGAAGAACTTAAAGTGACAATAATTGTTTTAACAGAGTTGGTTTCTCATTTTGAACAGAGGTAATTATGGCACAGTGTAATATGAGAACCATAGCATTACAGGCAGGCAAGCAATCCAGGACTTCATGAAAATCTTTTGATAGACTTTGCTCAATCTGAAATTGGACCTCAAAAACTAACTTTTGTGCTTAGAGGTGGCTCAGTGCAATTGAAACTGAACAGTAAAAATACAGTGAAAACAAAACAGTTCTGTAACAACTCTTTGAAGAAGGGATCTTTTTTTCCTGCAAGTTTGTACAAAGCCCAAGTAGCAGCTCATAATGTAGTGATGCTTTCTAAAAAATATATTTATGAATCTTTTTCATATACCAGCATATTTCTTTATTACTTAAAATGGCATCTGTGAATTTAGCAATACTACTAGTTCCTGAGAAATGGAGATCTCAATCTTGCTTTACTGTGTAGGAAATGGTGTGTATGCATTGAAGGAATGTAACTAGAGCCTGTAAATTGTAACATCTGGTGTATTCAGCCTGGATTGTGTGATTTGCTTTGTCATTGTGTTAAAAAGTACAGTATGAAAGTGAACTTCACTGTTTGAACTGTGTTTTAATATATGCAAGCTCAGATTTGATTCTGTGACTTGGCTTTGTGTTTTGCTGTGTGTTGCTTGCACAATTCTCTTTGCTGTTTGATAAAATTACGTTCTCTTCTCTCAAAAGTTATTAGCTGTTAACCTTAACCTGATGTTTAAAAATGAGATAATGAATTTTACCTAAGGTATGAAAAACTTGAGCTGGAAAAAATACGAAGTGTTTGAAATCTCATCTGCCGAGTTTATTTTCCTCCACATCTCAGTTTCAAATGCAATTATCTAGAGATGCAAACAAATTGCTGACACTTAGTGATTGAACTAAATATGAGAGCAGGCTTGTCCAACTGTTTCACTCCAGTAAACATTGTTAGGGTTTATAACACTAACCTGAATTAAGCCTTTATGTAGTTTTCAGTAGACATTTTGCTAAAAAGAGATTGAAATAGTGTTGCTTATTTGCTCAGCGATCTCCACTTGCATAAACTTCAAGAAAAATGCAGAGATCCCTGTTCCATCTTGGGAGAACTGGTAGCTAAATATAAAGGTATGATAATAAAAACACAGTAAAACCACATTTAAGTGGTACTCATTTGAGTAATCTGGGCCAGTGTTTTTGTTAATTTTGTGCTTGACAAGATAAGACTTTTTTGACCAGTAAAAGTAGTAATTTTACTTAGGAGAGAAATAGGTAAAATATTACCAGTTTATTATTGACCTAAACAGCTTGTTCTGTAAGGACTTGGTGCCAGTCCTAAAAAAGATTGAAAATGGACCTGATGAAAATACTTGCTGACCTTGTTCCTTACGTCACGGGTATCTCCTCACAGGTTTGGGAATGCAGTCCTCAAAAAGGAAACACAGAAAAAAATCCCAAAGTAATAAACGTCTCATTTTTTTTCCTACGTAGGTGCATGCACTTTACTCAGCAACAGACTTGGACTGTGTTCACACAAATTCCAAATATCTGTATTGGAAGAAATAGCAAATAATTTAATAGCAGTTTTGTTCTGCTAAACCAGTTTCAGGAAACATGTAACTTCAAAAGAGAATGGATGTAACAATGAAAACTTTCACACAAGACTACCACACAGGGAGCTTCACAAATACATGGTTCCGAGTTCCTTGCAGCTGCCAAGTGGACGTGTTCACCAGGATTTCTGACATCCTGGGCAGAGGCTTGGTTAGAAAAGCCTCTATGTTCTTTGACAACAATTTTTTTGAAAGCCAAAATGAGTAACCAGCAAAAGTGTATTTATTATCCTAATCTCCAAATTTACACACTTCTTACTGCTTTCCTGACAGGATGTTTTGGTGGACAGTGTGTCCCTCCCTTAAGGTCAAGACAGGACAGGGAGTAGATCTTCACCCTTTGGAACTGGAGCCATTTTAAACAATGATGCACCTTTGATATGTGATTGTCTGCAGAGAAGAGGGGTATTAGCTACAGCACTTCCTCATATTGTTGTGTACTCAGAAGCACGTCACTAGGAAAGTCTCAAATCTTTACAAAGTCCACATTGTAAACTGAACTGTGTGCAAAGCTGTAATTTATGAAAACTCAATTTCTTGAAGACCTTTGTACTAATTAGTTTAAAACTCTACCCTTGGTTTGTAGATACAGTTTAGTGGGCTGTTTTACTCCACGTGACACAGCTGTTTTAAATAGCAAGGTAAATGCCGAGGGAACTTTTTTGGTAGTGTTTGGGTTTGTTTTTCTTTTTCTGTTCTTTTCATTTTTTCCCCCAAATCATGACTCTTAATTTAAATCCTTCAGATCTATATAGAATGACTTAGACACCTTTATATAGTAGAATTAGAGGGCTGGGTTGGTAGGGATTTTTTTTGGTATTGTTTTTAGAGCTGTCTTCTGCTGGGAGTTTTCTTGTGAACTTTTTTCTGTCTGGCAATTAATTTCTGTCCTTACAGTGCTGTGAGTTAAGTGTTGAGTGAGTGCTGCTTCTGGATTACTTGTGCTATTGCTGCTTATTATGTAAGCTTCCATGTTTGAAAAAAAAGTCACTGGTTTAATTTCAGTGGCATGGATGTAACATTTCAAGAACTACTTGACACAAGGAATGCAAGAGGTATCATGCCAGCTAATGCAGATGGGGCTTATTTGCTCACTGGCCTGCAAACTGAATTCTGAACCAGCAATTTAATGTGTTTTCCCAGGTGTAGCACTCTGCTTATGGGGATGTTGGTCCAAAAAATCTTTCCTTAAAGTGTTCTCCAAAAGAGCTGAATTCCATTTTACTGCTGACATGTAATGTGTTTTCAGATGAGTGCAGAGGAGCCGTCTTTGTAAATTAAAATTAAATTGTGAAGGGGACTCTATGTGTGTGTGTGCTCTGTGTTGTGGTGATGGTGGTTTTTTCCCCCAAAGATCTGAGTCTAAGTCTGATCTCTGATTACAGCTTGAAGAGCTGCCAGAAGATCTACTGTAGTGGTTTGATAAGTGGTTAGCTCTTTTGGGAGGAGGGTTGGGAATGACTATCAATTTTCATAAGAGGTTTGATTTTTCATATTCAAATAATAATAATAATAATAATAATAACAATAAAAAAGCTGATTTATTCAGGCAGTAGACTCTACTCACCAGAATGATTGTTGAAACAAAATCATTCCGATACACAAGCTGAAGATTTGTTTCAAGGTAGCAGTTTTAAGTATTGATATTTGATAGAATTTTAGAATTTAATTAGGAAGTGTTTGACTTGCAGAAGACCACATACCAACTTAAGCTAAGTATGTAGAATTCTAATAGAAAAATAGTAAAGTAATTAATAGCAACTAAGAATTTAATCAGGGTTGAATTTATTTTGTAATTCTAAGTAAATTAGAAATAGTTTTGGTGCACTCATGGTAGTTGTAGAGCAAATCTTTTGCCTTTAAAGGGGGAAAAAAGATGGAGAAGGGACAGAAGAGGAAATCATGGCAGTCTCTTTGGGTTAGATTTAATATTCACAACGTAGTGATGTGTTGACTACTGTGATGAAAACTTTCTATTAGTACCTTCAGGGAGATGGGGAAGAGGGGATTAGAGCTGTGACTTTCCTACTGAGAGCCTTTAATTTTGGTTTCTACAGAAATGAAGAGGACAATTGTCCACTCCTGAGCCTTCCTGAATATAAATGTGATGTTGCCTTTCACTTACCACGGGTTCTTTTTCTTTCTTTGTTTGTTTTTAGCTGAGAAGTGCTTTCTTTCCTCTGCTGTTTTTAATGGAACAGAAAATGGGGATGAAAAGGCATGGCTTCTCCTTGAGGCTGGAGTTTGCACAGAGACTCTTTGGTCTGTTTCTGTTCTTTGCATGGGTTGCGGAGGACTGGGATCGCTCAGGGCAGCAGGGCAGTGCACCTGGGGAGCTGAGAGGGAAGGGCACAGCAAAGCTGTGCAAGACCAGTGTCCTCACTGTACAAAGTACACACAGCACTAGTCCAAGCTTTTCTCTAACCCGTCACCCCAGGCATAGCAGTGGTTTGGATCAGTTTAATTCTGGTAGCATTTTTATGTATGAATGAAGGGAGTGAAATAACTGTGGAAGAGCCCACTGTTATCTTGTGAAACTGTACAAGCGAGCTGGAAGTCTGGCCCTGACTCACATTTTATCATGAATATTGGGGCTTGATTTTGTATTTTGGTTACTTGAAGGCTGGTGGAAAGGGTTTTTCTTCCCCTTCCTTTTGCCGATAGGATATTTATCTATGAGTGAAGATGTTCAAAACATGATACTTGGGCGTATGTTTAGATAGTGATTGATGTTGGAGGTGGGTATTTCCTGATATTTAATGATGGTTTAGAAGAGTTAGTCATCATTGGCCAGGAAATACCAACTCCAGATTAGATCGAGTTCAGTTATCTAAAAGATATTTCAGTGTCCATCTGAATGTGGTACATTGCCAGAGACATTGTGTTCATAATAGCATCTTGTTTTAGCGTTTAATTATAGAATTAGTGGTTGTGTGTGGGTTCTGTGTGCTATAAATATGCCATCTTGAAGTCACTACCTCTGCTGGCCCAAGTTTTGGAAAGTGGTCAGACAGTGTTGTCTAAAAGTCAACTAAAATTCTATAACTACAAGAATTTTGGAGTCTCAAATGAAAGAATGCTTAGTACTTCTCTCCCTCCCTGCCCTTGGCAACCACAATTGCCATTCATGTAAATTTTGCATATACATCAGGTTGGGATTCAAACTGCATCTTTTCAGGTTAGTTAAATTCCCGTCTACTTTCTGAATGGGAGTGATAATTCTCTGCTTTTAGTGCAGTGTACAAGCATTAATTTCTGGTTGGCATGATAGAGATAAGTAAGTTTGTTTAAGAAAAATGGACAAAAATGCAGAAGGTAACATATCCCACTATCAAACAACTGTGGTATATATAACCAAATGGGGGAGGGGGGTGTTATTTTCTGACATTAAAAAAAAAAAGTATTTCTAAGTATTTGTAGTCCCTCTTTCCGGAGATACTTATTCTGGATATTTGCTCTAGTCTTTAGTGACTAGGTAAACCATGTTGACCGAATATATTGTGGGAGTTGTAGAGGGATAAAAACTACCAGTGACTTCTGTAATTCAAGGCTGAAAGGAGAAATTCTGGGAATGTCTCCCTGGCTGCCTCGATCTCTCTTCTGCCTTTTGGCTTCTTTCCTTCTCAGGTCAGGTGAATTTTTCCAGCTGTAGTCAGTATATGTAATAAAAAACATATATTAGGACTTAGCTGTGTAATTGTAGGCCTCTATGCTTCCATTAAGTATTAAGCTCCTTTGGAAAAGGCTGAAACTTCCTGCAGTCTAGGCTTGTAACTGTCTTATTAGTACACCTTGGGATCCTGTCTCTGCACAGCTATTTTTATAGGTGTGTGCTGAAGAGTAAAGTAGCTCTGTCAGTCATAAAGACAAACTTGATTGCCATGAGTGAAAGCAGCATTCACACATTAACACTCAATTCATTTTATAGAACTAAACATACTACACGCTGTACAGACCCAAATGTTTCACTCTGGACCTTACCCTGCTCCTTCTCTGTTTGTTTTTCCAAGTTTTCTTATGTTATCAGTGAGCGCAGCTGGAGCTGGCTAAACCTTGCGTAAGCCTTGAAGATGCAGAGGAAATGAGGCATCTCCAGCAGCCCGTCCCACTGATGCAATTGCTCAGGCTTTGCAGAAAAGGCAGGGTGTTGTTGAAGGTTTCACTGAAGTTGTACCCAGGTGGAGGACTGTTTTGACTACTAAGACCTACTGGTTTTCATTTTCTATCACAGAAGGATGAACTTCATGAGCGTATTAACTGCAGGGAAAGAAAAGGGGTTCAGTAGGTCGTATTTTTATGTAGACGTGTCAGTTGCAGCTCTGGTGGAATGTAACAAATGGCAGTCACAGTAAGATGTGCTAGTTTCTATAGCAGGATATAGCTACTGCTTCTGATTGAGTTGTGCTATGGTATTACGACTGTAGTAGTCTGTTAGAAAATGTTTGCTTTGGAGTCTCAGAAGTGATGCAGGTACTGCCAGAACATGTGCAAGACAAGGCAGCTGGAGGTGGCTTTGGTTGGTGTTCCCCGCGGTGTTCCACAGATCCAAGTCAGGTACCCAATGCAGCCTTTGAGGCTGTGTGCAGTTGGTTTGTGTTTCCCCCCAAGTGTTTCAGTGTCCCTGACCCACGATGGAGGCTGCCCAGGCCCTTCCTGTTGCATGTCATATCTGGATGCCTAATGTGAGGGGGCGTGGGTGGTGAAGAGAATGTGCAGGGAGTGTCTCAGGGCAGCCTGTCCAGCGAAGCCTGTGTCACAGCTGCATTCTTGCCTTACCTTCTCTCTCTGGCAGAACTTCACCTTTTCATGCTTTGAATTTTGGAGAACTATATCATCTGGATTTATTTGTCATTATAACTGACCTAGTCTGTATGGGTGGTAGTCTGTGGAGTCCTTAAAACAGCAGACTTTTTTTTCAAATGGTAAGTAAAGTGCTATGGAAACCAACAACTTAATACTACAGGTAAAAGTGAATGTGTTGTAGTTTTCAAATCCTGGGTGGACTGGATTCAAATTATTGAAGGAGGTATTTGTTAGCTTGTTTGAATTAGATACAACAATGTACTCTATTAGTTCCCTTTTATTTGACTTTCTTTGACTGGTTGTGTAATCTGTTTATTCCCTGAATTAAACTTGTGAATTTCCCCATCATTTATTAAAAACTGAATACCACATCTTTATGTCTTAAGATTTTGTGAGCTTTAAAATTTGAGAGATTCTATGGAAGATAATAAATTAATTGCGGGGTATCCTCAGTAAGTTTATTCCTTTTTTACATGTGTGTCCTAATACAGTTGAGAACATCGTATAGAAGTGCTTTTTACGTTCTCTGAACTCATCTCAACCTAAACCTTTAACTTCAGTGAGATCTTTAAAAAGTCCCTCTGACTGTTTGCATAGGGAGAATTTTTAACCACTTAAAATAGATTCAGAAAAGATTACTAGTTACTGATATGTTGAAAGTTTGAACCTTTGAAATGTGTTATAATGTAAATGTAAATAAACACTGGGTGTTCTTACAGTGTATTCGTAGATAAATTTAAATGTTTCTCTAGTTTGAAGACTTGAGTGTTGTCTTGGATTTGGTTTTAAACATCATACTCATTAAGCTGATGCTATTAATATTCAGACTTCTATTTCTGTGATGTCAGTCAATAATTAGTCACTATAAAAGCTAGATAAGATGTCACTTAGCAATAGCTGTGCCAATAATGAAGTAATTTCTTTTTATTCATGTTTTAGTTGTTACTTTCTTAATTTTTTTCTTCTCAGACCTGGGACATAATGCTTAGTCAGTAATACTGGCACACATTGCCTGCTACCATGATCTCTGGGTAACTATATCTATAAAAAGCACTTTGTTTCATTTCTTTCCCATTCCCAAAGTAATTGTATAAAGGAGAATCAGAGTCAGAGGTTTAGGTTCTGATTTTGTACCAGAGTGAGCATAGATTAACTTCACATGATGGTCATCAGCCTGGGATACTTAGGTTTTACAGAGGTGTTCAGTCATCCCTCTTGGTGGTGTATTCAATTCCCTTGGTCCCTTCTAGAGTCTCCCTTCAAACAGAATGGGAGCTCCGCTGAGAGCTTCATATGTTGTAGCTGTTTTAATTTTACTGACATAGCTGATTTTATGTGTAACATAATATTACTATCCAGCCACCTACTGTAAACCTCAAGACTATCAAATATGTTAGGAATGCTTTCTAACCTTCTTTCCAGCATCAGGGAAATAAGTATGTCAAATAGTTCTGTTCTGTGCTATCCACACCCCTCTACTCTTTAGGAAAAATATTTAGAAATTTGTTTTAGGTGTCTTCACTCTTGTGAAATGTAAGACTCTTTTTATTCTATTCAGATATTAATTGTTTTGTAAGTCCAGAGTGGCTTCTAGAAGAGGAATGTAGAATTTAAAAAATAATTTTTAGTAGAAAAGGCACTTACCTATAGAGAATATTTTGAAAAGTAAAAATGTTCTTAGTAGAACAACACCCTCCCCTCCCATCAAGCAAACAAACAAAAAAATGGAAGTAAGACAATTTAACTGCAGAAACTGGAGCAGAGCATATATATGTTCATCTATGAATATGATCTTAAGCTTGGGAAAATTTTAGGTATATTCTGTGAAGTTAGTTTATGTTGTCAGTCAGATCTTTTGGGATTTTTGCCTAACTAGTTAATCTGGTTTTTCACACAAATTTTACTTGTTTTATGTAGAAAAGATAAGTTCAATAACAGGATTGTATTCATTGGTATGTAATATGCAAGGGGAATTTTTCTGTAGCCCAAGCTTCTGATTTCTTTCCCTTATTCCTTGGTTACTCTGTTTCTGCGAGCGTTCAGAACCTGCAGGCTGTATGCCTTGAAGCAGGCCATTTCCTGAATCTCCTCTTATTCCTTAATTTTGTGTTGCTGGAACTTTGTTCAGTGTGTAATTAGAATTTGGGTCTCCTACATATGGCTCCAATCTCCTCCTGTATCTCCAGCACTGGATATTTATAGCAAGGCCACCTAAATGCATTATTCCAGTGGTGAGAAACTGACTCTGTGCACATTGTGGTTCCTCCTGTGCCCATGTCTGTGACCAACTGTGGAGTTTTGGCATGCATTGCATTCCTGGGTGTGGTTGAAGGACAATCCAAGATAACCTCAGTTATCTTGGCTTTGTTACAGCAGCCTGTTGCATTTTACAAGTTCATGTTAGAGGCTATGAAAAGCATTTAATTCCAGACTCTGAAGTTATTCTGTCACCCTCATCTTTAGTTCTTGTTTTTTGTAAGAATTTAGGGAGAGAGAAGTTATATGAGGAATAAAAAAGGCCTGTGTAGATCACTAGCTTGATATTTCAAAATATTGGGAACAAAAATTTATGTAGTTGTGATTGCTTGTCAGCTTTAGCGTTTAGAATCCAGGGCACACTGAATTTCATCCTGTTCTTTCTGTTGTAGTTTCAGGGTTAAGGAGGTATCATCTTGTAACACCAGTAAATCTACTTCCAGTCAGAATGACTGTATTGTTTAATCTTGAGAAGCTTCTAAAATGCAAGCTGATGGACCAAGGCAGGACTCGGACTTGAGTTAAACTTGAAAACAGAAGGATCAAGTACAGGAAAGAAAACCATGACTGAACATGGAAAAACCCACTATAGCTGTCAGACATGATGCATGAACTGCAGCCCTTTCTGGTGATAAGGAACTTCCAATGGGCAATGTGAATATGAGTGTACTGGAAACTGTTGTCACTTAATGGTGTTGACATCGCTCAGACTCAAGACTTGGAAGGGCTGAGGAAGTTCTGTGGGTTTGTGCAGTCAGACACTGTGTATTTTATAAAGATGTTTCTATATAATCCCTGTGTGAACAGTGCTGGTGGTCAACTTCCAGTGGGTGTATTTCACAATAGAGAGAGGCAGAGAAGGAGAACCTGATTTTTGCAAATGTAGCCGCTTCCTTTGTAGAATATTTTCGTACAGACAGTGAGGGAACAACGTAAGAACTTTGAACTTGTTAAATACTTAATTTGTCCTTAATAAAAAAAGAGTGACTAAAGTAGGCTGCCATTGAAAATAGTTACCTTTGCAAATTGACAGATTTCATTGAAGAAGCATTAGTTATGTAAAATACTGAGTATAAATACCTGAAGAGCATGTAATTGCATCCATGATTGATCTTTTTGGGTGATACCTGGGAGTTCATCAGCTTTGCCTGACCACTGCAGAGTATCAATTTGGCATTACTCTTGAATATAGTTAGCGTGGAACTTGAGAAGTGGTTTGTGGCTTTCAACAGTACTTTTTGAGGTATGGGATTCAAATGCCTGTAGGCAATTGCGTAATTTTACTGTCATGAGACTAAATTTGTCAGATATTACAAATGTAATAGCTACTTGGCTTTTTCTGCTCCTACTTTATAGAAGTTCTGTGATGTAGGAATCCAGCGTCTCAAGTCTCAGTGCTGGCAAACCTGTGTACCAATGCTTGTATTCAGAAGGGAATGCCTTCTATAAATGCTTCTAGCATCTCTTATCTACAGTGGTTAGACTACTATGATGTTGAAAAAAATCTCTTATAGAGAGATGAGGAGTTTTGTTGAACTCTTAAGAACTCTTTCCAGAAAGTAATACCACTGGAGGAGAGTACTGCCTTTAGACCTGCTGTTTGTTTGGTGCGATGTGTGCAGCTTCAGAGAGCTGCAGATAAGATGCTGTTTGTGTAGATGATCTCAGGAGGTGGAGTTTGAGCTGGGAAGATGCAATGCAAACCATAAGAAGAGTAGAAGTGTGACTCTGTAATACAGATGATTGCAGTGCACCTGATGGACAATCACATTAATAAGTAATGTGAGGTACTGGCAAGTACTCGATAATGTGAGTAGGGAGACCTTAGCCATTCTGCTGTAGACAACTTTTGGTTTGCTGGAGCTTTGGTGATGTATTTTTGCAAGACATTAGTTGTTATCAGTTAACCAGGGGTGCAGGCAATCGGGAAGAACAGTGCCATTTGAGTGGACTTTCTAAGTTCTAATGTGCACATAAGGTGATGCTTGGTCCTCAAGGGTTTATGGTCAAGATTGACTCTTACAGAATTTGCCAGCAAGAAGGGATTATCACAAGATATTATGAGTTAAATGGAACCCACAAGGATCATCAAGACCAGCTCTTAAGAGAATGGCCCATTTGGGGATCAAACCCACAACCTACGCATTGTTAGTACCACACTCCAGCCAACTGAGGTCGTCTCAGTGGCACCTTATGCCAACTTCTTAGGAGCTCTGATAGAAAAAACTCAATTTCTACCTCAGTTCAGTACCTGTGTCACCAAGTCACTGTTTACACTCCCTGCTGGTAACTTCCATTCCTGTGAATGTAGTAAATAA
This sequence comes from Orthonyx spaldingii, assembly GCA_013397795.1. Lineage (NCBI taxonomy): Eukaryota > Metazoa > Chordata > Aves > Passeriformes > Orthonychidae > Orthonyx > Orthonyx spaldingii. The sequence goes on from VZTJ01000675.1 coordinate 853,720, forward strand.
GGTGAAGTTTAATACATGTGGAGGAATTGTAATTAAGGAATATATAATTGATTCCTTGTGAAGGAACCTAATTTTAATGGCATTCTAAATGGTGGTATTTATCTTGTCAATGTCCTATATGCTGCCTATTGTATAAGAGAAAACTGCACATTCTGTAAGGATTTACTTCTTTAAAATTTTCTGGATTTAGGAAGGCAAGACAGGGGATGCTGTTAAGAATGGTGATCCATGAATGGAGTAGTTGTGCTACAGCCACCTGCCAGAATAATGGAGTTTATTCAAGGTGCTGTTCAAATCAGTGGCCTCTGTGACTCGTTGCTGGTGAAGATAACACAGTTGTGACTTCTGTGGTTGTGTGAATCTGGCAGCACAATATCCAGTGTCCTTTTCACTGAGTCCCTATCATGCCTGCCTTGCTGCTGGGTACCAGCTGTTCCATTGCAGGCATTTTTAGACTGCCTCCCTCTTCATCCTGTCCTCTGTTGCCCAGCTCAGTTGCCACCCCAGGAAGCAGCTGTCTCTTGTGGAAGTAAGGTGATGTTCTCCATACCAAAGTGGCAACACAAGGCACGTGGTTTCATCTGTCAGCCTGGGCAGCAGCATGATTTCCTACTTGCCCCAACTGCAGAGCTCATACTGCTTTTATGTCAGACTCATTCATACCAGGAGTGAAATTTGTTGCTTGCCACTGTGGCCATCCATCAGCAGGCAATGCACAAGGAAAACTCGTGTGAGTGATGCCTTGGTTACTTTCTGCCACTTGGTCTGTACTATATCTGGTTTTTGAGGAGTGACTGGTAGCAGTGCACTGTGCTGCAGATGTGGAAAGGCTTTGGGTGCAGGATTTCAGGGTTGTCAGGTGATATTTCTGTCTTTGCTGAGCTTGAAGCTTCATTGATTGCTTTGATGGGCTTCAGAATAGAGACAAATTTTCCTCATTATTTCCTGTTCGAATTTTCTTCTGTCTTGCCAAGCAGTTTAAAGTTGGGAAGATGACAGCTATGTATGATTCAAGAGACTATTGCAGCAGTGTGGTTTTCCAGCGTGTGTTATTAATGGGCAATACACTTTTGGGGGCTCTTTATTTCTGCCACCACGCTCTGTGTGTTGCAGCAGATCATTGTAGCTGTTCTACTGTAGTGAACAACACTTGATTTAGAAAGGTGAGAGACGTCTGTGGGTGTCACTGTTCTAGCCTAGCTGAGGTCATTCAGTCAGACTGCTGTGTTCGTGAGGCATCACCGGAGCTGCTGAATTGCCACTGCTTCCTGGCAGCCCTGCCTGTAGTCCTGTGCTGACTTCTGGGCAGCCTGATCTCCCTCTGGGAGAGCAGGACCTGCTGTGTAGCTGTGGAATTAATTTAACCTTCCAAAGGAGATGAAAGTGTGAGCCCACACATGATAGACAGCATCCTACTTTGTTTAAGATCATAATGACGGTGAGGAAGGTAATTTCTATACCAGTAACAAAACTACTTACCTCTAGTTCAGGGTGATGTTAATATTGAACTTTTTTCCTGGGTTTGAACAACTGTAACAAGATGGCCAAAAGCTCAATTTGTTTGAATAATGAACATCTTTGTCTTTTTGTCCATGTCTCGGCTGGCAGCCTATTTTAAAGAGAGTTAATAGGTGCTCAATTGCAGCACAGTATGCAATATTGCTGTAGTTCTTATCAGCCCTAGCTGACAAAATGTGCTTTACTGATGGCTTGAGATGTTTCTGACTTAATTCAGCTTGTAATTATATTTTCATTTGAAGCTTTTGAAATAAAAACACTTTTTCATGATCTTTTCATGATCATAATCTTAAATTTACCATTTGTTTACAGATTGGAGCTAAAATAAACACAATAGTTTAGAATCAGGTGGGAGAACTGTTAATGAGGAATGGTGAGACAGGAGTTTTGTGAATATTTATGGGATTTTGGTATTCATGGAGGAGTGTAATAGTCTTAGCTCCTTATACAGATAAACTGAGACCCTGAAAGGCAGCACGGGCATTTTGAGATGCATATCTTAACTTTGTCTTTTAATGTATGATTAGTTAACTGTTAAAATCGTTAGTTAAACTTCATCTCACTAATAAGTGTTCTGTGTCTTACTGCACTAAGAGTATGGGAGCACTTTTGATCTTAATTTCTAGATTCTACAGACAATTTCAGTGGAGGTTTTTCATTATTATGTGAAGGTTGTTTTAAACTGCATTAGAATGCACATTCTGGCCTTTTCTTAATATTTGTTTTGAGATGTGAGTACAACTTGTGAGGAAAGCACACATGCAAAGGCTCATTCTTGGCTTTTAATACATGTTTGTTTTTTGTAGCAGAAATTCTGTGCCCATCTTGAAAGATATAATAACACCTGTATGCTAACAGAATTAATGTGGGGAAGAAAAAGCTAACAGAAAAAAGTTGAAGTAAGATCCCAGTATTTTATCACCAGGGAGGTGGTACAGTAAGTCTGAAGTCTGAATCCATTATATTCTAGTCCATTATATTCTAAGACTTGACCTTTTGAATTACCATAGACTTAATGTTGACTAGAAGGTAAAATGCTGATGTGAGTTCTTAGTAGGTAAAGCAGTTTTACAACTTCGGAGCAGTCTGTCTCAGGTAGTGACATGAGATTCACATATATACCTTCCTCCCCCCAGTGTTGTATTAGATGAACTGGTTTAAATATTGTTTACAGGCTGGAATTAAAATCTTATTGTGGTCTTGAAAAGACCAAATATTTTGACTATATTGTTAGAGAAATGAACATATTGCTTCCATTTCTTGATTAAAGTTTTCATTATTGTGAAGGAATTTTGTAATTATTAATTTGATTATAGGTGAAAAGGGTAGAAACCATCTCTTTGGATGTATACAGAGTTATTTATTTAGAGAAAATATATTTTCATTGTTAGGTATACTTAAAGTGGGTTTGTATAACTGAATCTTTTTTCTCTTCACGGAGTTTAATGGGAGTAAAAAAAAAAGAATCAGGAGAGGAACCCTGGATTTTATATGTGATAATTCTCACTGAACTTTTAGTTGTGGATTCATAATACATTATTCCTGGGCAAAAATAATGTGTTACTAATTTTAATGACCGTCATGAAATCTGGTAACTTCTGTGGAAGGAGATGTCTGAGAGATTATTATCAGTGTTTAAAAAAGCAGTGCATGTCAGATTCTGCAGAAGTAGGAGTTAAATTCCTATCTACTGCCTCCATAAACACCAGCATTACTACCCTTGTAAGCAAAAGGCTTTAAATGCTAAGTGATAGGAAGGAGTTGGGGGAGGGAAGTATGCATCTATTTATAAGAGCAGATATGAAAAACTTGACTTGGAGTTCTTCAAAAAAAACCTCAAACCTTAAATGCAGACTGATTGATTTATCATTTTATCACTTAATTCCATAGAGATCAACCCTTCCCTCCTGTTCCCTCTTACCCCAACTGAAAATACGCAAACATTGCAATTAGTAAGATGAAAGGTTTTGGCATAGGTCTGAGAAGCTTCAGGTCTGTTGCCATGAAGAAAGAAAAATCCAGCCTTGACTTGAGTTGTGGCAAATGGGTATAATACTGTCATAATTCCAGATTGTGGGGTTGTTCTTTAAAAGAAATACTTGAAATTATCTAAAAAACCATTGTCTTGTGAGGTACAGGGAGGAAATGATGTAAGTTCCCAGATGAAACCTTTTATAGCCCTTATTGAACTTCACTTTATAATCTCTCCTTTATTTCAGCCCACAGGTTTTGGTTGTTTTTTTTTTGATATCCGTGGAGTCATGGTTATAGCTTCGAGAGAGATATTTTTAAGAAAAGTACTATGGCAGAATCTGAGCTGGGGGGGAAAAAGTAAGTCACCAAGTGAATGTATTCTTGCTACTGTCATAGGAGCATTGTTCTGGTAACTGATTCTACTACACTTGGATTTGGGGAATGTTTTTTCCCAGAATTACGTACATCAGGATTATATGAAGGTAAATGCTTATAAAAGAGATTTCTTTAGTTATGTTGCTATAGATAATTTTCAAAATCACTGAAATTGTGCTTAGATCTTAAGGCTTGAAGGCAGTAAGCAGGCATGGGAAACATCAGGCACGAAGTGAGGTTTTAGGTGCTGTGTCATCATAAGGAATGTTGGTTGTCTATATACAAAATGGTACCAGAAGGCTGGAACTGTGTTGGAATTCTCTGTTTAGACACCTCTCGTAGGGACTACGGTGACAGATTGCTTAAATGTTTTGTGAGTTCTTCTGTGGGTGATGAAACATGTGGCTTGTATTAGACTCTAGAGAGGATGCAAAATATTTTAAAAGGTATTTAACTGGTGAGGGAATTCAGAGGGCATTGCATTCTGTGTACTTAAAAGAACTTATAGCTTGTATCTGGCTTTGTTAAGCTAGCTTCTGATTTGATTACATTTGTGTAAAGCAAATGGATTTGGGAAATAATTGTTAGTTCCTTGTAGTGTTTTGTAAAGAGTTATTACGAGAAAAGTGTTATGGAACAACTCAAAATTTGCACTGGACAGTTGTACAAATGTAAATATTAATTCCTAGTATGATAAGTAACATTTGTGTAAAGAAAAATTTATGTCCTTAAAAGTCAACCACAGTTGCTATACTGGACATCAGAGTGAGTTCCTAAAAACATTCTGCCTATGTTTTACATGAAAGTGAACTTTTTCTTTTGTTAGGCTTAATGAGGGATGATCAAATGATTTTCTGATATTCTGACAGCCAGAAAAAAAATACTGTATCTTTTCTCTGGGCTCATTTTTATTATTAAAACCTGCCATTTTTTGCAAAAGCTTGATACAAAGCTTCACAATTTCACTTTGAGTTATAAATTAGTATTAAAAATGCCTTTTGTGTCACTTGCTCTCCTCCTTCTTTGCATTGGCTGCAGTCAAAAGTGTGGTTGATTTAGCGTGAACAAGCTGAAAAAAACTCACCGATAAGAGGGCCTTAATTATATTTAACTGTGGAGGATGGGAGCAATTGTAGTATCTTGAAGTGTCATGTAACAGCTGCCAGGCAGTGACTGAGTTGGAGTGCTTGGGCCCAGTGCAGTATTGGTGTAACAAGGAGTCATCTGTCATCCTGTGAATGACACCCTTCGTGGCAGTTTAAGCTAATTTTCATTTCGTAATTGAGATTGGCTAGTGCACCCGTGGCTTGTTGCCACAATAATTCAGATTTGGTGAGCTATCTGGAATACACAAATCCGTTTCGTTTAAATGTCTTGAGCTGTAGAAACTTCTGCTTCTGTGCCTTTGGGAAAGGGAGATCCTTACCGGTGTAGGGAGCCAGCTCCTGGTGCTGCTGGGGCAGTTGGCTGTGAACAGCTCTGCCCTGGTGCTGTGACAGCTGCGACGCGGAGGTGTGGCCAGCTGGGCTGGCCCTGCAGGGACACCGGCTCGGGAGCTGTGCTGCTCCACAACAAAGGCTCCACAACACAGTAATGCTCTCTGGTACAGTCCGTGTTGGCTCCTGGGGAAGAGTAGGAGATTAAGACATGAAGTAACACTTCCCAGCTGGTCAGATTGGACTGGGTGATTTCCTAAATGGAAGGCTGTACCTCCACTAAAATTTCCAATAACCTTTGGAAGTTTTGATCAAAGAATTAATCTGGGTGGTTTGGGGTTTTTTGGTTGTTTGGGGTTTTGTTTTTGTTGTTGTTGGTTTTTTGTTTTGGTTTTTTCATTCTTGGGTTTTTAGGGGTTTTTTTTATTCCTTTCTGGTTTCAGTTTTTAAACTTTCCCAGAGCTAGGAATTATCCTAGTTAATTTTGTGTCATGAAATAGAAATACTCTTTTACTGAAACCTGGACTGATGGGAGAATTCTATTGTTTTTCTGCAGTTTCTACAACATAAGAATTGGAAAATCATCATTCCCTTTTCATTTTCTAACATTGTGATACTGTGATTTTTGTAGCTTTCCCCGCTTTTCTGAGGTGAACACCTTTGAGGTATCTAATCTGTCCTTGAGCAGAAGGTGCTGAGTAGTCCTTGCTATCCTCCTTATCCTTGCTACTTTGCTGCACTTTTAGGTTCCCTTCCAGCGAGGGTATATAGACTACAAGAACTGCACGGTATTGAACCTGAGTGCCGTGCGGTCTTATGCTGCAGCATCTTCCTTTCATAATAATTCTTAGTAATTGTTTGCTTATTTGACAATTAAATTTTTAGAGGACTAAACATGAGTTATGATCTTTGCTAGACAGTGGTAATAGCTGAATTCATATTCATTGCTATTTATAATTTAAGGTGGCTTTTTTACCCTGCTTCCATGTGCTTTTCTCTGCTGTTTTATTACAGAATAATTTCTTCTTGTGAGATGATCTGGTATTTCTAAAATCAGTTTACTCCAGAACATTTTGCATCACCTGTAAACAGTTGCTGAACTATTTTCTTTTGAGAATGTATATGAATGAATGAAACATCGCTGGTTGTGGTGAAGAGCCCTTTTTACCTCCCTGTTTTGTATCTGAGCACACTCCTACTCATGGATTTACCTAGTTTCTCTGGACCTGAATCCTACTTGCTGACAGACTCAGCAGCACTACTACTTATTCCCACTGAAGACTTCTCATAAAGCTGATACAAATTTATGGTTTGTTGTTCCAAGTGTTTCCGGAATGTGGCCACGTGGACTGCCAGACTGGACCATGCTGTGGGCTGTGTAGAGCAGCGTTGCAGGATCAGTTGTCCAAAATGCAGCAGCTTTCACTTTTGTGAAACATTGTATATGAAACAAGAGTAAAGCTTCACTGTGAATACAAGGATATTTTTAAAAATCATGCTAAAATATACCCTCCTAGTAATCTGGTTTAGAGTGCAGTTGGTTCCTGAAATGCATATCTGTAGCTTATTTCATCTACTCTTTCTGCTCTCACGTAAGAGCTGGAACCAAAAATACAGAGTGTGTTTGTATGTTTCTGAACTTCCAGTAAGTAGGTAGTGATCAGGTCAACAGCACAAAGGTGTGATTGACTGATTTATATTCGACCCTGTTGATACTAAGCAGCAGATGTTTGGCCTTGTCTAGTCAACACAGATTATTTGCTTATAAAATACTCGTAGGTCCTACTGAAGTAAGTCCAGTGTGAAACCTTAGATTTGTGATTGATGAGTGAAAGATGCTTATTTTACTTGTAAAACATTCTTTAAAAATTTTGGAAATGCCTTTATTTTCATGGGATTTGACATACATAACTTCAAGCTGCAGTTCATAGAATTGAGTGATTAAAGAACAAACATTTTGGCTGTTTCAGCCCTTTTTGTACTTTCTTCTATATCTAATTTCATTTTGAAATTCAGCATGTATTTGTAAAGATACCTTTTAAACCGAGATGGTCATGTTCAAAAACTGTTGTCTGATATTTAGCTGCCCTAAATGTAAATGATTCATTTGGAAATAACATGGCTTGGTTAGTTAAAATTATTCACATGTGTGCAGATGAACTGCAAAACAGAATTACTCAAACTGCTTTCCACAAGGCATAGATAGTGTTTCTTTACTAAACCTTTGCTTATTTTCAGTTATCATAGATAATATAACTCAAGTCACTTTGTATCACATAAAGTGTTTAGGAGACCTCCTTTCCACTAGTGACTGACAGTCTGCAGGGTATTTTTAGAGTGAGCCTACAAAACAAGGGGATTACTGCCTTATATGTCTGTTCTTAAACCTCTTAGCATATTGTATAGGACCATAGTCAGAGTTTGCAGTTGCTGTGGTGTCTGTTGAATTGGGACATTTGCTTTAGAATAGTTATTAATGAAGAAAATGAGGCTTGCTTTCTTTTATTTGCTGAATTTTACAGGTTTGTGAGAGGCAAATGATTTATCTTACATCTGCTAGAAAGAGCATTGCATATCTTTAGGAATAACTTCTGCCTTGCAGTGATCAAACTTGTATTTTTGTGACAGTTTAAGAGTCTGAATGTTTACTTTGGTGATACTTCTGTTACACAACATTGTGGAATACTGAGTGCAGTATTTAATTGCTGCAATTTGGGGATATTTATGTTTGAAGAGTGTATTTTACAAAATCCTAAGCTTTAGGACAGGGCCTCTGGTAGCTGAATGTTTTAGCCACATAATTGTTAACAGGGTGTTGGAGTACAGTTCATTATTTCATTTCCTGATATTTCATAAGATGTTTGCAATTTTTGTTTAACTCTGTCTTTTGCCAGTAAGATGTTGCTGTCATAACATTGTTTTTTCCCCTTCTTCCACACTCATCCATAGTGCAAATAGAATTGTCAGGTGCTCTGAAAAGAGTTGTGGAGTGCTCACATGATACCTTAGTTCAGGTATAAGACAGCAAGAATTCTGATGGGTTTGAGAGGGTGTCTTGTACCTCACATCTTATGACACCAATGCATCACAGTTTCTAAGAATGCTGTCAGAGACATTATTGTCACAGCTCTGATCTCTTTGGTCTTACATAAAGAGTTTAAGGTTGCCATTTCTGCTGTATTTTAAAAGTGTGACCTAAATATTACTTTCACTGCTGAAAGATGAGGTTTTTTACAGCTGGTATGGTTGCTTCAGCAGACTTTTAATTATGTATCCAATACTTTAACAAGGAAAATCCCCTTAATTGGAACTCTAAATAATAACACTAACTATAACAAAATGTGTTTGCTGGCTGAACAAATGAAGAAATGCTTCACCTTTATGCATATTTTGATGTGTTAGGATGCTTACTTGTAGTATTGTATTATGAGATGTTAATTGGGTAATGAAAGGGTGAATGGTTTGGAAAGCCATGTGGTGAATAATGTGGTTAGTCAGCCTGTATTGCGAAACAGGGCTGTTAACGTTTTAGTGAGCATGCTCACACGGTTACATGCCTTCATTTGCTTCAGTGTGACAGTGCTGGATTTAATTAGATTTTATGGGGTCTAAACTTACAAAAAGGCTCAAAGTTCTGCATTCAGAATCTGACACATGGAGTGACCTTTTCTTCCTTAGAAGATAAGGGTACTCTGTGTTCTTGTGCTGGTGAATAATTGCAGAGAAGCTGTTGCAGGGCAATTGCAGCAAGTTTTGGCTAACCTTTACAGTAGGCTTGGAGAGATAGGACATTACATGTTTTTGTACTGTGTAAGTGGGAGAGGAGGGGAGAGCATTTGCTTAGCAGCAATGCTTAATAAGGATTTTTCAGAGAAGTAAAACTCCATCCTGGCAGCTTCATAATAGACAGGGACAGACTATTTACCTTGGCAGCAATCAACTTGCTTTCCTAGCTTGCCTCTTTTTTTATAAATGAAATGTTCTTACATTGTCATCTTAAATTGAGGGACTCAAATTGTACATTAGAGAACAAAAGAGATCTAAGTGTTTTGAACTGCTTCTATTTGTGTTTGTACTGCAGGTAAGCCTGCCAACCCCAAATCTCATCTCAAGAAAATGACTTGAAACAAGCATATTTCCTTGCTGATGTCCTTGTGGCCTAGTTATAGCCAAGATTTACAATAATATTGAAATGCCAACAGTAAACTGTATTTTATTGGAAAAAGCAATGTGGAATACTCTTCTGGAATATGAAAGTGTGGGCTGTTCGCATTTCCTGGTGCAGACCATTGTGGATTTCATAAAAAGATTCAGGTTTTCATACTGCTCAAAAGATAGCTGTTAAACATTAGTCTGTGGACAGATGTGACCAGATTGTACTTGCCCAAGAACTCAGAGCCACTGAGATTTCTAAGGATACAGATCTTCACAGCCCTGCAGAGGAATGTTTCTGGAGTGTTTTCCTAGTAAGTAGGTTAGGTAAACACATTTTTTTCAACGCCATTAAGATTATTTGCATTTCCTCTTAGGTCTGAAATATCAGGTAGCTTTGGCAGGAAGAATGCATCCTGATTCAGAAAGCTTTGATGTCAAGAAATGTGAGGAAAACATATTAGAGCTGGATGAGGTTTTGTTTGGGGTTTCAGGCTCTTTTTGCTTGACCCTTCAGCAATATTAGGTCTGTTTCACTGGGGATGAGCACATAGGGAGCAGCTGGTTGTGCAGCTGCTTAGCCCTTACCTGTGTGTGGCCAGCAGGCAATACAGGTATGAATGAGACTTTTTTTCTTTTAAATTACTTAATATGATAGTGTCAAGTTAATTGAATTCGTTTTATATGGAAGCTTGCAAATTTTAGGATGATCCCTATAACACATTGTTCTCAAAACTGTATTTCCTTGCTATTTGAAGTGCATACTTCTAGGAATTTTTTTCATGTGTCAATACTCCTGGTGGTTCAGGCTTGTAGGAGGACTTTGTACTACAAATCAGGAGGATGGCATCCGGAGTGGGTGGGTGTGTATGCAGGGAGCGAGAGGCGGGGAGGAGGGTGTTCCCTCCTGCCCCCGGGTACTCTGCATTTGTTGCAGGCTGCAGAGAGTACTTTGCCCTTGTTTGACCCATGACTTTCTTTTTTCTAAACTGGCAAATAGGAAACAGTATTAAATTCTGAAAGAAAACAGAAAGCAATCCCAAACCTGCTGAATGGTTTCAACAAACTGACTGAAGACTTAATACCCGTTTTTATCCTTTTCCATTGCAAACAGAAAAGATAACAGATAATTGAATGCAGATTAAATAACCTTTGTGAAGGCTAGAGTTCAGAAGAAAGGTAAAAAATGTTTATTCTGCTTCTTTGTCCTCAATGTTGAAACTGTAAATGATTTCTAAGTGTGAAATATGTAGTATACCTTGTCCTTCTGCCCTGCAGATTCTGTAGTTTGGATTGCCCTGTAGCAGCAATTGCTCTGCAAGAAGCATCTATGCACAGCGTAAATGAACTGCTTATCTAAAGGTATGGTTACATGGGTAAACTCTTGCAAAGCTAAGCTCCAAATTTGCATCATCAGCAACTTCCTCCTGATCTAACTTCAGTTCATATGAAAGCGTACCCATCTCTCACTGAAGGGTAAATTGCTGGCTTGTGCTCATTGAAGGGTAAAAGTGAACACACTTGTACTGCACAGCAGCTAACAAGACATGAATTAACATGCTGGTTGATCTTGCAGTCATTTGTTCTGCAGCCATAACCTGATGATGCACAAGGCAGTGGAACCAAGAGTGCTTCAACATGCACTTTTATCCATGACAGTGTTGTTTCTGTCTCTGTTGTTTCTGTCAACTCTGCCCCTGAGCTGCAAGTGGACTGATAGAAGTGTAAATGGTAGTTTTTCTGTTGGTCAGAAGAATAATGGTGCTCAAGCTCTCCTTAAATTGCCTTTGGAGCTCTGTTTCCAAAATACATAAATTTGCATAAAAACAAATGGCAATATAAATTAAAAAACTCCTTTGTCTTTTTGATACCTTTTGTAGGTAGGTGCTTTGGGAAATAGTCTAATGTCTAGTCTCATGTTGTAATCTCTTGAATTACAAAAGTAGTGGAGATTTTCATGTTGTGTGGGTGGTTTTGTTTTGTTTTGTTGAGGTTTGTTTTGCTTGGTTTTTTTTCTCTGGTGGACATGACTATTCAGATACTCAGCTGTCTGCAGTAAGATAACCTTGAAATGCACCTGGACCCAAAGTGGCTCTGTTTCCTCATTTCTCCAGAAGGTTCAGTGCTTTCAGTCTTTGTCTCTGATGTAATGTTACGTTTTGTGATTTAATTAGATTTTGGGTTCCCGATAGCTTGGCTTTTCACTAGGTTTGTCTTCAAAGTCTCCATTGTCCTCTTTCTCTGGGTCCAAGCTGGATTTGTAAAAGTGAAAAGGCAGTAGAGGGTTTGGTGTTTTGGTTTGTCTCTTGGGTGATTTAAAAGTATTTCCAATTGCATGACAAAAATAAGCTGCTAAATAAAAAAAAATCAAAGTCTGATAACTTTCATCTTACATAATCCTGAAACATAGTATCAGACTTTTTACAGTACCAGTGATGCTGTCAGCTTAGTAGAAAATACCTTGATAGTTTATTGCAGCCTAGGCTAGTGTCCGTTGTGTTGGCAAGCACACGGGGCTTGCATGGAAATGTGAAGTGCCCTACAAAGAATTCAAGTAGAAGATGCTCACTCATCTCTCTTTAGAGCTTCTGTGCAGAGATTTTGAGATCCAGACAATATTAGTAAAAATTTCAGCACTTAATTGTAGCAATTCGTGTGCTTCTCTCCTGAATCTTGAAATATGCAGCCTGTGTGAATTGTTGTCTTTAACACTTTCCCATCAGATAACAGCTCTAGTTATGTTGTCCTGACATGCATGTTACCAGCAAATTAGGTACTTATAGGATATATGGTTTTGCAACCTGCTCACAAGTTTGACATTTCAGAAAGCCCAAGTGTGGCCATTGGAGAGAGCTTGCTGGTTGCCTGACCAGAAATTAATTTTGCTATTTGTCAGCATTTCTATCAGATAGAATAAGCTATTTTTAAACTGTTAGTTGCCAGCATGACCTCAAAATTAGAACATGTAGGAAAGTGGGCTTGGTTTTTTGTGAAAAGGAAATACTTTGGGCAAAACGCCACTTCAGCTTCTCATACAAAATGTAGTTGAAGAACTCTTATTCTTATCTTCCCTTGTGGATTGAGATTCCTGGTCAGAATAAATGTCTGATAAGGCGCCAATCTCATGGGCAACAGTAATGCCTGGGAGGGAGAAGTCCAGTGGAATGCTCACATAAGCAAATGTTATGATAACGCAATTAGACTGCGGTTTTCCACAAGCAGCACAGTGGTTGTGTGCTGTCCTCAGTCCTTGATTTGCTGTTCATTGAAGTTTTTGAGATTCAGAGGTACCTTGAGATCTTCAAAACTGACACATGAGCCTTACTGCATCTAATTCTACCTGCTCAAGAGTCTGTTGCCCCTTTTGGCAGAGTGGAGTATCTCTGCCCGTTTGTCTCTCACTGGAGCGCAAGGTAAGCTGCTGTGACCAGATTCCTGCACTTTTCACCGAAGCAGCTGGAGCAGTGGGTTTGCTCACCATGCTGTGGCACTGCCAGTCTGCTGCAGGGACAAGAGTGGGTGTCTGTCCTTATGAGCTGAGGTGCCAAGGTAGAGATTTGCTGCAGTACGTGTCACCTGCCCAAGGTGGTTGAATGGCCTGCCTTGAAGTTCTCATTCCTTTAGACTGATGCATAGAGTCCTCTGTGTGCAGTGTGTAAAACAGAACACATAACTAATATTGCTGTAACACCTGTCTAAGCCTCGATGGAGAGTAGAAGCTTTGCAACTTCTCTTAAAAGTTTGAGGATTGCCTTGCACATTCAGAGATTTTTAAATGGCTTATAGCTTGTAAAATAAACAAATTAAGTTTATAGAAGAGTGTTGTGGCTTAACCCCAGATGGCAACTAAACCTCATCCAGCAGCTTGCTCACTCTTCCCGGTGGGATGGACGAGAGAATCAGAAGAGCAAAAGTGAAAACTTCGTGGCTTGAAATAAAGACATTTTAATAGATAAAACAAAAGCCACACAGGCAAGCAAAGGAAGAAATTAATTGGCTGCTTCCCATGGGCAAGCAGATGTTTGGCCATCCCCAGGAAAGCAGGGCTGCATCACACACAAGTGTTACTTGGGAAGACAGACACCATCACTCTGAATGTACCCCCTTCCTTCCTTCTTCCCCCAGCTTTACCTGCTGAGCTTGGTGCCATATCCTCTGGGATATACCTGTAGTTAGTTGGGCTCAGCTGTCCCAGCTGTGTCCCCTCACAACTTTTTGTGCCCTGCAGCCAACTCAATGGTAGGGTGGGGTGAGAAGCAGAAAAGACCTTGACTTAGTGTAAACACTCCTTAGCAACGACTAAATCAATGTGTTATCAACGTTTTTCTCAGCCGAAATCCAAAACACAGCACTGTACCAGCTACTGGGAAGAAAATTAACTCTGTCCCAGCTGAAAATAGAACAGAGCTGCTTCAGCTTATTGAGTGGTAAGAAATGTGCATTTTTTTTATTTTGCACAGATGTTCTAATCTCTAAATCCGCTCAAGTAAATTCACAAAAGTATTTTATGTTAGTAGTTATGTCAAGCATTTTGTAGCTATGAAGGAATGGAGTTAACACTTCTTTATAACTAGAGAACTGTGATTGAGAATCCTTCAGCAACTTCCCATCTCTGCACTTACACTGCCTGTTAGACCTCGTGGCTGTTCTAGGTGCATGCTAGGGACAGTTGCCTATAGCCTTTGCTGTACATCGCAACCCTTCACTTAATTTGCATTTGGATTTGGGTTGCTTGGAGTGTCACACCTTGTTGCTTTCAAATGATCATCAAGCAACTTTGAGCATAGTGTTTGCTGTAAAGTGGTGTATGGTGTGGCTGTTTTCTGATGTAGAAATACTTCAGAAATTATCCCATAGGATGAAAGAATGGTCCAGGATGCTGCAAGACCCAGGAATAATGGAATTCAAATGCCACTGAACTTGTGCATGTGATATCATGCTTATTTGCACTTAACCGGTTAACATCACCACACTTAAATTTCCCAGTCCTAGTGATACAGTGGTGTTTTCTTTAACCATGGGTATATCTTTGAATTATTACTTACCTTACAGTATTCCTTTTAATAGATTATGGAAAGATGGAAGAATCTGGAGAAATTAGCCCATATCATGCCCCTAAGATACAGTGGGAACTGACTTGTTTAATTATCTGCTGCTTGAGGAAGAAAATGACAGTTGCTGAAGAAAGTTTTAGGGAGTCAGTAACAAAACTCACATCTTTTTGTTATTTGGAATTACTAAAGTGCACCGTGACATACAAACCAATTTAATATTTGTAATTAGTGGTGGGCAGTGATTTTTTGTAATGCTTTTAATTTCTGACATTTTTCAGCTTTGAAATAGTTGCATTTTGGCTTTAAACTTCTTAAGTGATAGATACCGCAAACGTGACTGTGTTGATTTTTCTCACCTATGTCAAATAGTTTTGACTGAAAGATACTAGTTCTTTTCAAGGTTTAAAATGGTGTTCCAACAGCTTTTAAAGGCAGCTTTCGTTCAAAGGTCAGCTATTGACACCCGTAAATATCTATATTCTGTAGTTTATTCAATTTAATGGGAAATAAGCATATATAGTTCAATTAGATTTTGTTGCCTTGCATTCTGCAGCATCTTTTTTTTCTATCAAAATGAGATGTCATGGTTGTAAGAAGGCTTCTTTTTCAGGAAAGATGACCAAATCTCAAGAAACCTTTCAATATGTCTTCACTATTCCCCATATGATTTTACTTCCTTAGGTGAACATTGAATCCTTTTATTAGTAGTAATTTCTCTGACAGCTTCTTGGCTAATTGTAGTTTGAATGTAGTGTGAGCATGTCTAAAGTGTAGATTGGGTTGTATATAGAAATCAATACATAAAAGAATAGTGTATACAAAGTTTTGAATTCCAGGCTTCAGAAATGTATTTGCAGCACTGTCTTCCCCTTTTGATGAAGTGCATTTCTTATTTAAACATAAGAATTCTACAAGTAGACTAAGCAAGGGCTGGACTGTTCCCCTCAGTAAAAGCATGAACTTGTACTTAATGAACAACACAAGCACCTGACTTTAGGAACAGTGAGCTATGAATCCTTGCCGTGCATGAATGCCTTGGAAGCTTTTGCCGTCGGTGTCCTGCTTGGTTGCTTTAGGCAGGTGTTTAAATTTGGGGAGGCAGGATTTCATGCACATCACTCTTCAGAGCTTCTCTGTCAGCTATTTTAGGTAACATTATGCTCCCAGTAATAGTTATTCCTGGGTCTAATGCTTCAGTTGCTGTGGAAGGATGTTAATCAAGTAATGTGGATTGGTGTTTTCCATTTTGAAGTGAATATCCATCTTTCTCTGAATCTGTGTCCAAAATATTTTCCTTTCACAGGTCCTTCCATTCATCTCTGCAAAAGCTCAGGTTTTCCACAGGGTCATTTGTCAGGGTGGTGGTTGACCCAAAGTGGCTGAATGTGTGTTTGGTGCCTATTGGCAGCATTCTTTTCTTCTTCTTCTAGGACGTGAAAATCTGAGAAATGAACAAATTACGGCAAAGCTTTAGGAGAAAGAAAGATGTCTATGTCCCAGAGGCCAGCAGGCCTCATCAGTGGCAGACTGATGAAGAAGGCGTTCGTACCGGCAAGTGTAGCTTTCCTGTTAAGGTAAGAGTTTCTGCCTTTCTTTTGGATATCCATGAGGTACTCTTGCCATGAATTATCTGGGGTTTTTTGGCAAGCATAAGCCAGTGTCATGCTTCATTACACACTGACCTATTTTACAGGCAGCTCTCATTGCAAAGGATGTGGCTTTTTTCTTAAAACCAGATGACTCATGTAACAAATGCCTTGGAAAATCAGTCGGAGATATCCTACATTATTATCTAGTGGAAATAAATCATGTACCTTGATAGAAGAGTAATACAATATTTGTCTTCATTTTTCTGGAAGATCAGAAATGATAGACCTCTTGGATTGCAGGGAAAGGTACTCAGTTCTCTCTGTTAAAAGTGTAGTTGTGGTTACAGGTTGACTTGTAAGTGGTGGGCTGGTCTGTGCTTGGAAAGCAATCCTTCCTCCCTCTTGATAATTGAAAATATTCCAAGTAACACCTGGGATTTTGACCAGTGCATGAGGTTAGAAGCACTTGCTAACTTCTGAGAATGCCTCTATGCTGTGATTTTGTGTGTGTATATTACAGACTGTTAATGCATATGAGACTGAAATTACCTTTTTAAATTCTAATAACTCATTCCAGGTTATCAGAGTATTATGAATAGGTATTTTCTTTCTTGTGTCCAGTTCTCCTTCCTGTTTATTTAAGAAACAATACTTCAATGTTTTAGAATAGTGTTTAATATTAATACTTAATAAATACCATAATAAAAAAAATATAAAATTTAGGGTGGCTCGTTGCATATACTCCCCTTTCTTTCTCAAGGTGCACTAATAGTAGATCTACATTACATTGGAAGCAAATGACACTTGGGGAAAGCTAATGGGTTAAATATCTATGTACAAGGAACACGGTCTCTGGTTCTGACACCTAAGGACCTTTCATCAATTTTCCTCTGTATGATGCTTAAAGTAATTCTGTCTGATAGTTAAACATGTGGTGTTGCTAGGAGGAATTATTTAAACTGACTGTTTCATATTTTTGTGAAGTTGTGGATTGGTGTAGATATGTGGTAAGTATGAGATAACTTTCACACAAGATTAATGCCCTGCTTTACCCTCCTAGAGGTGCTCATGTGTGCTTTTACATACACTCAAATGTATACAATGTTTCTAGTTCATGGCTGCCTGCTTATTTTTGTCTGGAGTTATTTTTCTGCTAAGAGGAAGGAACTGTAATTCAGTACTAAACAGAGACGGTGTTTTGCCAAAGCTTTGAAAGTAATTGCTCTGTGAAAGCTCAAACTTAGATTAAGGTTTAACACTGTCTAGGAGTGAACAGAGTTGTAAGTTTGAGGATGGTTATTTTTTCATAATTTAGGCATTACACAGGTTGAAAAGCAAAGTGCTCAATTTCTAAGCATTTAGTTTTATTCAAACTTTTTCAATCCTTTACTGAACACAAAGGGTGTGAACCACTTCTCACTGTTAAAAGACTGACTTTTTTTAAACTCTCAGTCAGGACTTGCACTTCTAATGACAAGTACTTCCTGTATTTAAATGAAGCATTCATCTATTCTGGGCACATGTACCCAAAGTCAAAAAAGGTTTTGGCCTATTCTGTGCTGAAATGGCATAGAAATGGATGAATCTTTGCATCCTGTCATCATAACAGGACTTATGTGCACTCATTAGTCTGTTTTTAATTGAAATTCACTGAATTAATTTAATTTGTTCTTTGGGAAAAAAATTAAGGTAAATGTAAGGTACATTTCTTGATTTGGTCAGAGTGGTAGACTGTTAATATTTAAAGAACTTGCAATTAGGTGAAAACTTAAATTCAGAACAATTTGATATGAAGAGACATTTTATCTCAATTGATTAGAATTTATTGTCCAAAATAGTGTTCCTTGAGATGAACAAAGTGGAAATTTTTATAAGGCTTGAGATGCAGAGTGGGTGTTGACTGGTGTTTAATAGATAGAGACAGGAAGTATGCCATTGTGAGGGAACGAGATAAACCAGATGTAGAGTCATCGCTCTAGTGGGTGGTACTCTATTTTGCTCACAGAAAGAATAGAACTTTGTGCTATTGAAGGAGAGTATCCTGTTACGCTGGTCTTGGGTATTTTTTGGAAATTCATATGTTCCAGGAAAAGTATGCAGTCTCCTATGTCCTTAAATATCTGCTGGGGTGACTTTTCTTCCTGATGCTCCTCAGTGGAGCAGGACAAAGTGAGATATTTTGGGAAGAATGGCTAATGAATAGGAATGCATTCAAATCTGGAAGATGGTGAATATACCTGATTTTTCTTTAAGTTTTGCAATGGGAATTCCAAAGTGGTCCATTGTCAGTAGTGTAGCTGCTCAACCACACTTAAGGGCAGGATTGGCCTGTTCTTATTTATTATGATCTGTCTTGCCCACTTTCTAAAAATCATCGTCTATAATTCTTTGGAGCTCAAAGCATAACTGAGTAGCAAGACCAGAATCTGGCTTTTGCAGGGGTGGTGAAGACTTCACTCAGTGAAGACTTGAGAATGCTTAACAAATGTTGCTGCAACTGTCTCTAAGATTTTCTGTTTGAAAATAAAATAGATGAGACTAATGTAGTAGCAGCTAAGTTGTGGGCTTTGTTTCTTCTAATAATTTTTTTTTTTTTTTT
>VZTJ01000675.1:872429-943814 GCA_013397795.1 Orthonyx spaldingii
TTTTTTTTTTTTTTTTTTTTTTTTTTTTTTGAGATAGTAGACTAGTGCAAACACGTAAGGGAACGTTTACTCTTGGTTTCTCTTGTAAAAGAAAGATCTCTTAAACTGGTTTGGTTTTTAACTTCGTGCCTTTGGGCATTTATATTTTGCCCAGAGCTCGGGTGTTTGTGGAGTGCTACCATAGATTTATCCTTTTTTAGACATTACAGAGCATGTGGAAGCACTTTGAAAGTCATGTTGCAAATAGGATTTCATCCTGCTTTCAGGCTTCACTCTGTTAGTGTTGGACAGGGACTCCAGGAACTGTTCATTCATTGTGCTTGGAGGATGCTGTACTGCAAATAGCTTTAATGTCACTGAAAGGTTTTCTATGTTGGCATGTTTCTTGAAGCTTTTCCTGTGCTATGTCCACAGCTGATCCTCATTGTTAAAGTCCTTAAGTGTTCTGTTGGATTTTGAGCCAATCTGATGATACATCTATGGATTGTCTTCCCTTTGGGAGAGAAGATGCTCTGTGGAAAGTATTTGCAAAATTCCTGTTATGTTCCTTTATATTGCTTTAAAATTCAGGGAAGTAGATTCGATCCACACTTGGTTCTCTCCAGTGCTGTGCTCATAAATTTGGAGGTTGTGATAATCATGGGTGCATACTGTTCCTTTTAGTCAATAGCATCTTTTTTGTTTAATTTAACAGTCTGTGTTTTTCTGCTAGTTGGTGAGGCTGTGTTGCATGTAGCCAGCTATTGATCATATTCTCTCAGTCATCTTAGTATGTGTAGGTGTAATTACAGATAGTTCTTTGTGCTGGAAATCTAACCACGCCTGATGTGGTAACCTGACACTCAAAGATAGGGCCATGCAATGGCTGCTGACTTCCCCGTAGTGCTCTTCTGTGTAAACTGCTTGGAATCCACTAAAGTTAGATTGAAAGAAGAGCCAGGGAGAGACAGGTCCTGTCTCTCAGCAAAGGTATGAAAAGGATGTTAAACTTGTGTTTAGAAAAGTGACTTGCAGACTTTCGCTGTTCCATTGGGGACTTAAATGATGTTGCTCTCCTAACTTTGGTGGTGTGGAGGCATAATACCTTGCAGCTTTTATAGATACTCAACAAGAGTTGCTCCATTGTTAAATGTGGCACTGGTACATCTGCTGGAAAGTCTGTGCAGAAGTCTGTTTTCAGGGATAAATTCTTTTCCACTGTCCTAACAAACTGAAAAGTAAATATTGTGTTGCAGTAGTGAATCCTTCCTCTGAGAGAAAAACTCTGCCAGATATATGCAATACATAAGGGCCTGAGATGAAGAGATCGTATTTAAAACTATTCAGAAGTTGAATATTCTAACAGACATTACAGCTGTGCTTATCAGTGCTATAATTTATTTATACACAATTTTATACATTGTAATTGCAACAAATGAAGTTCATTGACATACACATTTTCAAACTTGCTTTCTTGCTCCAGACACTACCTCACTGAAAACATGCAGCTGTACTGTGGTATAATGACTGAAATATTTGACACTAGGGCTTCTTTTGTCTGAAAAGCCTTTTCGAGTGTCCCTCTGGGTAAGTGGTTTTCATTCATACAAATGCACTTTGGAGTAACTGTCCTGTGAAATTTATATCAGAAAAATTAGGTCATTTCCTTCTACCTAAGAGAAGTAAACAAGCCAAACATTTGCAAATTCTTGGTGGTTCTGACCAAAAGATGTGTTAAACAGAATATCAACAGCTGGTTGCTACCTGTTGTTCTAGAAGACACAACAGTTGTGTGTATCTTGCATAATTTAATTAGTTTTGTTCTGTCACTTCTGTGTTTTTGGTGGTCAGTCTCTTTTGACCTTAAGGCATCTAAGGCTACTGTTGCATATTACCTACAAGTTTACTTGCATTTTTTTATTCCACCTGGAAGGCTGAAGGTGAAAAAGCTGGTGTGGAAGAATAACAAACCACATTTCTATCTCTGGCATTCAGGGTTTGCTGCAGAGTACCTGGTAGCATTGGACTTAGCCTTTCCACTGAATCTTGATTTTTGTATTAGTGTTGACAATTAACAATTGTATAATAACACTTGTACTCCCGTATAAAAGAACTGACTTTTGAACAAGTGTTCTTAAACTGTTTCGTGTCTAACCCTTGCTTTGATGGGAGATGTTTGGAAGACACCGCATTGCTCTGTATTCAAGAAGAGACAGAAGGAAAGGGAACAACTGGCACAAGCCCTGTAGAGTATCCTAACTGGGAGCTGTGAATGCCAGTTCTCATCCCTGGGGTCCCTGTGTTTAGGTTGTTGAGCTGTTCGTGGCACTGCTGAAACCACCATCAGTAGCAGATGGGCTATTTCGGTCACTTTGCTTTCTGCTCTCACACCACTCGTGGCTGCCCAGTTGTCCTCTCTAGTTTTGGACTTTACATATTGAACTTTATTGCTTAATGTCAAATTTATATATCTTGTATTAAAAATCTCTTCTTATTTTTAATAAATTTATAAATACAGCTTGCATGCCATTCTGTTTCTCCAGGTCAGAAAGACTGGTACCAGCACAGGTAACTGTGGCTTTTGTTTTATGTCTTAAATGCACTTCTAGTTTGAAATAATAGCTGTGAAAGAATTTACCAGCGTGATGTTGAAGTGCCTTTAAGTTAAGCATGTGATACTTTTCACTGTGAAAGCTTGAGGTACTTGAATAGTCTTTGGAAACTATGTTAAGTATTTTTAAGAAGTTAATGTGACAAATCTGCTGATTTCTGAAATGCTGCACAGCCTTATACATTAAACACTAGAAATCTGTGCCTCTGAAGGCATGAACTGATGGTAGCCATGAACAGTAACCATTCCTATTGAATGCTAACCCTCAGCAAGCAATGGTACATTTAAAAAAAATCCTGCAGCATTTAACATCACAGGAAAAAGGCTGGACAACACATAATTATAAAAGATGGTGATTATAATGGAAGGTGTGAAGCTTGCCTCCAATATACTCCTATGCATTTTTGTTACGGCTAAAAGGAATGTAAGGCAATCTCTAATCTTTAAACTTTTCACCCTTGTGTCCAACCCTTAGTTTTGTTTGAATAGCCTTGCAAGCAAGAAGTTATAAATGAAACTTCTTGCTGAGTTTTAAAAACCTCCTATTTTTGACAAATGTGAAATTCTTAAATAGTTTAATAAACTTCACATTGTTTTAAAGATATGACAATTAAAATGGTTTAGATGGCCTTGCAGAAATATTTATTTTAAATGTAATTTACGTGTTGGAAATAAAAAAATCTCATTGGGTTATGCTTTTTTATTCTATTTTTTAAAATTAGGAGATCTCTAGTGTCATACATGGAAACTGAATTTTTTGCAGGAGCTGAAGGAAAGGCACAGTGTGCACCTGTGCAGTGTGTGTATAAAACTTTGTGCTATCAACACTTGAGATTCCTTTATTTTTTCTCTTTTTTTTAAAAAAAGAAAGTTTTAATTTTATTAAATAATGCTGAATTTCTGGAAAAAAAGGAATTGTACATCAGAGCATACAGTTGAAAACCAAAATCTGACAGTACATACGTGAAGCTGTGAAGGGACTGGGAGAAATAGTATGTTTAAGCCTCATCAAGGGAAATTTAGAATATGCATTAGCAATAACAGCTCAGCAAAATAACATCCCGTTCTACCGTGAGACATGTAAACTACAGGGTGGAAGGTCTAGCCTAGTGATCTCCAGTTACAGAAATGCCATAATACTGCAAGGCTGACTTCTCTGATGTAGATGTGGAAGTAGATCCTGCCCTGAAGCAAGTGCTGTCCTACATAACCCTCTGAGTTCCTTCTCTGCCTCATTTTAGAGACTTGTAAGAAAATGAAGAATATAGCATTTGTGTATCCTGTATTGAACTTCTCTACTTCATCTTCAATATTCCTAACTGGAAATGTTTGTTATTCCCTCACAGTGTTGTTTCTGTTGACAATGATAAAGGTCATGTGAGAACCAGTACGTGAAGTGCAGTGTGGGTCTTGGGTGGATGTGATGTAAAAAATAGGGAGAACTACTGGTGTAGATAGTGCTTTAGATTCTCTTGGTCCTCATTATTCAGAGACATTTAGCAGTCCTAGGCTGCTACAGCTCCTGTTTTGGGGGATGTAGCAGGTTGGTGAGACATTTCGATTTCTGGTGACGTGTAGCATCCTAAATAACCTATAGCTCTGACAAAGCAAAATTAACTTTGTTGATGC
The DNA here is from genome assembly GCA_013397795.1 of Orthonyx spaldingii. Taxonomy (NCBI): domain Eukaryota; kingdom Metazoa; phylum Chordata; class Aves; order Passeriformes; family Orthonychidae; genus Orthonyx; species Orthonyx spaldingii. Next base: position 876,649 of record VZTJ01000675.1, read on the forward strand.
TTAATCATAGAGTTTCTGTTGTCTGTGCTTCTACAGCTTTGTCTAAACAAACATCTGATTCAAAATGATATATTTAGAAAGCAGGAACATGAGTGTGAGAGGAGAGAAATAAAGTATTGAACATTGAAATGTAAATCTTAGAAGTCAGTGTAAAAGTAGCTCAGCTTTAAGACATATCCAGGATTTCTGGATTTAAGCTTATGTCTAGTTGCAAGACAGCATTTCACTCTGAAACTTTAGAGCTCAGGGTTTAATTCTTGACAAATGCCAATTCTAGAAGCATATCTGCTCATGCAGATGTCAAGTAGTCTTACTGTTGCAAATAATACCCAGAACTTACTCAGAGGAAAAAAGAGGAATGTTGTTGCCTCTAGGCAATGTTGTTTCCTCTAGGAAAAATACGAAGGAATGCTGGTGTGCTTCTCTTCATGGCAGCTCGTTTCCCAGCACAGGACACCTTGGCCAAGACTTCAAGTAGGCTCATTTCCTGTGTCCATCTAGTTTCAAATGTAGTCCAAAGAACCTAATCTGTTACTGCAAATAAAACAGTGCATGTGAACATCTGCTGATACAGAGGGAACTTCAGTTATTTGTGTAGCTGAGTCTGTTTCAAAGAGAGACTGTAAAAGCATATTACCAGACTTGAACAAACAGAACTGGCTTGAGTCAGTTATCCAGGTTGAGTGAGCTCTGGTGAAGGATCTTCATTTTGCCAGCTGTTATTGTTGAACTTTGAAATTTTGAAAACTGAGTCAGCTGAGTGTTTGTGACAGAAATGAAAACAAAGGAGACCAGGGCAGTATTGCTTGGACGCAGATGGTGTTTTATTTCTGACCTGATATATCAACCCTTGATGTTTTAGTAGGAGCAATTTCAATAGCATGTATTTGGGAGAAGACAGTAGGAAAACTTCAACAAAAACACTTGATGTGGTAACTTGAGTTACTGGTTTTTAGATGAAGTTGGGAAAAGTTTAAAATGTTGAAGAAGAATAAAGTTTCTCAAGCACTTTTGAAATTCTGAGGATGTTTTGCTGTGTGCCAGTTTAACTTGTTCCTGTGTTGATTGCTTTATGTTTGGTATGATTGATACCAAACACCACCATCAGTGAAAGAGAACCGAAAAATCAGTGATGAAGAGGAAAAGTTTTTTGGTTTTTGTTTAATTTGCTTTTTGCTAAAAATGTTAATATAAGCAATGCTTCTATTTAATAATGTTTGCATTAAGGACTTCTCTCCAACAGCCCCTGAAAGTATTTTGCTTGGATTAGAGCTTTTATGTTATGTTGCTCTGTATGTGGACTCTGCCCACATGGATTTTAGCTGTCTGTAAAAGCACTGATGGTTAATTTCTGGTATAATGATTAAATCTCTTACAGAACATCTTATGTCCGAGAATTGCTGATGTCATGATTAGCATTCACTGGTTGCTATGGAAATTAAGTAGGAGTGCATTCAATATTAATACTGCATTCCTGCTATGTGCATTTTCCTGCCGGAAAAGTACTCTTTCTCGAGGAATGCTAGTTGCAACAATCCCTGTGGCAAGAAATGCTCTTTGCAAATATGTTATGGGTACTCCTCTCCTTACCGTTCTCAAAGGCATCATCCACCACAGGATGGCTTAGACAGTTCATGTGGATTTCTGTGTACCCAGTACTTATGTGTCCCAGTTCCTGAGTGTGTTTGTGGTAATGTGCTGTCACAGATTTGCATGAGATTTTACTTATATAGGACAGTTGCTGCCCAGGCACTTCAACAGTATGTTTTTTCTCCTTTAGTTTGAAAGGGAAGTTCCTTTCAAGGATCCCGAAAGGTTGTGTATAGAAGTGTGGGATTTGTGTATCTGCTTTTTAAAGTGGTTTCCATGTAATCTCTTTCCAGTGTTGTAACAACAGACTTGAACAATGGTTTATTTTTCTTAAGTCCTGAATTCTGGTGTTTAACTTTCATTTCAGACTCTAACTAGAAGCTGCATTTCCTTTATTAAATTTTGAAATATCACTCATACAATGCTGTTGCACTGGTAAATTGAGCCAATATTTCAAATGTCAGGCTAAGTTGAGCTATATTTGCCATTTAATTCTGTTTAAAATATAAACACTAGAAGAGGTCTTGGTCTTTGACAGAGTTTTTTGCCAATTTTCTTGAGGAAATGTTTTTGTCTTTGATTACAATCCATTAAAAGCCAAATAAATATTGTAGCACTGGTTAAATGCAGGAGCTGTGTATATCTTCTCGGAGACTGATGGGAGAAAAAGTTTTTAGAAAGAAGCTTGAAGACTTGGAAGGGGACCTGCTGCTTAAGGGACATTTGGCTATAAAAAGAATAGGACTACAGCATTCTGGTTATAGAGTTAAAATTTATTTTTGCAAGAAAAAAGAGTATATTGGCACATATAAGGAATTAACACACCACCACTCCATCCCAGAAAAAGAAAAAACCAAAGCAAGAAGAATTTTGAAATTGCCTGTAAAATGTTCAACACCAGTGATAATGATGAGCTTCTGGTTTCTGCAAAACTTTTGCAATGGCAAGAACAAGTTGTTTGGTTTTTTTATGAAGGGCTAGAAGTGTAACATGTAAATGCAAACAACGCACCTTTTGTCCTCTGTATCATAAAGAAGTATTGTGTGACAGTGTAATTTATTTTATAATTCAGAATTGATTGATGCTCAATGAGGTATGTAGATTGTACCCTTTTGGTGTGGATAGATGCACTTGATATGTGTAATAATGTCTCCATTCACAGGAGTGGAAGCAGTATTGAAAACTGCAGCTAAACTTGCTGTCTCCAGCAGCAGTGGCATGACTGATTGCGGAAGGTTGGAGCATGGGACTTGAATAGAGGTTTGGCAGCACAGGGGAGAATGGTTGTCTGTTTTGCAGTGTGACATGAGGCAATATTTACCCTGCTCCGTTTCTCCCTTTTCCAAGCGAAAGGCAGGTTGCCAAGTCCAGGGGCTGAATGGTTTGAATCTTCAGTTGGCAACATTTTGGCTACACTGGAGTAAATGAGGTGTGCAGATAGGTTAGGAAATCTGAAAGTTGCTCTCTATATGGATGATACAAACGATCATGCAAACTACATGGTTCGTTCCTTACACTTTTTTTTTTTTCTGTTCAGTATAAACTTCAGTCTTGTTCCTGTCTCTATCACACTCTTCTTAAAGAGAAGTTACTAAACCCCAAACTTTCTCATGACAAATATGTACAACAGAATTTCTGCATCTCTGGAACTTCTCCCAGAGCAGTCATGGCACAACCAAGTAGTCCTTGATGTACATATGTACTTCCAGATACATAGTAATTGCATCTTTAGTTGTTACTATTTGTGTATTTTTAGGATTAAAATGTTCCACTTTGTGTTCTGGAGAAATGAAGATCTTGCGCAAGTGTTCAGCAAGCTCAGCTGAGGGAGTACAGTTGCTGTTTTGGCAGCTCCAGCATTCAATTATACGGCTTCAGCCTCACAAAGCTCATGAAAAAGCTCTAAAGAGTCAGATCTCTTTTATTTACCTTCTAGTTCCAGTGCAATTTATTCTTCAAGCTGTTCTCCAGCTGTGAGGGCTGATTTAAACGAAATTCTTCCAGAATTGTTCCATGCACATTTAACTCAGTTTTAAAAAATGCCACATAGTGAGATTTAATGCTAAAGCTCTCTGTCGCTTAAGACATTTTAAATCTTTCAGCAGTTTAATGATATATAGAGCCTGCTCTTCTGGAGCATCTTGCCTTGCATAAAAAAACTTCAACTTTCCAGTTTCTATTAAATCTCTGAAACAATCTTGATTTTCTCCATATAGATGAATCTGTTAATCTAAGGGTGCTTCAATATGGTGCTGTGAATTAAATGTTTTTTTGTCCATCTAGCTAAGTCTAGTATCCTAATTAATGAAAAAAAATCGAAGAGACTTCAAATAACTCACGACAGAATAGTCTGTTATAGAGTTCAGCTTCTTAGTAGGTTATTAAACTTGGGTTTGCTACTGCATTAAGTGACATAAGCATTGATTCTGATATTTTAAAACCACTTATTCACTCTCTAGCTAGCCTAGAATCTAAATGCTGAATTGCATACAATTCTTACAATGGCAGGTAAATTGAGGAAAGTTTCTTTTACCTATAGCTCTTATTACAAAACTTCAGAAAGGTTTTGATATTTTCTGTGGTTTTCTTCAGGAGTTAAGTACTTTGAATAAGGGTATGAATTTTTCTCAGAGAACACTTCCTTTCAATATCAAAAAGAATTGTGATTGGAAAAGGCAGGGAAATTGGAAAAATTAAAGCTAAAAGCTACAGTGTAAAATTAAACTATCCATGGTACCCTGAACACTACGCTCTGATGTATTTCTTGCAATTGCTTTCTCTATAGACTAATATTATTCTGGGTTGTAAATTTAAAGCTTTGAAGCTTGACGTTTCTATTCACTGCTGTGTTGCTAGGGGTTTTTTTTAAGTGCTTGGTAAGATGAATATATGGAAAACAGGTTTTTGTGTTTGTTTTAAAACCCCTCTTTGTAAGAATGATGAATGTCTCAGTGTCCACATAACAGTCTGTTGTTGTAATTAAGAAAAACAATTTTGGTTTACAATTTTTAAAAAAGGAGTGGTGGGCAAGTTTCTCATATTTGGACATTAACATTCAAAAATATTTGGTCATCTTCCTGTGTGGTGTAACTCAGTTTTCAAAACTAAATGTATTTATGATTATTAAAAAATAATTTATTCACCATCATCTCTATATTGATGTAAGGCTTTTATGCTATGCTAGTAAAAAAAGTTACTAAAGCTCATGATGAATAAGCAGGAAAATAGAGTTGTCAATACTTTTCAATCACGTATTTTTCCCCTGAGTTAGGAAAATCTGTCTTTCCCTCAAAATTTCTAGTTGCATTGTGCTTTTCTGCTGGTGCTGGTGCCCCCATATATATACACAGTCAAACCTCCAAATGCAGGTTCAAAAGAAGGCAAAGTGCTGGTAGTGTCTATCACATCAGCTGTACTGAGATGAAATCAGAGCTTGGATTCATCTAAACCCAGGGGGGTTAAGGAGCTGCTATTAAGCTTTTCTCCCCATGCTCTTTCCTGCAGTACTTGGGACACGTCGAAGTGGATGAATCCAGAGGAATGCATATCTGTGAAGATGCTGTGAAGAGGCTGAAATCTGTATGTATACTTGTTTAATGAAAAAGTTGGCTTTGGGGCTGTGAGTGTTACTGGAAAAGGTCCGTTCGGCAGCAGTGCTCCTCCTCAAGACTGAACTTTTGACCCATGTTAGGAGAACAGTTGGCTGGTTTGAGAGCACTGCTGCTCTTGGGGGGACGTGCTAATCTGATGAGAGGGAGAGTTACAACTGTTCTTTCTACTTGCAGAAACTATTTGCAAAACAAATGTGTAAAAATTCTCTGTGACCTTTCAGGCTAAGTTGGTATCCACATGGGACTTCAACCATTGTTTTTTAACAGCTTCTCCCTCTCTCTCTTTTCTTCTCCCCTTCTCTCTCTTTCCCTCTGTTGCCTGCCACTTTAATAGTGACTTAATTCACCATTATTATACAAAATATTACTTGTTTTAGGATGCTTTATTTTCTAATGCACTGCAACATTGTAGTCATGCATGAAATAATCTGGCTTGCATCTGCTCCAAGTGGCCTGAAGGCTGCCTAATACTGATGTGTCATGAAGTGGGCTGCTCTTAGTTTGGCTTCTGTGAACGTTTGCTCCTGTAAATGGCACTCGTTCAAAGCTCTTTGTATTTCTGTGGCTCATTTGAAGAGGTCTTGTCATCTCTTTCCTGCAGTAATAATACCACAAAATCCTGCGGAAATAGCAAACTCCAGAAAGGCAGTGATCAGTCTGTCAAGGAACTGAGGCTTTAACATCATTGAAAAGAACAGGGGAAAGGACATTAAAAATTTGAATTTTGAATAGAGATAGAGAACTGCAATCCTTGTCATCACCTCTCTTGCATAATTTATCTATATACATTCTTCAGTATGCATTCAGTGGAAGAAACCCTTGTGTCCTTGCAGCTCAACAAAATTATCCATCCAACCCTTCTACTGCACTTTTACTGGCTAAAATATGTGCCATTGGACATCCCTTTTCTTTCCTCACCAAGTCTGAAAGCTCAAATGGCTTCCATTTAAACCTGTTTTTCCCTCCTTCCTAGCACACAGCAGAGGATTATAGGTTATCTTTTCTGCCTTCTGTTGGGCTGGAAAGTTTGTGAATTGGTTTAGTGCTCTGATTAAAATCAAGTCTTTTCATTCTTTTCTTTCTCAGCTAATGTATAGTAACCTGTTAAAGCCACATCCCATCTGTTCCCATTCAGTCCACAGTGATTAGTGATTGATTTTTATTAAAAAGGGCCACACAAAATATAAATGAGTTTCTTTGTTCTGTGGATTTAGTTTATGTTCCTAAAAATACGAGTACTGACCGCATAATCAATTGCATCCGTTTTTGTCTCTTTCTGATTTTTATTCTCTCAGAATACTTTCTGTTAGCACACCAAATAGCACTGCAGTATCTACTTCATGCAATTTCTCTCTTTCTCTTCCCTGGGGAGCTATGCTGTGAAGTAGCTGTTCTCTAGTTTATAAAAAACTTACAAGTCTACGAGCCAGCTAAGTGTATCTAAGCTTATAATTAATGAGACATAGTGAAAGCATAGCACTCAGTTTCTTCTGGAATCTGGATTTCCAGGATTGTCATTCTTGATCACCTGAATTATTGATTCAAATGCCAGACTTTGATATCTAGCTTTTACAGTTACTCAGCATTTTCTGAAAGTAAATAGTTACATTTGCCTATTCCATGTTATGTCATTATTCCAAATTGTGGATGGCATGAATTTACCTGTTCTCTTAAATTAACATTCTTCTTCAGATAATTTTGATTTCGTCTGCTGTTTGATGCCTGTATGTACACCAGATACAAGTGTGCATCTCATACAATTGCTATTTGTCTCCTTTGTCAGTGTTGGAAGTTGAGAAGTAGAGGTGAAGTTCTCTTTGGGCCCGAAGAAGAAGATTCAGATTACTGAAACTACTTTGTGTGCTTTAGTTGCTAGACTCTATCAGATCCAAGGTTCATTTGGAGCTGCTCACTGCAATTCAAACTCTGCCCCTCACCCCCAGCACGTGCGTTTTAAACCAGGGGCATTTCTTTAGGGCATCGCCATTCCTAAAAGCTCTTTTTTGTACAAGACATTCTTAATTTGGCAGAAGCCAAGCACTGGGTGATATATCAGCATGTGAGGAATGTGATAAGAAAACAGTTTGTTCTTCTGGTAGTCTCTTGCTTTCACAGTACTTAGTTATTTTGATGGGCTTTCTCTTTGTTTTGAAAGAATTACAAGTTTGAGCTGCAGTGCTCATACTGAAAGACCAGCTTAAGGGAAATTGGACTTCACTTTTAACGTGGTTAAATGATGCTGAAGTGTATGTGGTCTATTTTAAACTTTATTCTCTGCAGGTAAGGTGTAGGTTTTATAAATCCAGTCAGTAAAAATTAGAATTGCTGAAATATTTGTATGTTGTAGCTTCCAGTATCAAGTTCTGTCTGTCTTTTCTTTTTTTAATAGATAGATTAATGCCTCTTAATTCTTGCTGTACAACAATTGGCAATACATTTGGGGAACTGAAGTCTTGTTCTTTTATAGGACTGACTACTGGATTTTAAAATATTTTACGGGATTTGCTAAGAAGAATATAGAAGGGTGTTAATCTTGACTTTAGGAATAGTTTAATTACTGGTTTGCTTTTTGAAAGAAAAGATGCAAACAAATATCTGTCTCTTTATTGTGGGAAATAACCTTTCAGGGATTTTTTTATTATCTGCTCCTTTAATGTGATGTAATTGTTTTTGAGCACTGCATCTTGCAGAACTTGCGAACAATAGATGGTGAGCATTTTATTCAGATGTTGCTTAATTGACAGCTGAGTACAAGAAGCCACTTTTAGCTCAAGAATCCCTCATCCACACTCTGTTTTTACAGTTTTATAGCTCTGAAACTGCACACCAACAATACTATCATTTTCTGTCTGATGAGATGGCATCACAGTCTCATTAATAGATCAGAAAGCCATGTATTCAGGTATTAGTCTGTTATTTACATGGGTTTATATTATCAACAGAACCTACATTTTTCCTTCATAGAATATTACTAATATAGCTTATGTTATTCCCATAGTAGAGACATACTGATAATTTTGTATACATTTAATATCTGATAAGATTCTTGTAGATGGACATGCAACTCTAAATGGTTTCTTCAGAACTATTTCACTGAATTTAAAATATTTAGTACCAACTGGAAAGTAACTTTAAGGGCCTTGTTAAGTGTGTTTTACTCAGGTATGGGAACATCATATAAAGACAAAAGTGTACTCTCTCATGTCATATTTTGATTTTAAATCAGCTTTAGCTTGTAGTATTGGTTTCTAACTTGCCACTTTTTGTTTTAAATTATGCATTTGTTTTAATATATGTTCTTGTTTTAGCAGGTAAAGAGACATAATATTTTAAAAAATGCATTAGTTATCTCTAAACTACATTAACTTAGTGTTGTTTAAAACCCATTTTGCATGATGCCTTTTCCATTAACCTTGTCTAGTTTATTTTTAAAAATAATCTTCTTTAACAAGCATTTTTCTGAGAGCAAAATTAACAATTACCTAGAAATAAGGTAGCTTCTGGTGAATCTCTTTAGCTTTTGCTGTCTTTAAAAAGCTGTTACTTAGTGTAATGCAATAGTCATTGCTCAACTTGGCAGCAGCATCCAACCCCTTCTCATTATGTACACTACATTGTGATTAATCCATTAGTTCCCCTCCTAGTGTTCAGCATATCCTGTCCAAATACAAAACTGTTCCTGCCTCTAAAAATTCTTAAGCTTTTCAGCTGACTGAGCTTGGAGATGTTCTTTATACAGTGTCTGAGGTGACATAAATATATTGCAGATACTTGGTAGAACATTCTGTGGAAGGATGTTGGGCAGAGAGGGACACACCAGCAGGGCCAGGAAATGCAAAGTTGAGATTGACACTCCCTCCTTAACTTGGTGTTTCCTGGCTTTTGTTGGCTTGCGTCAGAACCAGAGCTTTGATTTAAATATAACCTTGTTTATCAATCAATTCTCCAGACACTGCCTCAGGATATTTGTGGTAATAATTTTAATATAGTACTATCAGTGACGAACAGGTTGGAATTGCACAGTGTAAGTGTGGGGTCAGGGGCTGTCACAGAGACACTCCCTGTCTCTTCTGCAATCCTCCACCTCCTCCTCGTTACTGCTATAGCAGAGTTTTCTTACAAGTGAAACAATTTGGAAAGATAGCAGGAACAGCTCTGTGCTTCATGTTGGCTTCCCTCAGACGTGGAGCAGCATGTGGCTGTGCTTGCACAGCACCAGGCCTGGTGAAGTGTTCTCTCATGTAGTTTACTTTCCACAGTCTGGTAACAAAATAAAGCTAGTAAACTAAACTGCATGCAAATATGTTTCAAATTGTATGCTGGCTTTTTCTTAATGTGGATTGGGCCATCGGTATAATCGCTTTCCTGAAGAAACCTAGGAAGCTGTAGTTCAGCCATTGGTATCTTTGCACTTGCCTAACTGTCTCTGCCTGCCTCAGCTGATTTTAAAGGCTGTTCAACCTATCAATTGAGAGCTGTAGAATGAATAACTAGTATTTGTATATATATTGCATAAAGACTTGGAAGGCTTTAGAGAAAGGGGTCTCATTTGTATTTTAGTTTTACCACAAGGTTAAGATGAAATTTCTTGCCCTTCAGAGAGGACTGTGTAAGGTATGAAGCACAAGAGTAGCATGTAAACCAGAGCAACAAATGGAATAAAATGCAGCAGTACTTACCCCTGCTTTATACATGCTTCTCCAACATACAGAACATTTGCTTTGGGGAAGAGTGATCAATACAGAGCGAACTTGACTGCAATTCTGGAGTTAGAACTCTGCTTTTCACAAGAGCCTGTGTAGTATTTTACTTGTTTAACCACCATGTCTGCTGCCAAGTTTAGTTTATAACCTAACCAAAAGAGACTAAACAAGGGAGAGTGAAAATAAAGTAACCACTTTGCATGAAATTGGGGCTGAGGTTTTCTTCTTTCCACCAATTTCAGGGCAGTAGCTTATTAGAATTGTGTGTGTGCCCTTTGATCTGCATTTTCATGGGATTATTTTCACATTTGCCTGTCGCACCTTCTCATGGATAACTCTAAAAACCCCTTCCTTTCCCTCCAAACCCTATTCTTGTGTGTGCTTGTTGGTTTGAAAACCCTGGGACATTTTAGCTACCTACAGTAATAGCGCTCGACTTGTCCCCCCTGTTCCTCCAGGAAAGGAAGTTCTTCAAAGGCTTCTTTGGAAAAGTAAGTTTAATGCCTTGTTTGTGCTTGCACTATAAGGAGTTACATCCCTGGTATAGCACTGCCATAAAATCAGGGTGTTGAGAGTTCCTTAATCCATTTGCTTCTAAAACAGACTTGGAATTATTTTGATCGAACAAAGAATGTGGTTTCAAAAGTAACCTGAAACAGAAACTTAAATATCTGTGGACTGTATCAGAAATCCAGTGTTCTGAAGTGATTTGGTGTTCCTGAAAAAAAAAATTTTCTTTTTTAACCCTTAAACTTGTGCCAACCTACATCACCTGGGCAAATACCTACAGAAAAGTTGACATCTGTGCCTTGTAAGTGCTTCATGCTCGGCTGCCTGGCAGCATGAGTTGCTCCCCAAATGTTAGCTTTGGGAGAAAGCAGTGTGCCATCTCTTAAACCTTCCTTTTTTTGAGCACAGTCCTAATTCAGAGGTATATGAAGATGAGATCAGACATTTACCTACTGTGTTTTCCTAATTTCAGCTCAATCTACAGTTTCTATTGTTGCTCTTGTTTTCACAAGGATAATGTCTTAGATAAGAAGGGAAGCAACTCTTTGTCCTTATTAAGAATGTGCTGTACAGGTGGCTGGGTGGTTTTATTCCCACTGTCTACATTTCTGCAAGGCAGAAAGACTGCTGTCTCTTCTGCCTCTCATTTGTTTCCTACCTCTGTGTTTAAAATTCCTGTAAAACCTTTTAATCCAGCTTTCATATGGAGTTCATCTAAGATAATGGCTTCTGGAGTATCTTGTTATACAATGAAACTTAGCTTAAATAGAATCTAACAGGTTTGTAACTTTCATACATGCTGAAGTCTTTTGAAGCAGATTGTTCTCTGGTCATGGATTGGTTTTGGCTTTGCTTGGGGAGTAAGTAAGGTTTTTTCAGCTGATTCTTTTCCACCATCCACTCAGATAGTGATGCATGTCACACAGGGACCTCTGTTTCTCCAATTCTGGTTTCTTCCTATGATCTGGGAAAGCACACATCCAAAGTGTAGTGATGGTGAGGGGCTAAAATACAGTAGGTGGCAGATCTGTCAGATTAATGAGAACAGTCCTGTGTGCAAATCAAATCTTAGAGCTGGAAAGACTGGACCCAAAGTACTAAATTGAAAACAAACAGAAAGCCCCCCCCACCTCAACCTGATTAGAGATGTTAGTTTCCTCTCTGCTTGTTGGTACTAACTTTTGTTAGGGTACATAAGAAAGCAGAAATGTAAAAGTATTTGCATAACACTTTGCATAGCATAGGGTAAAAATCTTTCTTTGACTTCTTAAATTATTAAATATGCCATCTTCCCTATTAAATCTTGGTTGATATTTAATGAAGTCTAGTACTTCACTACAGCATTTTAGATTTCCTTTCTGTTTTATTATAATATTTTGACAAAGATGGACCTAGTTCTACTTCAGCCTGTGAGTTTCATTAATTAGCACTGAAACCACTTAAATCCACGGTGTTTAGATATCCCCACAGCACCACTATAGCAGTACCTTTATCTCAGCTTTGGCCTACAACAGGAGCCCACATCTAGGGAAATCTGCAGAAAAAGGGACAGCTGTTCTCTTACTAATAATTGAGAAATACTAATAATTCTAATATCTTTTGGCTGTCTCATCTATAATTTCTCCCCAAATGCCTTGCATTGGGATTAATATATTATTCCAAACTGCAGAGCTGTTTCAAACACAGTAGCAGCTTTCAGAAAGTCAGTCTAGACATGTTTGCTGCTTTCCCTGTCCATATTTTCCTCCTTGTAAAAGGTAAAGACGATGGATTTGTGTCTGGAAATGTTCAAGTGATTAGTATTGAAAAAGCTTTTTTTAACTTCAAATAAAAATGAGATGTCTGTTGATAGCTCCAGGTTAGGCTTTTGCAGTTATCAAATAAGCTGCCTTTTTAGGCAGCTCCTTTTAAAACTAAAGCTTTTCTGTTGTAATGAGTAGTAGTACAGATTTGGTGATCTTTCTTATGTTTTGCCTCCACAGAGTGTGTGTATTTCTCATCACACAATGTCTTATACAGAGTCTGAAATGAAAAATTTTCTTTATACATACCTCAGACTCCAGGTACATCTTAGAGCCGTGTCTAAGTCCCACGATGGATTAAAATATAATAGGCAGAAAAGCTAGAAATAAAGTAAAAGTATTTTAAAAATGCGTTATCAGTGAACTTCTGGCATCCTTAATACCTTGTTTTTCACCTTACAATATAGTAAGGTATCAAAGCAGCTACTCTTTTGTTTGCTGGATGCACATCTCCAGGACACTGCTGCTTTGTCAGTGAGGTTTCCCTTGTGCCCGACCTGCCATGGACCTGCTTTGTCCTCCAGCCTCGTTTTGTGTTAGGATGAGTGCCTGCCCACCCTCCTGGAGATGTCTGGGACTCTGAAATTAGTACAGATAATGGATCTGGTGCTGGAGCAGATAACTGACCTCCACAGAAGTGCTGAGCAGAGAGGTTTCTATCGGTGCTGACTCAGCACTGACAAATCAGACTCCTGGGAGTTGATGCCACACGTGGCTCTCCTCAGGCAGTGCTGTCATCTAAAAGCTCTAGAATATGAAGACAAGCTACTGATCTGGATGTCTAAATGAGTCCCTTGGTAGCAACATTTCAGACCATCCTGTTCCAGTGGATATTGGCTGTTTGCTTTAAATAGTTCAGTTTGGAGTTGCCTGTACCTCCCAGCATTTGTTACACAAGCTGTGATCCTGCGTTGGAGTTCACTTCCCAAGCAGTATCTTGCAGCTGGTCTGATCTTTGTCCAGTATGTGCCAATAGTGCAAATGCTCCTATCTACTCTGTAATCACAGTTTACTTGGCAATATCCCGCCCGTAAGGGAGTAGTACTTTGATTTGTATATCCAATAGAAACTGATTTAGAGCAGTGTGTTCCTTTATACATCACTGGTAGGCACAGATAAGCTGAGAATTCAGTAAATGTAAAAATTAGTCATTGTTCAGCAGCAGTAGCAGTGGGTTTGCGGTATAGACTGTAAGGATAAGCCCTTGCAAAGCACTGCATCCACCATAAATCTAGAAGAAGGAATTGGGAGATGAAAGTGAGCTTTCTTTTTCTGTTAGTGTAGCAAACCCATCTTGGGTTATCTTGCATGTGGAACCTAATGTTTCAGTGGGAAAAGAGGCCTTTGAAAGTTCTTTAGCCTTTTCATTTTATTCTGAGAAGCATGAAATTTCATGTGTTAGCTGTTTCTAAATCCTCATTTGGTGAACTAGAGGCTGAGGAGTAGCTCTGCTGAAGATCAGTATTGCTTTGTGAAGTACTCAGCTCAGTTAAACTTGGCTTTAATACAAACTTCAGGAACTGTTCAGAGTTTCTGTAGGGGCAAGGTTTTTGTTTGCTGGGGAAAGATGTGTATCTCTTAATCTAATGATGGCAATCTAAACCAGTTACCTGCAGGCATTATCTTCTCTTGATTGCTTATATTTGCTTGAAATAAAGATTTTTTAAGACTTATGGCTTATAAAAAACTGATACTCTTTATAACAGTTCAAGGAGACAGAGCTCTACAAACCATTTGTTTTGGAATTAATAGGGACTTTCAGGCGGTGGAAGCTAGCTGAGCGCTAAAAATACAGACAATATTTTGTGGGTATTGATCCTTACTGCCTTTTAAAACAAAATATTAGAAGTGACTTTTATAGGCTGCTATATTTTCTAACACATATGATGGCAAATTTAAGTATATATTCTGTTGTGAATTGCACTCTTTCCATTAGGTATTTCAGAATCTAAATTAAACATTCTCTGGGGTATCCAACAGGCTGGATGGTCATTTAGAAATTTGCTTCTGCAAGCACTTCTCTGTAACTTGCTTTCATGCTGTGCTTATTTTCTCTCTCTTTTTTTTTTTTTTTCTTTAAATGCTCTTCTGTGCAAGTCAGTGCCATTCTCTGTTCTCACCAGGCTTTTTGGAAATGCTCAGGATGTCATTGCTGCTTCCGAAAGCAGGACAGATAGTTCCTCCCCAAAAAACAAACAGAAGTTCTGCCAGCACCTTTTGCTTCGCACTTGCTGCTTTCTCTGAGAATGAAACCAATGTGATGTAATTGGAGACTTTTCACTCCAAGATACTTCATTCTTACAGTGTTAAAATTGGTGTTGCAGACTTGGAACATGGAGTAGCTTATGCCAGAATGTATTCTTGTTCCATTGCTTGCTGTAAGAGCATAAAGTATGTACATCTGCAAGAAACTATTAAAAAAATCTACAAAATAGTTGCAATTCTAGCTTGAAGCCACTAGCTGAAACCCCTTCATCTTCTCCTCCCCGCCCGCCTCCTTGTTGTTTTCTTCACTCCCTGCAGTGGTTTCTGGTGGGTGCCATTAGCAGCCACAAACTGCGTAAACCCAGTGCTTCAAAACACATGGCAAGAATATTTTAGTACCTGGCTAAAGGAGGGGGCTTGTGAATTAAAGTGACATGCTAAAAAAAAGGTATTTGTTTTCTAGTAGTAGTTCTCTGCAGCAACCAGTAAAATGATGTTGACCTATTTTCTTTTCAGTGAATTAGCTTCAGAAGAATATTGTGTTTGTACTGTTTTCTGTAACTTTCCCTTGAAAAGTAAACAGCCTAGAAAGAGTCTGTAGTTTGAATGGCTTCTGAAGCCTTCCTGTGTTTCCCACTTTTACTTAGCCTCAGCTTGCAGCAGCTGAAAGTTCCCACAGTTGGGTTTTGGATAAAAGCCAGACCGCTCTGCGCTGTGTCTGCCTGCCACACACCGCTGCTTTTTCAAGATACACACCAAAGGGTTAAGAAATCCTATTTTTGTACCTCTCTCCCACGATTAGGCATTTAGCTCTTAAAAAATCAGTGAAACATATTTGGGTGATTGATCTTAGCATTAAGCTTATGAGCTTAATAAGCTGCACAGTAACTGATGATTTTGGGGTGCTTTCAACACTGGTTTAAGGTGATGCCATGATTCTGCCATGTGACTATTGGGGCAGAGGGTAGGGCTGGTGGAAATACCAGGTAAGAATTTTCCTATGTTTAAACTTGTGCTAAAGAAGCTACCTGTGGTGTAACTCCTTATGAATGAGTGTCTTCTGACTCTAGTGGAATTCTTCACCCACTTGGTCAGTCTTGAATTCTTTACTGTCAGTGGATGTACACCTTATTTCTGCCTCACCTGTCCTGTGCCCTCTCCCCATCCCCACGATGTGCTGTTTCTGAAATACTGGCTTTGGCTTGGTTCTCTTAATGTTTTGCAACTTGGATTGAGCTTTGGGCACCCTACTGACCATGGACTTCATCTACACTTAATGTTATAGTTCTTGGAGAGGGGAAGCGGGAGGCAATCGGCTGTTGGCATAAAACTGTTTTGTTTTTTTCTTTCCTTTTTTTTTTTTTCTTGTCTTGAAAGTCTGGGAAGAAGGCCGTCAAAGCAGTCCTGTGGGTTTCGGCGGATGGACTCAGAGTTGTAGATGAGAAAACAAAGGTTAGATTTGCCTGGGCAAAAGTTTTAAATGTCTCTATAATAATGTATGTGCTACATCTTTAAATGGATACCAATCTTTATGCTACTGCAAATGTTGGTGTTTGAAAGGAAGACTGAAGTGTGTAGTTTAGTTTAATAATTTCTTGGTTTGTAGACATATGTACACCTGCTAATTTTTTTCCCAGTTAATTCCACACTGCTCTCAAGACACATTTTATACAATGTGGCAGGTGTAGCACAAGCTTGGAATATTTTTTGTTGCTTTTACTGGAACAAGCATTTGTTTTCCTGAGAAGTTCGGTTGATAGTGAACTTGAAGAGTCCCTGGACTTTGCTCTGCACCATTGCAAAAAGTTGCAATAGTAATGCATAGGCAAACTCATATTAATCTATAGAATATATATATTAATCAATATAATTTTCAGTGCATCCAGATCCTAGAATGGATCTGAATAAACAAGAGCTTCCAAAATGCAGTGAAGAGAGTAGATTGAATAGGGTGATTGTACCTTCAGACTCATACTAAATAGTAACTGCATATATAAAATTTAATAATCTTTAGTATCTAGTGGAATTAGTGGAAACTAATATATTTCTGGCATGATTCTAGATTGTTTTACAGATTTTTTATTGTGAAATTACAATTTTTTATTATGAATTAGCAGATTTTGTCCAAGTAAGAGCAAGTGATTCTTGGTTTTATGTAGATGTAGACAATTAGAAAGAAGAGCTTGAGGCTTACCACTACAAGTGCACTAGTATTTTGAAAGGTGGCATGGCTCTGAGAACAGTTTTAACTCTCGTCAGTCTGAAATAGTTTGCTTTGTATTCATATCAATTAACACTTACTTTTATCGATCTAAAAGATAATTTCTCCGAGCCAATCAATTATCAGTCTAAAAGATGATTTCTCCAAGCCAACACTGACAGGCAGAGGTAATTCATATCCCTCTGGAGTGCAACTGCTTGTCAAATATCTGCTTGTGGTTATACTTTTCCAGGGTTGCTGTAGTGGTGTGGTTCATCAAAGCTCAAATTGCTGTCTTTCAGGAATTGAGTTTCTAATACAAACATACGGATGTCAATGAATTCAGTCTGCTGATTGCCTCATTTAAAAGTAATAATACATGTATTATTTTTAGAAATGTTGCTGCATATATGTAATATTTTCAAATTGAATTTTAATAAGTTATGCAGACTTTGAAGGTAATTAAAAGTATAGGATTTAAAAAGAAAATAAACTATTGCCTCCTGGTGGTTGAATACATCAGCAGAGGTGCCAAGTACTAGCCACCAACCAAATGAAATAATTTGGAAAAAATATTGAAAAACTAGTTTTTAATGAGGATGGCATTATCTTACACTGTACTGTCTCCTTTTTAGAAACATTTCTCTCATCTATGGGATTAAATAGGGAGTGTTTGATACTACCAGTGCTGCTGGTGCTTTGCTCTTGCATCCCTGCTTAGCTGATTGGGAGATGAGTTTTTGCTCTTTGTGTAGCAGCTGCTAGACCTTTTCACACTTGGAGACATCTCCCCTAAGTTTCAGCTTTGTGTCTTAACCACCGTGAAGACTTTCTGGTTGTAAGACTACGGAGCTGCTGTAAAAATCAAATAACGTGTGCCTCCATAGTCTAGAGGAGAGATCATAGGAATTCATTGGGTCCCTAAATTCTAAGTGATGCCACCTCTGCCAAAGATGGCTGGTGTAGAATGTCATCTCTTCTTTTTGTTTCATATTGGGAACAGGTTCTGAATGGTGACTTTGATGACAGATAATTATAGCCACATCAGGTTATCCCCTTTGTAGTATAACTCATTTTTGTGCAGTTCCTTCTGACAGTGACTTGTTCAAGTGTTTTGCTGTATTTCCTCACATTTCTTTTATTGGGGGGGGATTTTTTTCCCTCTAGGACCTCATAGTTGATCAGACAATAGAGAAGGTTTCTTTCTGCGCGCCAGACAGGAACTTTGACCGGGCGTTCTCATACATCTGCCGAGATGGCACAACGAGGCGCTGGATCTGCCACTGCTTTATGGCGGTGAAGGACACGGTAAGTTTAATGTGCTGTGTGACCAGCTCTCCCAGCTCCTAGCTAGAAGCAGAGGGCAGAAAAATTGAGTACCTGGAATACTGCAGTATGTTTTGACTCCAGATGAGATATTACTTAGTCCTTGAAAATTATTTTAATCCTAATTCCCTGTATCTGAATTATTTGCCATCCCTCTGTGGTGCTGTCTTATGGAGAGAAATGCTGCTCAGCCTGTGTGTAAAAGGAGTGCAGTCAGCCTCAGATAATCTCCAGCAGAAGGGAACTACTCTTCTAAGAATAGACAGAAAATTTTCTCGTCTGAAAATGTTTACAGCCAAAAACTGAAACAGCAGTGACAGTTTTTCCAGGATAAAATCATAGTGAGTAAATACAGACTGGTTATGAATGCAGCGTCTTGTATGCGAATGTTATCTTGAATGAAAAGTCATCTGAATGTTAAGAGATGGAGTTAAACTGAATTAAATTAGCATTCTATTTGCTTCTGAGTGATAAAAATGTTTTTAGTAGGTTTAAAGTCAGTTTCTTGCTGTGTAGACTTAAGTAAGTTATTTAACTCCCTGATCTGGCCTTTTCTTCTCTCTGCTTTCTGTTGAATCCTGCCTATATTATACAAAGTGCTTGAAACCTCATGCAAATTCACTGCGTGAACTCCCCACAGCCACATGTTCAGAGCAATGGTGCTTGATAATTTATGATTTTTCTTTAAACAATGAAGTCAGAAATTCCCAGTAAAACTTACATTAGAGCTGGAACATTTCTGTTTTCGTCTGTGAATAACATGTCAATTCACTTACTGATTATGATAGATGAGTTGAGCTACTGGTAGCAATAGTGCCTCTGATTCAACTGTGGCAGCTGTATCAGCTGGGTTGCTGGACTTCCTCCGACTTAAATTTCCTTTTTACAGTTATTGGATAGTGGATTCTTTTGACCTGATGGATAATGACAGTGCCTTTCAGAAGGCACTCCTGACTCTAACTTGTGCATTTGGTCAGGGCCATTGAGAGGTGCAAGCAGTCACCACTGCACTTTTAACTTTCACAGGTGCACACAAGGGTGGTGTCTCCCTGAGCCCTCTGTACACTTTCTCCAAGAGCAGTACTTGTCTGTCCTTCAGGACTTACACCTTGAGACGGCTTCCTGAGAGGTTCTTTGTGCACAGATGTATCTAGAGGCAAGGGATCGGTGCAGGCACGTTATCGCACTGGCGTCTTAGCAGCAGTTGAACTAAACACATCATCCAACAATCTCATTCATTCCTGGGTGGCCTTCTTGAACATGGCTTGTGCTTTAGTAGTTGGGAGTCTTTATGTACCAGGTTTAGGGCTAAAACACAAGTAAAATAGTTTTCTTTAATGCCTTAATTAGGTTCATCTTGTAAAGGCAGGTTATCACTTCGTGATGCTTGAAGCACATGTATGTTTCTGTTTCCAGTCACTGTGTGTTGCAATGTTGTCTTGTGCAGGGGGAAAGGTTGAGTCATGCCGTGGGCTGTGCATTTGCAGCATGCCTGGAGCGAAAGCAGAAGCGAGAGAAGGAGTGTGGAGTGACTGCCACCTTTGATGCCAGCAGAACCACATTCACTAGAGAAGGGTCATTCAGGGTCACTACAGCTACTGAACAAGCAGAGAGAGAGGAAATTATGAGACAGATGCCGGATACTAAAGGTATGGGATGCAATTTAAACAATCATCTGTAGCGAGCAGGACCAGCACTGATGCCTCTGCAAGGATTGAAGCTTAATGTCCTTGCAGCACTCCCTCTCTTGAACCTTACCCAGTGCAAATCATATATCCCAGACACTTGTCAGTTCACAAGATGAAAAATGCCCCCAAATTCACTCAGCATTTTCCCACGTGTCTTCTAGAAAAGGTGCAAGCAGCTTCATATGTAAAAGCTGCTTCTGCTTTGTTCTGTCAGCCTGCTTTATGGCAGAGAACACTGTAGGTACCATACTAAAAAGCCTTATTAGAAAATTGTTAAAAAATACAACAAGCTTGCCAGACACAAAGTAACCATTTATGTAGTCTAATGCTTATGGTAAATGAACAGAAAATTATATGCATTTTTTCTTAGAAAAGAATGTATTTTTATTTTGATTTTTAAGGCAGGTTACAGAGTGTATGTATGAGTTATACTGCATGGGGGAAGACAGATCAATCACAGAGTGCTTTCTGAAAAAAATCCAGAATAACCACTCCCTCTCCATGAAACACACAGCTGTTTGACTATTAATTACATTCAAAATTAGTAACTATTTGGGAGGAGATAAAGTGTTCTGAAATTAAGTGGAAGTAGAACTTCTTAACTCAAGTTTTATTACAAAGCCTGGAGTTCTACAGCTAACAAAAAATAAGTATTATAAATACTGTTCATAACCTGCTTCACAGTGAAGTCAGGCTTTTGTTTCAGAGGATTCCACAGCAAGTTTTATGCTGCCCCTTGATTGCAAAACTTTAATCTTCGTTTTCATCATCCATCTGCTTGTTTCCATACATTAGTTTTAGAATGTGCTAAATGAAGCTTAAACACAAGGCCTTTGTTACTTGAGGGCATGAGTCAAAGTCTTGACTCAATGAAGGTGTGTGAAATCCTTTCCAAGAAAGACTGATTAGAAAAGTTTCACTTGAATGAGCAGCTGCAACTCATGGGTACTGAAGCTTGCAAGACAACATAATTAGTTCCTCCTACCATTCCAGCTCCTCAGAAATCTCTAGTCTGACTCCTCTCTTTTCCAGACTTTTAGTTATTCTTCTGATGTGTCAAAAAGAAGTCATTGCTTTTTCTAAAACATTTGGAAAACAGTGTAGGTAAAATGAGAGTTCATACCAGGATAGTGAGATTTCCTTTTGTCCTTCTGTGTTGATGAGCTGTGTTTATTGCCCCAGAGCAAATTCATTTATGAGTGAGAAAGAGTTTTGCTAGAGGTGGAAAAACCCCCATTGCTATTTAATCATAAGTGTCATGATTTAAACAAAGCTTAATCCTACACTTCTACCATTAGGCCTGTCTGACAGGAGCATCATGGTGCTAAGCAAAGCCATGCAAAATGAAGCAGCTGACTTTAAGTTGGAGGAGCTTCCAATGCAATTAACTCATGACTGGGTGGTAACATTGCAGCTAAATTCAGTCCAGAGGTGACACAGGAACTCCTTGCAAATGTGTCTGGTGTTAGCAAGGCCTGTCAGCTCAGAGGCTGGATCTGCCTTGCAGCACATTTCCCTGTACCTGTAATGTATTTCCTGGAGGAGCTGGGAGCTGCAGCCCAACCTGTTAAGTGCTGCTGCTACCTTTGGCCTGCTAAAGCTTGTTCAGTGTGTTTGGCTGCTGCTGCTGGTTCTGCAGGGCTGGGAGCGTGGCTTTTAAAAGAGGGTCCTAGAGCTGCGTTCTGTTCCCTGCTGCTGCTGGGCTGTGCCGCCCTAAGTCACTTAACACAGTTGGTAGCAATATTTTACCTGTTATTCTGTGTGAGGCAGAGTAAAGGTCTCAAATACACAATACATTTTTCAGTCATAACCATCAATGAATTGCAAGTATTTCTAGAGCTGGGATCTCCGGAACACCTAGAAGGAATACGTATGGAAGGGCGTCATTTCTAGGAAGTGGCTTGCTGTGGGAAAGCTGTGGGGCTTGGGTGTATGTCAGGTGACATGGTGAAGACAATGAAGGTATACAGAAATGGTGTTTCTGCTGTGCTATTAGGAACTCATTTGCAAGAGTACTAGTTATGCAAATTCCGGCAATTTCTCTTTTCAAAACAAATGGGAGTACAGGTAGGCAGTTGAACAGTACTTTGCTTTACTCTTCTAACCTCACCCTGTTTCCTCCAGCAGTCGAAACAGAAGTGAAAACAGTAGCACCAGGTGCTGCACCAAACAATACTGCCCCCTCTTCTGGCTCACCAACCTCTCCTACTGCTGAAGTTGCTGCCTCTCTGGATAAAGAAATGAGCAACCCCCACGCTATCCCACGGCGGCACGCCCCTATAGAACAGCTTGCCAGGCAAGGCTCTTTCAGGGGCTTCCCTGCCCTTAGCCAAAAGATGTCTCCTTTTAAACGCCAGTTGTCTTTGCGAATAAATGAGCTGCCTTCAACAGTGCAAAGGAAGACCGATTTCCCCATGAAAAACTCAGGTAAAACCAAATGGGTCCAGTGAAACATTGCCTTAAATTGTCTCTTCCTCCTTTCTTTCTCTGTGGCTTCAAGTAACTCCTTATTTTCTAGTAAATCCTTCTTCCTGTCTCATTTTGATCATTTATCATGAACAAACATCACCAAGTCAGAAAATTTCTGCTTTGGGAATAGGCAAGAATTTCAAATGCAGGGTTCACATGCAGAAGACAGTTTTAATCACTATCTGAAGTACTGGAGCACAGCTTGAAGTGTTCCAGGAATGGGTGTTGGTGAATTAGGAGGTTTTGGCTCTTGCCTCTGAGTCACTGAACCAGTTCTTCCACTTACTGTCAGGGCATCCTGAGACACAAATCCCTTCAAGGCCTTAACCACTTGGGATCATGTGATGCTCTTCTGCAGTCTGTCCTTCTGCCTGTCTGAATTCTTTTTGAGAGCAATGAAATTGCTTTTCATTGTTGCATTAAGAGAACCTACCTGTTTAGGTGGTACAGCTGGCTGTATCAGTATTACATGGTACAGTTTTCACATGATGGTAGTGGGGTTTTCTAAGAGTCATCCCAACATAAACTCCTGGGGTGCTCAATAACTTGCATAATGTCCTAGAGTTCCCTTAGGTAGGTGTTATCCTTCTGACCAGCTGTACTCTCACTTGGCAACAGAGCTGGTTTTGGGGTTCTAAGCTTTGAAGTAAAAATTACTGTGGTAAAGGCAAACCCAGCAAAAGTACTTAGTCCGACTTCTTTCATAATCCTTGTTTAGTGACCTGTGCTTTAAGTCCAGCACTGAGCCAATCAGTTTTACAGTAAAAGTGCAGTGCTCAGTAGTGATAGTTACTGAGCACACCATAATCTCAAATTGCCATGATTCAGAACATTTCTGATGCATGTTCCCATATATGCCACTGCCGGTGCTGCTTACCGTCCCCACTGCATGCACTGTATTGGAATATCCCTCAAAGAATCAATTTTTGGGCATGCCTCCCCCTGAATTTTAGATCTGGTGCATGTTGTGTGCAGACATTTTATGTTTCTTACACTATTTTGTGCTTGATTATGCCTGCTCATGTCAGTTCTGTGCAGTGATGGACCAATGACCGGTACTTTTGGAAAACACTGCCATTAGTAATAATGAGAACATCTGGTAAGCTGGCAGCTTTACTCCAGATGTTACATTATCCACATGATGCTGATGCTTCGTTTAAAACTGAGCATCCATTTTATCTGAGCATTCAGCTTTTGCTTTTATGATTCTAGCACAGGAACTGAGGATTTCAGCTACCACTGAACTGGAACACTCAACACTAACTAGACTGAACTTGCCGCCATGCATTGCTGTCAGTACATTTAAAGTTCATGTAGTTACTGTACAAGTTTGGTGTTGGAACACTTAAATCTATCATAAGTATTTTCATTTCACAGAATGCCAAATCTTAGATCCAAATCCTTGAGAAGTTTAGCACTTTAATACTGAAAGATTTAGATCTCTACTTAAGCTATAGAAAACCCTTTTTATTTTCTGATACGAGCATCCTTTAAATCTGGAACAGTGATCTCCTTGCCCTCTTGACTTAATCACAAAATACATTAATGTGGTGTTCTATTTCAGGCCAGATCTTCAACACTAATGTGAAAAAAAAAAGCTGCCATGCAAATGAGTAGCAAGAACATGTAGGACATAGGGGAACTAATTATATTTCAATTTCACATTGGTAGTTGTAAATTGTTTCTGTATCCTTTAAACTTTCAATTTAATGAATTTTGTTTACATTTTAGTCCCAGAGGTAGAAGGGGAAACAGACAGCATTAGTGCCCTGTGCTCTCAGATCACCAGTGCTTTCAGCACACCATCAGAAGATCCTTTCTCTTCGGCCCCCATGACAAAACCAGTGACAGTAGTTGCACCACAGTCTCCTGCCTTTCAAGGTTTGTGATTTCTTTGGGTGCTGGATGAGGCTTGAATGCACATAATGTTGCTTTCCAGTAACACGTGGTCTTAATTTCTTGTGCAAGTCCTGTTACCAGTATTTTGGGTGAATGCATCCTGCATTATTCATCTTGTCTGTTTAATTTTTCTGTGGTTTTGTTTTTAACAATAAGTTCATGCACCTACCACACGATAGTTACCTATAAAAGGGACTGGCTTTGAGGTAATGGCTATTTTAACATTCTGCCTCCTGAACTGCGTAGGAGTGTGTCATAGAAACCAAATCTC
Organism: Orthonyx spaldingii; assembly: GCA_013397795.1. Lineage (NCBI taxonomy): Eukaryota > Metazoa > Chordata > Aves > Passeriformes > Orthonychidae > Orthonyx > Orthonyx spaldingii. Next base: position 900,923 of record VZTJ01000675.1, read on the forward strand.
ACAAGGGAAGGGATTTTGTGCCACCACAACTACTGTTTTTTACACAAATTCTTAGATAAGTTGTGGAAAAGTGCCAACTGTAGAACTCATAGCAGCCATTAATATTCATTTTACTGCTATGCTTTTATAAAAGTTGTGTGAAAAAAGAACCTCTCCATGTTAAATGTAGTTATTGTTACTTTGTATCTACAGTGTGTTCTTCTTTTGAATCCAAAATTAACTGTACAATAAGTACTGGTGAGCCATATCCCTCATAGAAACAGCAAATTTAACTTCAGTCAGTCATCAGAATTCAAGGTCTCCTAAAGTACATCAACATCCACCATCCCACAATTCTATTAACAAGTGTTGGCTTGGTGAAATGAAATTTGCCAGCTTTACTGACTGTCAGTCCAGTTTGGCTAATTACACAAACTCCTGTCATGTGGAAGTGTCCAAAGTTGTTGTATGTTGATAGGTATGACCTGGCCCACTAATACTCCAGTCACGTGCATGCCCTGCATGAATTAATCGCACTGATGTTGTCTGCTCCCATTTTAGTTAATGGCACTGCCTCTGCCTTCTGTGTGCTTGCTGCTAAACCATCCCAAGCTGCTGTAGTGTCCACAGCTATGCCAGTTCGTGAAACCAATCCTTGGGCTCATGCTCCTGCTGCTAATACTGGAGCTGCAGCCGTGGTCGCTGGTAAGATTGGAAGTAGATCCGGTGCATTGCTATAAGAACTTGGATCAAAAGCATAATTGAGCCCCTGAGACAACTGTCAGTGCCACTTAATGGCAAGTGGAAGGAACAGGAACAAAAGCTGGAAGTAGTAGCGTTTTGCACAAGTGGATGGAGGGAAGTGATGAACTTGCTGGTTCTGGGTCTATAACCTGGACTGATTCTTATTTTGGCAGCATTTTATAAAATCAGTGCTTAAAAAGGAAGTAATGAAGTTGTGTGTGAGTTTGTGTGTATAAAAGGGAAAGAATCTGTGTGTACCCAAAATAATTTGTGTGTGTTCTTTTCACTAACGTACATAAGGAGGGATTAATTTCGTTGCTTAAAGGCTTTAGAGGTTCATTTCTTCTGTTCAGTAAGTGTAGTCTGTCCTTCCTGGCTTTGCCTGCCCTGTGTAAGGCGGTACCTGGAATGGCTGTCACCCATGTGATCACACGTGCTAGAAGGCTGCAATCTAAGTAACTTCATTTCATGGTGTAAGTGCCACTCCATGAGAGAAACTTTGCCAGTGAAATAGTAGGTTCTGCTTGGCCTTCTAAGAGTACCAGACTTTGTCTTTAAAACCGTTTCTTTGACCTGTGTGTTCCAAATCCACCAGTCCTGAGCTGTACATTCAGAAACTGATACTCCCCAGTTATGGGGATTAGTGGTTATGGACTAGATCATTGCCACCAAGTTATGAGTGCAGGCAGCAGCTTTCCTGCGTACCCTAAAGTCTCAGATGGCTGCTATGAAGGAAAAAAACCCATAAATCAATCTGCATTTTAGTGAAGAAGCTCTTACCTACCTCATCTTGATGAATGCCTTCCTAGAACAGAACAGTACAGTGGATGCATAAAGATGCTTCCAGTGTTGGGAGCATCTTTCAGTCGTGGTGGGAGGAGGCCTGTGTGTTCTTGTGTACATCCTCCAATCTTTCTAACCAAAAAAAGCATGAGGAGTGGAAATATTAGTGACTTGCCCATGCTTTCCTTCCCAGGCACCGAATGGAGCAGCACCTCCTCAGGTGCAGCCTCACCAAGTCTTTTCCAAGGAAATCACAGACGTACTCCCTCAGAGGCAGACCGCTGGTTGGAAGAGGTCTCAAAAACTGTCAGAGCCCAACAGCAGCCAACCTCAGCCCCAGCCCCACAGCCACTGCTCCAGCCTCCTCCAGCAGCTCCCGCCTCCCAGTCAGCACCAGCCTTCCCAGTCAGCACCTTCATTGCGCCTCAGCCCGTGCCGGTGGGCGTGGTACCGCCCATGCAGCCGGCATTTATTCCAGCTCAGCCCTACGCTGTAGCAAACGGGATGACCTATGCAGCCCCAAGCGTCCCTGTGGTTGGAATCACACCTTCCCAGATGGTGGCCAACGTCTTCGGTACCGCCAGCCACGCTCCAGCAGCGCACCCGCATCAGTCCCCCAGCCTGGTGAAGCAGCAGCCAGTCCCTCCATACGACGGCGGCAGCGCCACCGGCAGCCCCTTCTTCCACCCGCCCGCGCAGCACAACGGCTCCGCCGCCTTCAACGGCGTGGAGGGGGGCAAGGGGGCTGCCGAGGACAGGCATTCGCAGCCCCCCGCGCCCGCCCCGCAGCTCGACCCCTTCGAGGCCCAGTGGGCAGCTCTGGAGAGCAAGGCAAAGCAGCGCAGCAACCCCTCCCCGACCAACCCCTTCTCCAGCGACCTACAGAAGACATTCGAGATCGAACTTTAAGCGGTCCTGTGGGGGGTGGAGAAATTGTATATTAGGATAGAGGGATAAAGGGAGCAGAGGGGACTATTCCTGATCGGTTTGCTTTGATAATCCCAAAGGTCACTTCAAACGAAAATCGGTTGGAAAGAGGGAGCAATTAGGGGGAGGATGGTAACACACAGAGAATTTAATGTGCAGTTCTTAAAAGGAAACCTGGAGCCACGCTGGTCTGCATTCCCTCCTCACTTGGAAAGCTGGAAGTCCAACGGAGCAAACAAAGGCACCCGGTCCCAAAGCCTGTTCTACAGAAACATCAATCATCTCACAGAAAGAAAGGCAGATGTTTGTACCTGTGTCCTCCTGATGCCCTGCAAATCCTGGATGTTCCCCCTCAGGGAAGAATTGGGTAGGGTGGGGGGTGGATATGGGTGGGATGTTGTCACCTTAGCAAAAGCTAGGTTTGTGGAAAAAGTTGAGCTTCCATTTTGAGTAACAAAGTGAATATTATATGTAAAGAATAAAGTAAAGCCAAAATCTTTATTTTTATGCATTTAGAATATTTTAAATAGTTGGATATTAAAAGCTGTATGAGTTGTAAGTAATCTTGCCAAAGGTTAAAAAAAAGGGGGGTTGGATGTAAGAAATTGTACATAAGATTGATTTATCGCTGATTCTTATTGTAAGTAATATTGGGGGGTGGAAAAAGGGGCTCTAGCTTGTTCTTGTATCTGTTCATTGTAAGTAGCATATTGCAACAACAATCACAACCAATAAGTCATTATATCGTAGTTTTAAATAAAGAAAATTGAAGAACAGTATTGTCATGGTTTGAAAACCATGGGGAGAATTTACTGTTTTTTATTGGAATCGATCTACATATTCTATATAGTATGGATTTTTTTCCTTTCATATATTGCTGCAGTTTCTTTGTCTTAATCTATTGGTTCTAACACTACTGTGACAACTTACTGTCATCATATCTACATCCTGGGGCTGCCTGGGAAACCATTTTATGTTTGTCTGTCAGTAGTTCTTAGAGGTTTTTAACTTTGGTTTTATTTCTTCCCACTGATTTGTGAAACCTTGTGGTTAAGGCTGCAGCTGGTCCAGGTTCTGCCTCTGGTGACTTGTGAAAACCATCTCATTTTAACTTTACTTTTAAACTTTGGCCTTACAAGCAAATGTAAGTTATATATATTTGTACTGATGATTTATAATCTGCTTTAACAGAAATAAATGTTGGTGGTAGAAGCACTGTCTACGAAAGCTTTGTTCCCCCCACCCCACCCCCCAGTTCAGTTTTCAGCATTTGCCCTTCTGGGTATCGTCTGTCTTGTAAGGTGAATGTGGATGAGCCCTGCTTGCCAAACTAGCAGCTTAAGAATAATATCTTAACACCTCTCATGTTCTACAACCTGTGAGGTTGCATTGAACTTTAAGACTGAATTTCAAAATATCCTTGTGATGCATAAGCACTTAAAGCTCTAAAATAGAGGCCTTTACTGAAAACATCAGATTCTGGGTTTGCATGGCTGTATTTTCTGTCACTGAATATTTACAAAGAGACAAAGATGAGGACAGTAACATTCAGTAAGGGCGAAAAGGAAAATGCTTCCTTTCCCCTTCTACTAAGGGGAGCCATATGAAATGATGATGTGTTTTCACTTCTTTTCTGTTCTTCCAGTGAGCTGATACCTGCCCTGTTAGTATGACTGGTTCTTACTGCATTCTTACAGGCACCACGTCAGTTTAGACACAAGGAAAAAAGTCAGACTCCGTAACCTGAAGGGGAAGAAACGCTCCCTTTGTTGGCCCTAGGATTTGAGCTTGCCAGCAGTTTCCATTTCCAGGCAAGTACAGTGAGTCTTACAGTGACAGTCTAGAAAATTACAACTTTTGACATTGCATTACTATTCATATCATACTGAACACAGGTAAGAATCTGTAAACACTCCCTGTGGTATTCGAGTTGGTGTCAATGCTTTTTTCAGCTTTCAAAAAGCAAAGATGTATATATAGACATTTATAGTAGGAAAGAAAGCAGTTACATATCTTTCACAGTAAGGGCCCCAAGTTCAAGCTGAAAATAGCCCAGTATGGCTACACCCTTCTCCTGCCCTGGTGATAAGCACTTCCTACAACCCATTGTTTAGGGAAGATGAACATCTTGAGTCTCACATAAAAAAGTAAACCTTGGGGAGGTGATTAAATGGCACTAAAGCTGATCTTGTCAGAAGAAATGTAAAGATCCTTCAGTTAACTTGATGGCATGGATTTACAGCAGGGAACTGCATGCCTGTCAATCCCACCCTTACTGCCACAGTTGTGCAGCTGAAAGGAGGTCAGAATAAACTCTCCACTAGCCAAAGCACTTCCAGTGTTACAGTCCTGCCAGGCAGGGAGCTGTTACAGCCCTCATCAGTCTGGAGAAAGCACTTCCTGGCCCCATCTTATATAACCATAGAGTTTAAATGACAGCTGACTACACAGAATATTTAAATCCTCTAAAAATAGAGCTTCTGACATTGTAGAAAAGGATTCTATAGAACTGGTTACTTACTCTGGGACAGAAGGGTCTGATACATCCACAATCAACTTCTAACCATGCTCCTGAGCAGGGCAGCAGTGCCTGACTACCCCTGGATGCCACATATGAATGGTGAGGGCTTCAATATGGCTGGAATTTATAGTCTCTGATTAGTCCCTGATCTCAAAAGGCAAAAATCGTACTAGATACTAAAATCGTGAAATATCCTACACACACACAGAGAAAAAGGTGCTGCTCTGAGATGTTAAATGCAAAAATATGTACAAACGCAAGTGGGCGTTTTCAGGACCATCTCATTGTTCTTAAATATCCAATGATTTCCACTTCAAACCTTATACTGTAGTGCCTGCCCTGCATTCCAGCAGAGGAAATCTTCCCTAATCAAATTAAAGAGTCTTAAATGCAAAATAAGTATTTTTGTCTTTCCTAGCAAGCAGAATCTACCAGACCACAGAAGGACCCAGCCCCACATAGCTATGTGACTGCCACCTTTCTCTCCTGTGCTGGATTGCTTCTAGACTTCTGTTTGTTCACATCCTAAAGCAGTGTGCCCAGTCCTGAACCATACCTGTGCTGATGAGAGTGCACTCATTAGGTCAGTGATTCTTATTTTCAGGTCCATCTGAACTGATTTACTGGGTTTAGAGTACAAACCAGCTCTAGGCTGCCAGCCCTGGCGATTTATGCTTGTGTATGGCTGCTGCCTGAGTCAGGACTGAAGGAGAGGAGAGTGGTGTGAGCACAGTCTGAATTAGCTGCATTTCTTAGAAGCCCTAAAGTAACACAAGTAGAAGACAAAAGTAAAAAAAAACCCAATCCTCCACCCCCCCCGACCAAAATATCAACATCTACACACAAGTTTATAGCTACATCTATGCAAATGGGTAATGGTGCTAATAATGATCAACCCATCCAAGTCTAGAATGAGGAAGAAGCAGACTGTTAGGGCTGATGCTAGGGTAGAACAGTGGTGTGGAGGCTGTAAAAGAATGCTTTTGCTCAGAAGTAATTCCATTTTGAGATACTGAAGATACCCAAGGGCCTTTCCCGGTTTAACATGATATAATCATGATATAATCTCACCTCCCCACCCTAATGCCTGAGATTTTCAGAGCCCCAGATGCATGCCTGCTGCCACTCCATGTTGGTTTTGAAATGAAGGATGCTTTTCAGCTACAGCTGCTCTGCATCTGGAAGTCCTAACTTGTTAGCCCATAGCAGCAGACATCAGCCCAGGCCACATGCAGAGCCAGGCTTTCCTGGATTTAACTGAGACTAGAGCAGATCCTTGGGAGGTTTGTTCTGGCAAGTGAAATGCCCCTACACACGTATTTCTATGTGTACATTATTAGCCCCTGCCCAAACTCAGCACAATGTCAGAACAGCACAATTCTGGCTCAGGGGAAAGAAATTACCTGCTGAGCCTTTCTAGAATGAGTGCTATTTAAACTGCAGCATCTCAGAACAGGTAACAGTGTTGGTATATTAATCTAAATTGCCCCTAACATTCAGGAAGGGCTAAAAGTAGTTTTCTATTTTGTCTTAAGCTTTCTGTGAAGCATCGCTTCTGCATTTCACTCCAACGCCGATTGCAGTCAAGTAGAAACCAAACTGACCCCACTAGAAATTTGTCTAAGGTCTACTGGAATAAAACAGCTACAGTAACATGACATTGCAGCTGCATCCCTAGAGCCAGTAATGTCCCAGGACCTGAACACTAATTTCACATGCATCAAGCTGTGTCTCGTGGCCAGTGTCCTTTGCATTTAGATGGAAAGTGCGCCCTAGGAGCGCTTGTTCAGCAATGCTCGTTGGAGGAACAAATGTTCATGGCTCATTAGTGCTTGGTTGGAATGGTTCAGGCCCATCTTCAAACACTTCAGAGATTATGTTTTTAAGAGCACTTCTCTCTCTTGCTTGTATGAAGAATTGGTCTCCCTCTTTCATGCTGGTCATCTGTCTTCTCTAGTCACATCATCCTTACATTGCTACTATTATCTGGTTCTGTGAATGACAGCAACTACCCTTAAGAGATGGATTAGGTACAGCAAGGCATACAGCAGGGAAAAGGAGTTTACAGCAAACCTGAGGGTGGTGGGTCTCCCACCTTTGAGCATTTACACGCACTACACGCTGTTCAATTCACCCTCTTGAGCTTTCCAGCAGGGCAGAGTTCCTAGAACTGTCCCAAGCAGTAAAAGAACACAGTTGAGACCTCCAGTCCTGTTGTGGGTCACGGTGGCTGTGGCTGTCACCCGCGGGGGTGCGGGGGGCTGCCCTGCCGGCGGTGGCGAGCGCAGCTGGCGCAGCAGAAGCTGGAGTAGTACTCGTTACCACAGAGCTGGGCCTGCAGGATCAGGTCACAGTTGGCAAGGTGGGGCTGGTCCACGCACTCTCTGCTCAGGTCCACAACATGACTCTCAGTAGCTGCAGCCAAGCAAAGGGTGAACTAGCTGTAAATATATCCTCAGATTGCTATTCCCTCCCAAAAGACACAGCACGCTCCTGCTTCCTCCACCCCACCATTCCTAAATTTAGGCCAACATCAAGAAGGAGATGATGAGTTTCAAGATGAAACAGACACCTCTGGTGAGACACAGGAGGAGAATGCAGTTTCCAGGGAGAGGAGAGACTACTCTACCTACCCTCTATGTAAAGACAGCTGGAGGGTGTCCAAAGTCCAACTACAAATCATGCAACCAACTATTTGGTCAACCAACTATGGTATATTGGCCTTAGGGAAGTTAATCAGGCTCCCAGTGCCCTGGTCAGGGGGTGTTTCCAGTGTCCTGCTTTTCAGTCCATGGAAAGCAGGGCTTCTGAGGTAGCACGACCCAGAGGCTCCTGCTGCTCCCCAAAGCCCGAGGCTGGTGCTGGACTGGTGCACACAATGGGTGCTGTACTCACTGCTAGGCCTGCTCCTCAGCACCTTCACCTCCGTGCTGGCACTGACAGAGCTGCTGCTGCTGTAGGCGCTGCATGTGTAGGATCCCTCATCAGCCTCCTGGATGTTGCTTATGGTCAGGCTTCCATCCTGGGACAGGTGGATGTGGTGGCCGTCCCCCCGCATAGGGACTCCGTTCCTGTGGTGAAAAAATGCTTCACTATTGCCACCCATGAGGGCTAAAGGAGCTCCCTGTGCTCTTTGGAAAATGATGTTCTGTGAAAGGGGTGAATTTTTACAAGTTCAGCAGGAAGGAAGACATCTTTTGCACAACCTGGCCCTACAGCTGGGTGGAAACATGAGCCTGAGCGAGTCTGCATCCGTTGCCCAGTGTCTGCGTGGGAGCTAACTGTGTCTGTGTGCTCCGTGCAGAGACATTGCCCTTTCTGCTAGCACACATTCTTGAGGTTTGAGAAGCTAAGAGAAAATCCAGTGTGCCTTTCCTTCTCTCCAGGTTGTGGTCTGGCAGTACTTGTTTGGCTGGCATTGACAGCAGCACCTATTACTTGATGAGCATATGGGGTAGTGAACAGTGCACCCTCTTTCCTTTCCCTTTAAAAGTTTATTTAAAAAAAACAGCAAGATTGTGTCTGTTCAGTTCCTCCTGGAATAATCTGTACCCAGCAGGAAAACTGCCTGAATTAAGAACTCCGAGTTACCAACAAAATAAAATTTGTTTCACTGAAAAGGGTTTCATTCCAGCTCTGAAATATGCATCATTTTCTTAGTTCAAATACCAAACTTATGTATGGAAGAGAAGCTCTCTGTGTGAGATGGCCCCGCTTCAGTCCTAACCCTTGGAGTACAGCAATTTCAACACTTACCAGTCCATCTCTCTGGATAGTTTGTAAGAAGGCTCCAAAGCAGAACTGATTATTTTCAAACAGGAAAAACAACCCTCACCAAACACTTGCGCAAATTCAGAGTTTCCCAGTAAGCTATCAAGATAAGAGGACACAGCTTTTCACTTTAAACACTTCTAAATCTCCTTTGCTCCCACTTGACAGTATATGGAGAGAATTGTTTCAATAGGAAGCTTGGTGAAGAGGACCTAAAATGTCTGTCAGAATTAGGCAAAGAGGTTTTTTTTAAAAAACAAAGATTTTCCTCTGATTACTCATTTTAATTCTTGTTATTTTCATATCATTGGTTTTCCAGCACAGAGACTGTCTGAATTCCACGAAATCTTAGTTTAACAGCTGCTTGCCTCCTTGTTTGGCTGGAACATGAACTTGATGACCTTCACACCCCACAGGGATCTTGCCCAGGATTTCTGGGTAACATCCAAGTTGTTTTAAGAAAGGGTAGGTGATACTAGTTGGGACTGATAACTGTGGTCTCTGCCATACCTGGCAGGCACCCTGCATTAGTATTTGGAGGGTAAATGATGAGGTTTGGGAAGAGAAGAAAAGGAAATTTCTGTCTCCTTTTCGCTCACCTTGACCACCTTATATTCACGTTGTTTCCAGTCACTGTGCAATGAAGCTGAGCAGTCCCTCCCTCAGGTACCGTGATGCTTGGCAGAAGACCTGTGATCCTCAGCTCTCCTAGACCAGAAGGGAAATCATCACTAGCAGGAAGACAATGCCATTCTCCTGCTGGTAATAGGAGCATTCCCTAATGGGAAAAGCCCAACACATCCCATGATGAGCTACAAGCCCCTGGGTCTTGAAACAGCATGTTTGAGGCTGTGCCATTGCTGCTATGAGGAATGTGGATTTCCTAGGACTGTGGCCCAAGAAAAGACAAGTGGCAGAGGCCTCAAAGAACTTTTTCCTCCAGCTGGACACATGCACAGAAGAACCATCTCCTTAGTTTCTCTTGCTCTCATTCCACACCAGTGTCCCAGAAACAAGGCCCCGAGAGTCACTCTAACTGTGCTATCAATCCCTTTTCCCAGCTGCCTGGAGCACCACGATACACTGGACACATGCAGATGACCACTGGGTGAAACAACTCACTCTTCCCTTGCCCTCAAGATGCCTGTTTTAAGTGTGAAGCAAAGAGGCATGGCCAGTGCAGGAGCCCAGGCTGTCCCTGCACAGCCGTCCCTGTTCCCCAGTGCTGTGCACAGTGCCATGTGTTCTGCCCTCCCTGCAGTACCCAGAGGTCGGAGCAGGACTCGACGCTGGTCCCGGTCACGTCCATTGGAGGCCACGCAGGTAAAGAAGCCGATGTCCTCAGAGCTGACCCGGCTGATCACCAGGGCCCCGTCCGACTGCTGCTTGTGCCTGGGGAACAAACCCACAACGTCCCTCAGCGTGGGCTTGGGTCAGGATGGGATCCAGCCAGCAGAGATCCACTAAGCCCCGTGCACAACTTTGTAGCACCACTGAGCAAAGGTTTAGCAGCTCAAATGCTGCAGGGGTTGTAATGCAACCCTTAGTCCTCAAATGCCAGCAGTGATGCTGTAGACGGGACAAGCTTGCTGCTAGAGCAACTTTCTGGGAGCAGAGTGAGGGGAGAGCAGCACCAGTAGCTGTGGAAGTTCACTGCAGATGCCCTGATCTCTCTCTGCTGTGAACCTCTGCCCTTGCTCATTCACCAGCTGGTTTTTGGCAAATTTGCTTGCCATGTGTTCTTTTTCTTCTAACCTTGTAGCTGAATAAATTTGCGCCCCGGCTCACTCGTAAGACCCTGTGTCACAGCTGTTCCCTCAAGGGTTCAACACTCAAACTCCCATCTGTGAGGAAGGGAGAACAGAGCAAGCCAGCAATACAGCCTGGGCCTGACGCAGGACACTGGACAGCATGAAGCCAGACAGGCCCTCCCTGCATGGCCAGAGCTCTGTTCTCTCAGGGAGGAGACGGGGAAGGGAAAGCGAGGAGGAGGCTCTTCTCATGAATGGTTGGAGCTGCCTGGGAGTTCACCTGGGAGAGGAGAGGGGCTGTCCATCTTTCTGCCACTCAATGGTGAGAGCTGGCGATGCTTCCACTGTGCAGGGCAGTCTGACTCTCTCCCCAACATTGGCCTCCACGACTGTGGGCTCGCTCTTATCCATTTTCAACCTGCAAAGTTCACAAGCACAGCAGAAGATGTAGAAACTTCCTTGCTCAGCATTTGACCTTCAGCACGACGCTTTTTTAATCACAAGCCTTTTTTTTTTGCCTCCAATGGCAAAGGGAGGTGTCTGCACTTCCATCAGAGCTCTGATGCTTGCCATTACCAACATTCACTCCCAACATTCAGAAAAGAGCAGCCTCTATGAAATCCTGCTCCAGTTCAGCACAGCTTGGTGCTGCACACCTGTCAGCCAGCTTAACCCATTACAGACAGCAACCCTGGTTCTTGTAGCAACCCTCTGGATAACAGCTGAGGAAGCATTAGCAATGTGAACACCTGGCAAACAGTACAAAGTCCTAAACAGGGCACCGAGAAAGCTTCCCCTAGGTGCTTATCTGGCACACAAAAATGAGCCTTTTTAGGGTTTGAATTGCCTATTGCAATCACCTGGCTGCAGGCAAGGTCCAGGAGCTGGTCATCCACTTCATGCAGCAGAAAGGGTGAGGTCAGGTTCTCACAACGCTCATCTCCTCATGTTCTTTGTTCTCTTATAACTACAGCTAAACCCTGTCTTAGAAGGGAACTAAACCATGATGTTCCACAGTTAAATAAAATGTCATCTCCCCTACCTCCATTCTATGACCTGAATTCTTGATCTCAAAAAACAAAACCAAAGAGCCTTAATTCAATGTTCTTAATTCAATGAATCACTTATTATTGCTTTTAGGCAGAAGCAGCTAAGGAGATTGCTGCAGAGTTCAGCAAATTGGCTGGGTTTTAGGTTGTCAACTCAAAAATAGAGAAGGATCAGATCATGGCCCTATTTAATCTGGAATACCAACATGCTGCATTTAAGGCAAAAATAATTTGTCCCTTTTTATTTCTGTGGGGCCTAGAAGCAATAAAAAACCATGCAAGAAGCTACAAAATATGTCAGTACGTGAGACAGCTTTGGGTCAAACCGGTTTGTCCACAAAATATTTAAAATTAATTAGTGGAGGCTGACATAACCGAAGTTTTTTTCAAGATACCTATGTCTATTTTGTGCTAGTTAAGCAGCTCCTATTTGCTTTGTTTTTTTCAGAACAGGTTTCTCTTTCTGCCTACACTAACTTGAACAGCTAAGGATGCTGCCCCGATACTTTTGTTTGAACCCAGCTCCTTTGCTGCCAACTTCCTGTGCATCTTTGCTCAGAATATGCTTCTTTCAAGAGACCCTCAGGGAGGACAGAAGACAGCTTGCGACTGGGATCTTCTCCCATTCCCGTTGTCAGCAGTTCAGTACTGCTTGCTTCCCAACCGTGCCCCGGAACAGCTGACCCAGGACCTTTCCCATCTTTGGCTTTTCTACATGAAGAGATGCCATATGGTTCATCAGCTGGGCACGGTGGGCAAACTGTTGCTGTAGGTGAGCTCACCTGTATGCGAGTTGCTGATGCACAGAGGAGCTGGCTGCCTGCACAACCTGCCTGCTTCTGGACAGCCCTCGGTGCTGCTGATCTGCCTTGGGAAGGACCCGACCTCTCTCGCCCTCTGCCAGAACAGTGCTCTGGTGCTCTATTCAAAACAAAATGCCATATGTGAATGAAAGGACACTTCTTGCTGTGACCTCTTGCGTAGCGTTTCTGTGAGCTTGGGAGAGCTTGCTGAACTGGAGCCAAAGAGCCCTTCAGCCATCTGCTTTCTGGCTGACTAGTGCAGTAAACCTGCACTGTCTACTAATGAGAGTCACAGACCTGCAGGCAAGCAATTTTAGACTCCTTTTTCTCCTCTGTCAGTGGACAGGTTGCAACATCCCTTAGGCCACAGTGCCTTCTGCCCCATGTGCCATTGCTGTGACAAAGCACACTTCAGGATTGAAGGCTACAGGGTGCCTTTCTGGTCCATCTTTTGAGACTAGTCTTTCATATTTTTTTGGTTTTGTTTCTGAAACAAGGCATATTTTTCAGAACAGGGAATCATTTGTTACCCAGCAGGACCTGTTCGGGCAAAACACAAAATATAAATGCACCAGCAGTTATGTTTTGGATCAGGAGGCAGCTGATGGCTCTCAGGGAGGAAGACATGCTCGCTGTGCTGAAAACGGAGCAGGTTACAGGCAAGCCACAACTCCAGTTATGGGGTGGCACTGCGGGGGAGGAAGTATTTTAGGGCTAAGGCTTTATCATGAGGCAACACCAAAAGAGGCTCTGCTGCCTCCACACTCCCCCTTGGTAGCAGAGGAAGTTTGTTCCTGCAGCTGGCTTTATTGAGCCTGCGGTCAATAACCATTAATGAGGAGCCCTGAGCTACCTCTCCTGCCCCGAGCAGAAGATAATTCACCTGTGATCTGCAGCTGAATCTGCCGGCTCTCCGTCCTGCCGTCAGAGGTGAGGCACGTGTAGGTCCCAGCATCCTGGGGCTCCACGTGGCTGATGAGCAGGGAGCTGTCGGGCTGGTAGGTGTGCCTGCAACAGTGCGGGGAGCGCTGCCTCTGCCTGGCCACCCACAGCCACCGGCCAAGGCTGAGACAAAAACCATCCCCGGGTAGTGCCCTCCCTGGCTTAGATAAAAACAAAACCCTGCCGACCACAGATGGACCACAGGAGGGGAAATAACTGCAGCAGAAAGGAGGTCAGGAACAGAGTGGAAAAACTGAGATGGAAAACAGGGAACTGCTTTCAGTAACCCTCTCCCGTGAGGAGGCAAACTTGAGTCCCAGCAGTCAACTGCAAACAGAAAAGCATAACTGGGCTTTTCTTAACTGTGATTTTCATAACACAAAGGGACTGACTGGCTCCAAACTCTTGCTGGAAACAGACTTCCCAGGAAAAACAGGTTTATAAGTAGTTTAAAACAAAATTTGTGCCAGAGATTTCCAGCCAGAGGAACTCTGGCTTATTAGGCTGCAGGTTTCACCCCAAACTACTGACTTAGTGCTGCCTCAAAATGAACCCAAGAGAAGCAACATTTTTCTGCATCACTACCCATGTCAGCTCCCACCAGTGCCTTCCATCAGTGTTATGGAACAGCACTTGGTCTGCCCCATAACTCTAGCCAACACTTCATTACTGGTGCAAACTGCATCTATTTCTGCTATGCACAGAGCAGGTGGGCAGGTCGTGCCCTTAGATGAATACATGGGCTTCTTTATTTCTTTTAAAAAAAGAAAAGAAGTGGTTGTGGCTGGTATAGTGTTAATTTTCTTCACAGTAGCTGGTATGTGGCTGTGTTTTGGATTTGTGCTGAAAACAGTGTTGATGTTTTCACTACTGCTGAGAAGTGTTTACACCAAGTCAAGGCCTTTTCTGCTTCGCACCCCACTCGCCAGTGGGCTGTGGGTGCAGCAGAAGCTGGGAGGGGACACAGCTGGGACAGCTGACCCTGACAGACCACAGGGGTATTCCATACCATATGGCATCATGCTCAGCTTGTAAAGCTGGGGAAAGAAGGAGGGGAGGGACGTTTGGAGTGATGGTGTTTGTATTTCCAAGTCACTGTTATGTGTGACGGGGCCCTGCTCTTCTGGAGACAGCTGAACACCTGCCTGCCCGTGGGAATGGGGAATGAATTCCTTGTTTTGCTTTGCTTGCACCCACGGCTTTTGTTTTATCTTTTAAACTGTCTTTATCTCAGTCCATGGGTTTTCTCACTTTTACCCTTCTGATTCTCTCTCCCATCCCACCAGGAGTGAGCGAGCAGCTCTGTGGGGCTGAGTTGCCAGCTGGGATGAAACCATGACAGTCCTTTTTGGACTGCATATTTGGCACTCTGTCCAGCAAGGAGCCCATCTGCTCTACAATGAAGGGAGCTGAGCTCACCTGTCAGAGGAGACCGGTTGGCTGTTCTTCATCCACTCCACTCTGGAGAGGGGAGACATGCCTGTCTTGCAGACCAGCTGGATGTTTTGTCCCACAACTGCTGTCACAAGAGAGGGCTTGGCTTCCTCCAGGATTGTTCTGAAAGAGAAAGTGATTCCATTGGCACTTCTGCTGCCCTCCTCACCTCTGTGTCCTCTCATGTGACTCTGGATGAGTTACAACCACAAGGCAAAGCAGGACCAGCTGCCCATTCAGCTCTGAGCAGATGCACCGGGCAGCATGGGGAGCCCTCTCTTATATGTCAAAGACCTCTCTGAATGCTACAGTATCTCCTGGAAGAAAGCTCTGTAACCCCTCTCTTCTGAAGGAACAAAGTTCAGCTCAGCAGACAGACACAGATCCAGTGCAGACATGTTTAGATCTAGCTCTACGCACTCCTGAATTTTCAGGGTAACACTGTGTGGGTCTCGACCCAAACTCTGCATCTGAAAAGTCTTCCCTAGAACAACCCACTGCTGCTCCATGCAGCGCTGAGATAAAGGCTCTGAAGTCAGAGAGTCAGCTAAATTTGTTGGTCAGAACAAGAAAAACACCTGTGGGTTCTCATTTACAGTGTAAGAAGGCCTCCCAGACAGACACTCCAGGATTCTGCAGTCTTTTTGCACATCATACTTCAGCACTGTCAGAGACCAGGGAGTGTGCAAGGAAAGAGATGGCAGGTAACACCAGGGCCTGAATAGCAATGACTTGGTTTATCAAGGGGCCACATTGCACCTAATCCATCACCTGGTATTCCCAGCTGGGGCAGCATTTTCACTCCAGAGAAAGCTGCACTGATATTTCACAATGAGCTGGCAGAACACGGTGGGGGAGGGTGGAGTGGGTGGAAATCATCACCTGTGCAGAGCCTGTGCTGGGAACATGTCTGCAGACTCCTGGTGCCCATATCCCTGTGTCAGGGAAACATCTGCTCCGAAAGCTTCACGCCACTGCTTGCCTTCCCGGGGCAGCACCTGCTGGCCACTGCTGCTCTTCCTGTTGGAGGCCCCCGGCACTGCTGTTTCCCAGGAGTGCAGCTGGCCCAGGCTGCCCAGTCTGCTCCACCGGGTGTCCCAGCGCTGGCTCTCCTGCACACCAGTCCTTGGCCAGGACTCTGGCAGCATGTCCCTCCTCCAGCTGTCCTGTCTGTGGCTGTCTTGCGTGGGCTGTGAAGCCCCATAGGTTCTTCCTTCTTGGCTGTGACTTGCAGTCTCTCTCGTGGGTGATTGCTGCTGACCCTGAGCATGTCCTGTGTGAGAACTGGAGCCAGTCTGCTGGCGTTGCAGTGCTCCTGTGCCAGGAGAGGGCTGGTGCTGCAGATGACTGGCCCCCACAGAGCTGTGGCACACTCTCATGCACTCCTCCTCCGAGGCAAAGCTGTTTTTATTGCCCTGACAGCCGCCGTACCAAAACCGGTTGCACTTGCCAACAACTCCCACAAAGTACCAGCGAGTGGTCCAGTTGGTGCAGGGGCCGTGGGCACTGGGCAGCAGGCACATCACAGGGTACGCTACCGAAAGAGTGGAACAGAGGGAGACATGAGGCTCACAAAGGTCCAGGTGCTTCACAAGCCACCTACCTAGATCATCTATCTGATGGCCCTGTGGGCAGAGGGTAGGTGGGAAAGTAGGACAGCTGGGTGTCCTACCCAGCTGTGCCTTGAAATTGAAAAACTGCTCACATGTTTCTTTTTGCCTCTGATAGAAGAACCATCCTCAGAGACATTTCTGAATCTAGACACTAGACAGATGCTTTACAGCCTTGCTTGGAGAACTATGCAACTGCAAGGCAGGGTCTGGGGCTTCCTCTCCTGCAAGGGGCACATGGCTGCCTTTTGCACATTTCCAGCCCACAAAGCAAGCGGCTTAGACCCAGCTGTGAAGAAGACTCATGCATTACAGAATACCCCTACACACTGGTATAAAGAGGAGCACCGCCCAAGGTGTCTAAAAACCCAGAGCCACAGGTATCACAGCCACATGCTGACAAACACTGGATGCAGGGCTCTGGCTGCAAGAGCCTTTGTCAAGCCGTGGCTCAGCACAGAGGATCCAGAGAGCTTTCCCCTTCCCCAAGACTGCACCACAGGGATGGCCACCAAGCAATCTCTGTGCTGCAGCAGGAGGGCAAGGCACTGCAGCAGCAATGTGCCTGAGAGGGTACAGCTGGGCACTAAAGGAGCAGAGATGCTTTTGCCCAGCAGCTCTCGTGTCCTCACAGCACAGCAGGCACTGGATTGAACTTTGCTGGTTGAGGCCATCCATGCAGCCCTGAGCAACTCCTTCTTCCCCATGTGGTTCTCATTCCTCCCCCGTCCACAGGCTGCCTGAAGGCTGAGCACTGCCCTGATTCCTCAGGGGATCCCTACTCCTCCTGAACCTGGGTAATTCATTTGGAGCACTCCAGGCTGCATCAGAGTGTCTTCTCAGGGGTAAACAGCTCCCAAGTAGTCCTACAGACTGACAGAGATGACACAAACACACTTCTGTCCAACTATCAGCAGAGTTTTTCTGTGGCAGATGCCAGAGCTGAACCATCTGGCTGCTTTTCAACACTCCCTCCCAGTTTCTGTTGCCCCAACCACCAGGTAGAAATTCCTGTCAGATAGACAATTTACTGCATTTTACAGAGCGCAGAGCCTCTACACAGGAAGCTTCTCCATATACTGGACTCTGTCTGTGTTTCCGAACCAAGAAGCCAAAGCATCACTTACGGTAGTTGGGCCTGTTGAGACATCCTTCCCCTCGAGGACCTGAGGCTGAGGCCACATTGTCAAAGCAGCAGCCATACACGGAGCCGCGGCACTCGCCTGAGGGGTGCTGCTGGGACAGGGCTTGGCTTGCCTTAGAGACAGGAATGGAAAGCCAAAGTTATCCTCACACATGAGGACAGCAGCACAAGCATCCCAAGCTATGGGAGGGGTCACCTCCCCGCCTTGAATTAATCTATAAAGTTGACAAACAAAAGCAATTCATAGAAGCCATGTTTTTCCCTTTTTTTTTTCCTAGAAATTGGATAGCAATTTTCTGATCAACATAAATTTGATTACTCAGGATTATTCAATCAGGTCTACATAGGATGGCCTTCTACTTCTCAGATATCTCCCCACCACCTGCTCTGTACCCTGCTTATAGAGGATTGCAGGTGGATGCTCCAGACTCTAAAGGAGTAAAGTGGGCCAAAGGGCTTGATGCCATGCCTGGAGTATTGGTTCCTCAGCATTACTGGCAGAGATGAAGCCCAACAGAAATCCACAGTGTGAGTCAGCAGAGTCAAAACTGAAACTTTGTATCTGATCAACTCCTAAAATGCAAAGAGCTTCTGTACTTACTGCTGGAGTGGTCGCAGTGAGATGATTCTGTCTTGTTTGAATGTCACGGTAATATTGCGGGCATCCCATGTTGTTTGGACCCTGGGCAGCTGATATTCCATCAGGGCAGCAGCCATACCTACAGAGAGAAGGGCTGCAGTAATACCTGACCTGCCTGGTCAACAGACATGGGCTACAAGTTTCAGGAAGCCCCCAGGAAAGGCAATGCTCCCTGCTCAGGCCTATCTACTTCCAGCTACCTGTTTTGGTGGCAAGTGCTGGAAGGGCAGCCTCTCCCCAAAGGGCCAGATGCTGGAGTGTGCTTGTCTGGACAGCAGCCGTGGGGGCTCTGGTGGCAGTCCTGGGAGCCAGTCCCTGCAGGGGGGTCCTGAGAGAAGCTGAGTCGATGGGAACCTGGCAGGCGTGACTGGGGCTCCCAGTGGACAGGAAACAAGTTGATGCTGTGGTCTTTGGTGGATGGAATGTGCTGATTCCCTGAGGTACTATGGATGATGGTGTTCCCAGGGAGCATCCTTCCATCATCAGAATCTGGGGAGAGAACTCCTTAAAGTATGCAGGTGAGCATCAAAATCTGGTCAGCTTTCCTCCTCCCTGCTCTCTTTCACCTGCCCAAGGCTACCTGGCAGGATTTTCTGCATCACCTCTAAGGGTATCTTCTGGCCCACCCTTCCCGATCTGGCTGAGGTACTTTGCTCATTGCCTTGACCATTCTTTCTGCTGTCCCATTAGAAACCACCTGTCACGTTGCTGTGGTCCCTTCACATCATCCTTTCTTGTTCCTATGATCTGCTTTGGGCATCGCTTCTTCCAGCCAGCACTTAAGTCATGCTGACAGTACCTGGAATCCATATACTGTACAGAATCTTCTGCATAGATAGATTAAAATACTGCTCACTATTAGTGTACAAGAATTTATATGTTGTCCTTGGCTCCTTGAATTTCTAGGAGCCCATGGGAAAAAAATGACAGAAATGAAGAAAAGAATGATCCCTCTCCCTACCACACCCTATTTCAAGTATCCCATCATCAAACCTCCAAGTTAAAATTCTTCCAAACCTGGGGCGGGGCTGTTTGGGTTGTAACGTGTCAGCAAGGACTGGCGAGTGAGATCGTATCCCATAGTGTCCTGCATACTGGGGACCTCTGCAAAGAGAGACATACACAAAATGAGTGCAATTAGCCCAGTCCTGTGCTCTAATAATTGATTGGATTGTCAGGACAAGCGACCTACAACGGGCAGGCAGACAAAAGTCAGCATTGCAGCTCTGACATGAAGAATAGACACTGACAAGAAGCAAAATGTTCTTAAGAGTTGTGACTCCTTGAGTTGGTCCAAAGAGAGATGAGAGTTGACTATAGTTTTTAGCTACTGAGCCTGCCAAGTTACCATCCTTCTGGACTGGGAGTCCAGGGATCTGTCTGCAGCACACACTGGATGAGCCATCATAGAATATTGTATTCAAAATGGACACACACCAATGTTGTTCCCAAGCCTGTTGCATACATTTCAAACAGCACAGGTACTGGGACTCTGAAGATGCTTTGTGCACATAACCATGGCAAACTCACAGGGTGGAGACAGGCAGGCAAAAAGCTGAGAACATAAGCTGGTGCAGAACTGGGAATTTCTACTTCTAAGCAAAAGCAAGTTGGGAAAAGCTGGGTGTGCAGAAATACGACTCACGCTGTGGCAGGTAGCAGGGTTGTGTGTTGCAGCTGCCCAGGGTGGCTGGTTTCTGTGGCTGGATGGCTTTGCACGTCTCAGGACTGTAGAGTTTGGAGTCGCCGTCAGCACAGATGACCTGGCGTGTCCGGATGCCTGAATCGCAGCTCTTGGAACACTTGGGCACAGAGACAAGGCAGTTAGCAGGCAGCAAAGGCTGAATGCAGAAACCCCACAGACCAGAAGTGGGGAACAGCTGCATGATTAGCTGCAGGCTGAGCACAGCTTCCTCCACCAACACAAAATAAACAATATTTCAGCTGGAATCATCTGAACAATTAGAAAATCATACTTTAAACCATTTTGCCAGATGTTCCACCCAGCCCTGAAGCATTAGGCTCTGTGCCACACTCAGCCTGTAACATCCATATGAGCTGCTGTTACCCCCAGTGGTGTGTCAGGGAGCTGGGGAGAATAATTTCAGCCTGAAGACCTAAAGGCACCTCAATTCTCTGGGGATCCACCACCTGTGAGTGGGTCAGTTTGCATTCAAGAACAACAAATTACAACTGGAAAGCAAATGAGTGGCTTTCTTGTAAGCAGCTAACTGGAATTTGTCTCACTGGAAGCTGTGGATGAGAGGGAGCAATGAGCAGCATCTTAGAGGAGGGGATAGCATGACATGTCTGTGTAACCCACATGGCTCATGGCAAGCTCTATAAACATTGGGAAAGTATTTCTCTCTAATTCAGAGAGGCAGATAGGAGCTCTTCTGATATCAGAAAGTCAGGAGAAAGATCAGATTAAGATATGAAACTTCTTTAGCTGTAACTAAAACTTGGCCCACATCTCATGAAGAAGCAGATATAACATGTTTTAGCTCAGAACAAGGTGGTCTGGCTAGCACAGAAATGAAAAAATGTATTTGGAAGTCACCTGATACATCGGATCTACCCGTATCTCTACCCACTGACACTTTTCCCAGGTTGAACACAGTCTGGCTTCCACCACAAAGACAAGATTAATCCATCTGAATCACATTTTATCTGAATAATTACAAAAACGTGCTTTAATGCGTATCACCAAGTGCAATGACCAGTCCTGAAGCCTAGAGCTCTAAGCCATACTTGGCCAGAGAGACATTCTGCTGATCACAGCGATAGAGCAAAGAATTGGGAATAAGCAGCAAGAGTGGATTGTTTGAGCTTATTGGCTGCATTTTGCCACTGTCACTGAAACGATAATCTCCCCTCAGAAGGATTTATTTTTGTAGCAGCTGCATACAGAGCAGCATCAGATTAACTGGAGCATTACTAGTGCCAGTTACAACACAACTGCGAGCCAAGGGGCCGGTAATGAAGCACTACTTGCTCCCAGCCTGAGCCAATGTGCAGACTGCACAGATCAAAGCTTGTTTGTGAGGAGCACAGCAATACAATCAGTCATCTCCAAGCCATGACAGAGAGGTGCTCACCAGACCCCAGTCTCCAACGTGCCAGCCAATTTCCTGGATGCAGTTCTCCTTAAGGCAGGGCTGGGTGGCCGATGGCTTTGGCTCCATGAGACAAGCGAAGTCCTGAGCCTGAGAGCCCTGCTGCGTCCTGCAGGTGACAGTCCGGGTCTGCACGCCTTCCCCACAGCTGGCTGAGCACTGCACAAAGGGGCCCAACAATTACAAAGAAGCACCTGGTTTCTTATTGCAGTTCCAGGCTGGGCTCCCTATCATTAGAGCAGAGCACCATTTCGAGACTGCCTGAAACAACGAGCTGTCATTAAAATAATTTCCTGAGGTGAGAGTTAGCAGAGTAGCTGTTTATGCTGTAGAGGAGACAATAAGGCATGGGAGCATGGGATAGGGTCTGGGAGATCTGGAGCTCACTGGATAATTTTGGCCTAGTCATATAATTACTCTTGATCTCTCCCCAAAAGAGATGTGGAGGATGAATTTAGAAAAATATCAACACTGCAGAATACATTGAGAACAAAAAATGGTAGAAAATATCTGGAAACTAGTGCTGATTAAAATCAATGCAAGGTAAATAATTTTAAGGAAGGTAAAAGTTTAGGTTCTTATATTGCTCATGTCTTTTGCCTGAAGACCTTGTACTCTATTTTTACAACATGGAGCTGTGACAATTTCTATACTAGTAACTAGTTTGTGACATTTTCAATGCTCTCTTAAATTCACAGTGGTGTTTCCTGGAATCTAGCCTACTCCTACATGAATTACCAAGGTGTCTTACAGAGAGCATTAACTTGGGGACAGCCCGAATCACCTCATATGAGCTTCCCAGCTGAGTTTTAGTCATTCATTTACCAGAGTAACCTTTTAACTCTGAGAGTACATGAAAAACAATCGCTTCTGAGAACCCCGGAATGAATCACGCAGGAACCAGTTTGTAAGAACATGACTCTTGATGCCTTCCCGAAACAGCGCTCTTACTCCACAACCCCAAAGTCACACCTCACATCCCAGAAGGTGGGGGGAAAGAAGGGGTGGAAGGACTTTCCAGTCTAGGTTATAATGCCTTAAAGTTTTGTGCCATTGTGCAACTCAGACAGTCTAAGTACAGCCACAAGATTGCAAATCAAATATTGCAAGCATGCATGTACTTCTTCTAAAAGAGGAAAATTCATTTGTACTTTAGGGACTGAATAGACATTCCCTTTACTTTCTAAGCCCTTGGAATGTAATGTGCATTTTAAAAGCCTGTCCGTCTGCACTGAGCACACACAATTTGAGCTGTTTCCACTCCTGCAGATATAAATGCACACAAGCATCAAAAATGCACCACGTGGGTGTGTTTGGAGAAGCCCTGTGCAGACACACAGCAAACAGCAGGTCACCAGTGTTTTGAGAGTATCTCGCTGTTGTAATGGTGGTATTGCTGTCCTGGGCTGGTGATGCCGAGGCAGCAAAATGCATGGAAGTAACAGGCACAGGCAGAAGCCATGAGTTCCTGTTTCACAGAGGAGGGTGTGCTACTGCACATCCTCAGCTGATGGACAGCAGCTCTCCTGCCCGCCCTCCGTCTTCACCAGGCCTGGCTCAGAAACCACGGCAGTGCCGCGTGGCGGGGGGGGGAGTGGTTTGATAAAAGCACAGCAGTGGGGAAGGGATTGGCAGACCAGAGAAGAGAGAACATGCAACCACAAGGGCAGAGGTGCAGGGGCATGCACAGTTTCGAGGAACAGGGATGTGTTCATAGGCGGGCATCGGAGGGCTGCAGGGACAGGTTCTACACCTCTGCCCACCACCTATCCAGGGACACATGCTTTTTGTAGTCCCAGAATAGGAGCCTGGCTCTTTCTCCCCGGGCTTTGGCTGATCCTCCTCCAGCAGGTGCCCAGAGGCTGTTGCCTGCCCGGGGACACTGACCTGGGACCAGGGCCCTGTGCTCCAGCGGGCACACTGCCGGACGTTGCAGGGCTGGCTGCGGCGCGGCTGCTGGGCGAAGGCCATGCACTCAGCGTCATCCAGCACCCCCTGAGGGCTCTGCCCGTCAAACGCCACGCAGTACACAGAGCGAGTCTGCGTGCCCCCGCCACAGGTTGCTGAGCAGGGTCCCCACTCTCCTGTTTTCCACCTGCAGGACACAGAATCAAGCAAAAAAAACAAAAAAAACAAAAAAAACAAACAAACAAAAAAAAAACCCAAAAAGTAAGCCCAGCCAAACTGTACAAATCAAACAGAGGTGACATCCCTTTGCAGAATAGAATCAGAGGCGAGTTCCCATTTGACCAAGCGTGCCCAGCTTAATTGGCAATGCAGAGCATCAGTTCCACTCCAGAGACATATCTCCAGCTACAAAACACTTGTTTCTCTGGAAATGCAGAGCTCTCCCAGAAGGGGAAGATCTCTCTCCAATGGCTTTTGGTCTCCTGATGTCTGCAAAAATGTCATGCCTGGAATAGAATATCAAAGAAAAATAAAGAAAAAGCTCAAAGAAAACAATCCAGATCAGCTAAAAGAAAAGCTACTGCAACAGCCTAACCCACACATTACACTCCAGACATTATCAGAAACAGTCTATCAAAACCAAGCCAAGTCCTCATTCTGCCTGCAAACTGTGCCAGGCACTCTCAGAAGTACTTAACTTTTCACTGACAGCCAGTAGAAAGCTGGTTTATTCCTCCCATCAGTCAAATTTTCTAACTGCAGCACACACACAAAAAGCCCACAAAAATGTAAACAGATTTTGTCCTGTCTTTGGTTGCTGCAGCTGCTGCAGAAATGATACATCCTTGCTAACAAGAGGAATGTCCACAAAACAATCTGTTTAGATGCTAAAATCTCTGCCCATGGCTGCTGCAGCTTCTCAGAGCTAGCCAGGTAGCTGGAAGCACAGCTTGCATGGCCTGGCTTCAGGGACAATATGATGTTTCATCCCCAAACCCAGCATGCAGTGCAGTTCAAAGGCACTGGTTGTGGAGGGGGAGGGATCTGCTTGCCTGCTGCTATGTCCCCTTGCAGCCAGGTAAGGGCCAGCCAGGGAGTGAAGGCAGTTCATGTTTTCTTACCCAGCATTCCAGCTACTTCCCTAGTCTGGTCCTTGCCACCCCTTAACTGAGTTTCAGCCAGCCAATTCACATTCACATCCTAACAGGAATTCCACAGTAGACTCTGCCATGGTCAGCTCCTAAGCACACCCTTCTTCATTGCTAAAGATGCAAGTATCAACCCAAAACTGAATGGCCTTCACTATAAAATGTTTCATTTGGAAAGGGAACAAATACTTTCAGTAGAAGCCATTCACAATGGTGTGGTTGCAAGGCTTATAACAAATTAATTGATCAAGTTTTTTCAAAAGCTCCAATGGGAATAACTCCCCCCAACAACTGCATTCTGCCTCCTGTAAAGCAAATGTACAGTTTTAGAAAGACTGTATCAACCAGGTGGGATCACCTACAGCTTCCTTCAATTGCAAGTCAAGACCTCTCTGACACCTGTTTCATTTCCTTTGTAAGACAAGGTCAACTATAAGGCTGGGACCCTCATCAGAGGGTAAAAAATTGCCAGTCTTAAGCTATTAGCAGCTTGCTGGGGGACAACTGTTTTGCTTTTGATACTTTTAACTTCTCATATCTCAGTGTACATTATTGTATCTGCCAAATCCTTGTACTCAGCACACCTTACAGGCTCTTTTCTGCCTGCTGTAGGGCCTATGCCAAAGAAAGAAGAGCTTTTAAGAAACTCTAAGGCTTTCGCTATGGCATGCTGGCCAATGTTACAATTGCCCAAACGATCCTGCTGTCTTTTCATTTATGTTCTTTTATTTATCTTAATAAGTAAATTTATAAAAAAAAATCTTCCAGAACTTCTTTACCCTGATTCCAGAGAAAACATGAGAATAAGCAGCCAGAAGCTATGAAGAAATTATCCCCTTCTCAGTCCCCTAAGAATCAAGTTACCAGAGGCACGTGCAGCCACCTCAGCAAAGCTGCCAACCAGCACCCTCCACCACCATTTTCACTGGCAAGAATCAAAAGCAAAGCAACACCCAGTTCTACCACCAGTGCCAAAGAGGAAAGCCCCCACAGACTTCAGTGGGCAACTGGGTGGAGAGCAGAAGAGAACAGCTGCCTTCCTGTGCTTTCTGTAACTTTCTTCTCCTTGTTACCTCTTCATCTGAGAGCTCCATGCGCCACTGTGACTCCAGGCTTGCGGCAGGTAGATGTAAGAAGTCCTTTATACATAGAACAAAGGGTTTTAAGAACTGAAAACAAGTAGCTACAGGCTAACATGTATTCAGAAATGCTCCCAGGTGCCCTCTCACGCACACCAGTGCTCTCAGATGTGTATCTCCACTGATACACAGCTAATGCTCATGTTACAGCTCTGGATGCCCATTAACAGCCAAGTGAAGCCAGCTGTAAGGGACAAGGTGGAAATGGCTGGGTGAAGGGATTTGAAAATACTGGAGGATGAAAAGACTCCAGGATTCATCCCTTTCTAAGAGAAAGGACACCGGGAATGCAGAAATACCATAAAATGACACCAGCTCAGATCTTCTACTCTGTCTTTGTAGACTCCAGCTCAAGAGAAGAAAAAACAGAGAATCTGTTTCATACCTCCTACATGGGCTAGACAACTGTCTTCCACAATCCTATTTTGGAAGGCAAATACAATTGGTCTATAAAACAAACACAGGATATATTAAGCCCTTTCTTTGTGCACACAGAAATGCTCATCACTATGTTATCATCTCCATCTTTTGTCTTTGGCTTTCTCTTAGAAGTGAAGCACCTCCTTGGAGAGAACCATGCTGAAGGGCAGAAGTGAGAGGGTCACTCTTTTTCTTGGTTCCAAAAGCACCTCAGGAAGAAATCAGACCCCAGAAGAAGGAAAGAAATTGTACCGTTTTGTCTGAGGACAAGGCTGATGACCACACGTCCGGTTATTGTCTGGTTGTGGTTTATTCCTGCACATATAGTCTGGATAAATTTCATTGTCTATGGTACAAAACACCAAGCGGGATTGGAAACCTAGGGGACAAGCAAGAGAGCATCTGGTCAACACAAGCTACCCAGGGCTAGGTTTGCAATGCACTGGGGTTGGCAAGACAAGTTCCTAAAATTGTGTAGAACCCACACCTGTCCCAGCCATTCTGGAAAAGAGACAGGTGCAGTTCTCTGTCTCTCACTATATGGACAAATGATGCCTTCCCACAGTACAGTAGTATACTGGAAGAGCAAGGGAGACAGTATAGTTCTGCGTAGCTGAGGGGAATTTTCCTGTTATATTATGGATTGAGACTCACAAGGGAAGTGCTTTACCCATAAGTTGCTCATGAAGGAGCCCTGCAAGATGTGTGCAGTGTACAGCGGAACTGGGGAGGGGAGGGGTTGTCTCCTTTAGGACTTAAAAAGGTCAGTCTTGTGAAGACTGGATATGGCAGTAAAACTTGCAACTCTTCATGCTTCCTACAGGGTATGAGTGCCCAGGCAAAGACAATTTTAGCACCGACAGTCACATTATGGTAAAAGCTGCCAAAATGGCCATTAGCACGGAAGCCCAGAAGAGGCTGATAAGAACTCTATATACTAATCAGCTGGAGTGGTGGGGTTTTTTTTGTTCGATTTGTTGGTTTTGGTTTGCTTTTCTTTTAAGCTTAAAATCCATAGTATTCTCATGGGAGAATCTGTAAACTGAACATGATGGGACACCCCAGGAGAGCTGACAGTCCTCTTGGAGAGAGGGAATGTTGTGGGCTGTGGCAGAGGAGAATGATGTGATTCACTAATGTGGACCAGGTCTCTTTGGAGAGGACCTCTCAAGTTGAAAAGACTATGAAGACCTGAAGCAAAACAAAACAAAGGCTATCTATGAAGATTCTTAACAGGTCCTAGTAATAAGTCTGAGGACTAGGGAATGGAAAATAAGACTGAACAAGGTATGGGGCACAATCCTGTTGTGACTCAATGCATGACCCTCCCTTGACAAAACCTTAGGAAAACCCTGCGAATACCTGGGCTGCCTTCCAGCAGGAGACTGCTGGGAGACTGCTGCAGAGGGCAGCACACTGTCACACTGCCTACAGGGTGTGGATATAAACCCCACACCAGCCACCAGGGACCAGGTCCTTTCGCCTTACCTCCTCCACATTCGGAGCTGCACTCGCTCCAGGAACTGTAGCTCCAGCTGTAACCTGAGGCCTGTCCTTGCAGGGGCAGGTAATACTCATACTGCACCCCCGTGTTTGGCTCCTGGCTGATGAGCTGCAAAAGCAGGGGAGGAAGTCAGGGAAATTGCACTTCTGCTCTTCACAGCATTTCCCCACCATGTCTGAGGGTTTGAGCTGACTTGCGCCCTTCTCATTCAAGAAGCAGTAATTCTCTGCACTGTATTTTATCCTTGTCTTCTATCATATTCTGGAGAGTATTATTTTTCAGAGGAGGGTACACTCATCCCTCTTGGCTTTAGAAGATCCAGCTGCTCCTGTCACACCACGTACCTTTCCTGCCCTACAGCACAGTATAACAAGCAGTGTCCTGGAGCCTGTCCCTGCCCCAACCCCAACACCATTTGGTGCAGACTCTTGCCTCCCTTAAAGTCAGAGCCCAAAGAAATAGGCAGGAAACCAACATTGGGCCTTATACTCCTCATTTCTGGGCAATAGAACCAGAGCAGCAACAAGAGCTATTTCTGCAAGAAGACCACCTTGGTCTAGCTTGAAGGCCCACAGAGGTGTAAGATTCCTGGGGGCCCCATCACGTCTCCAATTTTTCCCAAGTGGTTTCCACCAGTGCAGAGCAAGAGCAGAGTGTCAGTGGGGGAAGGCACAGCCACTCACCTCAATGACAAGGGGCTCTGTGGTGGGACCCCGGGCATGGAGGAGCTCTGGGGCCACATCACCCTCCGAGCCACGGTCGTAGTGCAGCACCGTGCTGGCCACCTGCAGTGCCCGGCTGAAGTCGATTGTCCAGTGCCCGTTCAGGTAATACTCCCCTCGCACGTTCTTGACAGCTGGACAAACCCACATGCCAGAGAAAGAGGATCATAAGAACTCCACAGGGTTGCTCCTGTTTCCACTCAATACTGTGTCACAAGTAAATGAGGGTGACCATCACCCTCCATCAATGCTGTCCTTCCTGCATGGCTTTTTTAGCAGAAGCTGCTCCACATTCAAACAGTGGTTCTTGCCAGCTTTGCTGCAGATCAAGCACTTTTTTGCTGCACAGCCAAATGCCTCCAGCATATTCCTGCCCTGCCTCTGCATTCCCCACTGTTAGTTGCTAGGGCACAGCTGATATCAGCCTTTGTCCTGCTTACTGTTAAGGTGTGGGATTCACACTCCACTACCTTTACACCACTATCTGGTTCAACAGATACTCTATTCAGAAAGCAAAATGTGTGCTGAATCTAGTTTTCTACAAAGGAAAACATCACACTGATTTGTCCAGAGCACTGAGTGATGGAACACTCAGAAAGCAGAAGAGTATTTGCTTTCTCCACTGGAATTTCCTCAACCCTGCCTAGAAATCTAGGCAAGGCCTTTTCTCCCTCCTTTTCACCTTCTGCAGAATGACCAGAGTTTGAG
This sequence comes from Orthonyx spaldingii, assembly GCA_013397795.1. Lineage (NCBI taxonomy): Eukaryota > Metazoa > Chordata > Aves > Passeriformes > Orthonychidae > Orthonyx > Orthonyx spaldingii. The sequence continues at coordinate 929,686 of VZTJ01000675.1, forward strand.
GCTGTACAAATACCCAAAAGAAATCCAAGGGGTAAAGAAGCCCACCCCATACTTCTAGATGGCAGGAGTAGGTAGAGTTTGCATTCACCAAACAATAGAACTCATAGCCAAATTTTGCTGTATCAACTAGACTCCTTGTAAGTTACAGGCAGGAAGTCTCAATGTGGTTTGGGTATTTTTATTCCCCACCCAACAGCAAGATCTTCACAGGAGAGAACATGAGGTAAATGTGAAGCCCAGAGTTGTGCATGACTCACATTTCAAGGATAGTCAATATTCAGATCCTGATATTCAGTTTTTTGCTCTGCCATATCAAACCCTCAAGGTAAACATACCACACCCTATACCTGAAAACCAGATTTTAGCATAATAGCTGGAATCGAAATGGACTGACACAGAGATTCTGACATCAGTCCTACCTAGGAAGTTCCTGCTGGGCATAACCTCCTTAATTTGGATGCTTGTGGCTCCCATAGGGATAATAAAGATGTGATTGTAACCTGGAAAAAAAAAAGGGATTATTCCAGTATCTGTCTGTGGTTGCCATACAGCCACTCATCTGTGCCAAAGATGCTCATGGTTTCATTGGTGCCTGAACAACTAGATGAGCTTTTTGATGGTGACATGAAGCATTTCCATCATCACTTTAACTGCATGCTGAATAGTCTCACCCTACATTATCCACAAATCAGTCTGTGTGTAAAAAATTCCAATGACACCTCAGAAAAGTCCATTTACTACATTTTGAAATCTTCAGAATTTCAGCAAGAATCACACTGGAGTTCAACACAGAGAGATGTGACCACAGGTGTAGTTGACATCTTGAAATTTTTCAGAATTAGCCAAAAGCAGAAGATGCAGTCCCATTTCTAGCCCTGCACATGTCCTGGTGGGACTATCAAGACACTGGACAGCCTCACGAAGGTGGTGCATGGTGACATTATTATGGTGCATTTATAGCACCTGCTGGAGAGGGAGCAGGGAAAGACACCAGCATTGTGGCAAGTACTTCAGTATGGACACCGATTAAGGAAGTGATTACCAGGATAAGGCCAACAGTACATTTTGTGATGCTAAGGCCACACACCGTACAGATATTTCAAGTGAGCATCCAAGGATGCCTGTAACAATCATGTGAGCAGGTGTCCCACCAGCCCTTGTAGCAGTTGATTTTTCTCTCCTTCTCACCTGCCCAAACTACCTAGGATCATCTGTACCTTTGGGGAGGCTGGCCACATCAAAAGTGCCCTTCACACCATAGCAGGTGCTGCCATCTCCTCCACACTGCAGGCACTTGTCCTCCTTCTTGGCAGATTCCAGCATATTATCACAGCCAACGGCCTGTCAGGGCACAGGAGCATTAATAGGAATAAACTGTAATGACAGAGGGGGAAAAAAATGGCCATATGCTGGACAGATCTATTGAGAAAGCCTGAATCTAGGGAGCCTGGAAAGTCAGAACAGGGCAGAGAAGGAGTTGACAGAGAAATGACAAAGCTGGTATCTACTATTCCACATCTAGAGCCAGATAAATGCTGTCCACATGTTCCTCAGCACCTTGGAGGTGAATGATTCACCTTTTCTGATGCTATTATGAAAGGTCAAGTAGAACAAAGGGAGACAACAGAGAGACTGACAGACCCAATGATGAATGAAGGAAATAACAAGACAACTAACCTGACAAACTCCCTCTACACAGATATCCCGCTTGCCAGGTTCACAGGTAGTCCCATCTACCACTGCTTCCTTGTGCCTGTAGTAGAAGTTTTCTCCCTTGGGAATACAGTTTAACTCACACTTATTAGGTGCTGGCAGGACAGAAAAAAGAAACATTATATAATAGCTTGATACTGCACCACCAGCCTAGTTGTAGATCACAGGAGCAGAAACAGAGGGGTGGACTGTTATTAAGTGGCAGATATTGAATGAATTTCTGGGTCATGAACTGCTGGAGATTGGAAAAGTACCCCGTTAAAGTCTCACTGTATGCAAATATTTCCTTAGGGGACATTGGTCTAAGCAGGTATTTGGTTATTCCTTAGTAGGATTGCTCTTACACTCCCATGGAGTACGAGGCTTTCTAGAATGAGAACAAGGGCTGATACAGAACTGTTATTTTAACAATCAACAAAAAACCCTTTAAATCCATCTTAAAATCCCTCATAATTTGTTAACCAACTGTGAATGGTACCATATTAAAGCTCAGAACAAGGACCCCTGGCTCCCACACCTGCCTTCTGAGCTGGTTCCTCAAGAAAGCATGGGCCAATTCAAGAGATGTTGTATTTTCTGAAGCACTCATTAATCATACACATTTGCTTCTCTTGGGCCCTGCTAATATTCTTTTGCCAATATTGATAAATACAGCAGAACTTCTACTCCTCTAATACTTCAGAACCTAGTTGCAACCAGTTCCGGATTTCCTCGAGCAATGTTTCTGAAGGAATGGCTGTTACAAGAGACAAGTACGTATTGCTGCAGTGCTGTCTCTTGGCCTGTGCATCCAGTATCTTCAGGACAGCAATGCTTTGCTGCTGGCAAAAGGATTTTTTTCCATGCCAAATCCTGCCTCCACTCCAACTAAGGAAGTACCCTGCAAGTATACTACAGTAAAAAACATTACAGTCACTTCAAAACATATTGTTGATAGGTAGCGGTGAAGTGTAACCCCACATGTTTATCATTACCTCCATAATATGGAAGCCACTTATATTTCTTGCCTTGGAATTCTGTCCCATCAAACTCTGCACACTGCTCTGCCCGGAAATCCCGGGAGCCTTCCGGGCAGTTCTGCTTGAAAGAGAGAATGTTTGTATTGGACTATTATAAAAAAGGAGGAAAATAAAGTGTACAATAAAAATTTGGGGGTTATTTTTATTCCTCCCATTTAAATTGGGGCATAATTTCAATATACTTTTGAAGGGGTGCTGTTAATGAACTGCATCCAGCAATGACATCATAGAAACAGAAATGAATAATCACGTCTTTTTTCTGAACAAGAATGATGTTTGTCTGGGGAAAAGGAGCAACAGCCAAGAAAAACAAAAATCAGAGCACTATACCTGAACATTACATGACCGATAGCTTCGTGTTGGTCCAACACAACTGGAAGGACCTTCTGTCCTGGAAGACAGAAAAATTACATGGAGCTCTCTGAAGAAGACACATGCAAAAAGTCATCTCATGGCAGACGTTACAAATAACCTTCACACTGATCATATCACCCTCACAGAGTTCCCTAAAACCACAAAATAACTAAAATGCGCTTCTGCAGCACCAAGGCATGTTGGCATTTTCTAGTGGTATTTTATGGTATGGTTTGTGTTCTAGCATGAATGAGACACACACCATGATATTCTGCAGTACAGCTCTTCAGGGTCATGTTTCAACTAAGTAATCGAAGCAGAGACTTTAGTCCATTGTCCACCAGCAAAGGGTCGAGGTGTCCATACAAGAAAGAGAAAAATGTTATGAGCAGCAGGAGGATAGTGGCCAATTCAGAATATCTTTGTGCATCATCTATATTGGGTTTTGTTGTGCACAATAGGCCCCTTACAAGGAAGACCTAAACATGCTTATGGAAATTGTGCAACACCCTTATTCCAGTCAAATGACCCCAGATGAGAATTATGGAGAGTTACAATTATGGAGGAAATTGATCTAAAAAGCCAATCAATGCCTAACACCTCAGTGTTCCTTAAATGGAGAGACAGGCCTCCAGGGATTCTGGCAGGTATAAACCACAATGGGCAGCCTTCAAAAGAGATCTTTCTTTATTCTGTGTGGGAAGCAGCAGTACCTCATAATTCTGGCTTCTTCTATTACAAAACCTCCTCTCATTTCTCTAAACAGAGAGAGGCTGGTTTTTTCAGGATATTATTGAGAGTCCGGCTTTTTTTTCCTCCTTTGCTTTGTTTTCATCCACAACACGATCTCTAAGATCCATCATTCCCAACAGGTGCAGTAGCAGTCATCATCCTGATTAGGATGCAGCTAACCCAGCTGCAAATGAGGTGGCACAGTGCTAATACTGCCTGAGCCAAATTCACTCTTCCATTTCTTCTGGGGCAATTTACTGTCCTGGGAAGCACAAACCTGAGAAAACCTCTGCACTGTCACCAGCTCTTGGGAGAGAAACCAACTGCTCTGGCCTGTTCTCCATCTCCCTCAGGGCTTGCCACACTACACCTGATTGAACAGCTGCTACCATGCCAATCCCTGATTGCACAGCCTCAAATCTCACAGAGAAACTGCTGTGCTCTATCAAAGGAGCCAAAGCAAGCATGTGTTCAAGGGGCACTACTCAAAACAGCAGTGACAAGACTGAAACAGGTTCATCTCAAAGTGGACTCATTCCCCTGGGATCAAACACTAAGTCATTTTTTTCCTGGATATGTATTGGAACATAACTGCAGGAGCTCAGTAACAGTACAACACATTGAAAGAAAAGAATAAAAAAAGAAAAAAAAAAAAAAAAAAAGAGGTTATCCCTCACCTTTGGGAATAGCAGCGCCGCTGCCGAAAGCTGACTCCACCGCCACAGCTCCGACTGCACGTACCCCATTCACCCCAGCTCCCCCAGACATCAACCTGCCGTTTCATCCGGCGGCCCTGTAAATAAAAAACCCCACAGACATAGCAAAAAGACATGGCAACACAGGGGAAAAAAAAGAAAATGAAGCAGAGATCCTCTTGCAAAAAAGGCTGTCTTGCTGTGCTGTATTCCTAACATGAAAAGTGGCACAGAGTAATACATCAGAAAGATCAGGCCTCTCATATCTAGGGTTATTAGCTTCCTGAAGCCATAGAGCACATCCAGCTTCCTAATCTCCCTTAACTGCTACTGTTTGTCTATTCATAGAATCTCAGCACTTTTGAATAATGATCTAAAAGAGGATAACATCTTCCTCTCAGCAAGGCAGTAAAGGCAAATCATTACTTCAGGGACTATGAGCACTGTCACTCCACACCAGATCAACAGAGCCACTTAAACCCAAATCCTTGGCTCTAAGTCCAATACTTAAGAGAAGTAAAGGAAGCAGAGAGAAAAGCCCCAGAACACACTTTTTACTGCAACAGAATTCCATATATGGACATTTTTCCCCCTTACCCAACTGTGTCCAAAGACGACATCAAGGTCTGGGCCTTCATTAGCTACAGCCTTAATTAATTTTGTATTTAGAAAGTCAGAAACTGACATTAAGAGAAATAACCATATAGACAAAAATTTACAAGTGCAATGGAACCAACCAAAATACATTGTCTTGGAAATACATGAAATATTATATTTCCAGGAAAAAAAGGCCTACTGCAGCTGATGGGACCCACATACAGCAGGACTTGTGTGGTTAGTGGGCAGAATGGCAATATCCTAAGGAAAAAAACTAATATTTGCAAGATGCAGCAGGATTAATTCTGCTTGAAAAAAGAAGGTAAGTTCAGGGTTCCATGGTGAGTGACACTGTAAAACAGGGTTTGCTGTGCAGCTGCACCTGTAGGGCAGTTTATGTCTACAATTATACAACTGAGAAGGCAGTGCATGCCATTTGGGCACTGAGACATTTGCGGTAGTGAAGAACGGGCAGGCAGAGGGAAAAAGAGGTAAAAAATTATTTTGATGTGATCTAATTCGCCTCCACACAGAAACATCCAAGCCTCTGCTGGAAAAAGGAGCTAGTCTAATAAATCATCCAGTGAGACCAACTCAGGCAAGATGCATGGGTTAATCCTCCCTTGTCATTTAGACAGGTTTTATAATTTTCCACACACACTCCCTGCCTTACTGTATGTCCAAGTTACAGTCTTGTTTCTTTACTTCACTCTCTTTTAAAGGATAATTCGTAACTTCTGGCAGAGCAACAGTCAGGAATACTAGCTAACTGTATCTATGCATTTACTACCAAATTACCCACAACTATCTAGCTGCAGAGTCACCCCAAACTATTACCTATATAACACTTTCTTCCTAGCCCAGCTACTTATTTTTCTTCACACAAGTTCTGTGCACTTTTTTCTAATATCTCTGGTTCAGTCTAACTCTGTCTGCCTTTGTCCTGCTCGTTCAGTGGCACTACCCAGGTTACAGCCACTTCTACGTACCTCCTCTTGGCCAAGTCAACATCTCCCTGACCCTGTGCCAAACCCTTCTCCTATTCTTTCATCCCAGATATTGAGCTCACTATTTGTCTTCTGCATTCTCATTTGCCTTTCTGGGCATAATCCCAACAATAGAGTTTTAGCTTTCAGCAAGGTTTTTTCAGCAATCTTATTTTCCCAAGTTTTTCTTTCAGACACCTAATTCCTCCCCCTGTAATCCCTCCTCCCTTACCCTCAAAAGAATAAAATATGCTACCACTCTGTTTCTCAGCAGTCTTATTCCTCTGTATCAACTGACTGATTTAGGAGCAGTGTTAGCTCACCCTGGAAACAAGGGACCTTTCAGTCAGCATAAGGGAGAAGGAAACGTGTAGATAAAAATCCAAAAGAAGAGCATTTGAAAGTCAGATTACTGGAAGGCAATTAGGATAGAAAGCCCTTCCTTGACACACACACATACCACCCTGATAAATATTCCAATATCCCTCCTACAGAACTAGCATTATTTATTCCTTCTATAGAGAGTAAAATCTGCAGGGACTCTTTGTTGCAAGGCTTATGCATCCACAGAGTGCAGGAACCATCATTTTTCTCAGTATTACTCCGTTTATGTACACCCCAAAAGGAGCATCAGACAAAAGAATTCTCCCAAAGCTGTATAGTGTCAGAGAAACATTTTAATAGGGGCCCAACTCCCATATTTGGAAACCTGTATATGGCCCTCATTACTTCAGTAACTGCACACATGTATAAAGGCAAATATAAAGCTGCATATTTATAATAAATAATAAATATAGCATTACATAACCTGATAACAGGACATTTTTAGATGCTGTCAGCCAGTTTCTGTTCCAAAAGCCTCTTTCTGCTCTCTTCAGGCTCTGGAATGCTTTTATCTCATGTCAGCCAGGACAACTAAATTCCATTCCCTCATGGATTTCAGAATGAAAAATCCACAATTTTCATCACTGTTACAAATTCATTTGGTTCCATTCTTCCCTTCCTTCAGCCTAACATGTGTACAAGAATGCAGTTTCTTTATCTGCATTAAGTATATATTTTAATGCTTCAAGAGAAGCGAGAAAGTGGATACAACCATCTTCCTTGGCTTCTAAAAACGCCCAAAAGGGCGGTCAGTTAATGCCCAACTGCTCTGTCCAGTTTTGTCATCTCTTAAGACACCAGCAACGTATCCTTTCTGGGAATATTGATATTGCCCATGACCCTGGCACCACATGCTCTCAGGGCTCATTTGCATACAGGCTGCTGTGGTGTAGAAGTTTAGAAGGCCAGGGATTTCATATTTATGAACACTGCATTGCTTTCATCAGTTCCTAGACAGATGAACTGCTGATGTAGTTGCAGCATCTGCTGTTACCAGGCCAACTGTATCTGATATCATCAGCAAGTAAAAAGCTATGCCTCTGAGTCATTAGACCTCCAGACCCCATCTGCAAAGACAATTCCAGTATGCATCACAGGCAAACAACAGAATTCTGAAAAAATGTCCTAGATACCTTATTATATACTATGTAATGCTTATTTTTGTGTATGAAACATGCACTGGAAGAGAAGCTATGAATGGGACTTGACTCAGAGAGACAGAAAATGCTGGCACTATGTATGGAGCACTTTAAAAGGGGCCCTTGAAAGATTTTCCAGTCAGTTTGATGAGATGGATAGGAAACTATGCATGGGAAGAGGACTGTTCTTCCCAGACAAATGCATTGCAGGCATGCAGTGATCCACAAAGTTCGTATCACCAACTGTGGACTAGTGATTCAGTGGGAGTAATTTCCTGGTGCCTTGTTGCAACTCAAATACTAGCAAGCTATCAAAGCAAACATCAATTTGCTATACAGTCCCAAGAGACCAGTGAAGCTGTGCAGTTACACATCCAAACAATCCACATCCCTGGCAAGTTTGTACCCCTTGTTCCTTGGGCACCTTTCAGGATTGAGAGACAGTCAACCTGAATTATTTTGTGATTTTTTTTTTTTTGGTGCTGCTTTTCCAGACTGACGAGCAGCAACAAAACATCCGTTACACCACTCCCACAGTCGCTGCTCAAAGCACTTGGTGACTGATAACCATGCTATGCCCGAGAGGTTTTGGACAAGGCCACTGCTTGCTTTTAGCCCAGTAGGTTGCATAGCCTTGGCCCATTGAGGTGCAACTGAAGCATCATTTTGGACCCTGAAACGCTGTTACTGTGACTTCTGGGGCTGCTGCACATGCTTTCTAGGTACCATTGGGATCAGGTACAAATCTCAGTGCCCACAGAGAGAACATAGCAAGAAATAGAGGCTGACAACAAGGCCCTGTACAGCTGTTACCCAATGAAAACAGATATTGCTCACAATGATAAAATGAGTAATGGGGCACTACGGTTATGTTATATAGTGTTTCCATGGCTTAAAATCACAGTCAAAATCAGACTCTCTCTTTAACCTTTCTTAGTATTTTTGAAATAACACTGCATCATTTTATGAGAGAAATATCTGCTTTCTGGGGTTTATAGTTACTGAAATAAAGTTAATGTTTATTTTGACACACCCTGAACCATAGCCTCATTTAGAAAACACGCAGGAAAGAAAGGTGTAAACCAAACACTTTACAAAAGAAAACTATCACCACTATCACTTCTGTAATGGTTTTATTGCCAAAGTCTTGGCAACTAAGAAATCTCCAGTGAAAAAATGCAGCTTTGTTAACTTTGAATAATAAGTGCTTAGGGAAAAGTTAATTGCTGAGAGAAAAGTTAATAACGGAAAGGAAAAAAGAAAGAAAAGTGTCAAAGTGCCCCAAAAGTTGGCTGCTCCCTGTGAGCTGGGGGCCAGCAGCAGGAGCTCTCCCAGGACAGCACAGCAAGCCAGGCAGCGGCACTAGCCAGAGCACAGCCACAGCCCTGGGAGTTGGGCACCTCCACCTGAAACCAGGCTGGGAGATGGGGCTGCAGGTGGGCCTGGCTCATCAGAGTCCATGGCAGGCCAGGCAGAGTTGTGCAGATCCTCACTGCAGCATCACTGGGGCAGGAGCGAGCTCTCCCAGGAGGTACAAGGGGGTCCTGGGCAGTGGGCTGAGTGTAGAGAGTGCAGTCAGGACCAGTAAAGCCTAGTAGTGTCCTCAGGGCCCTAACAAAAAGAACCCACATGGAATGTATCCTTAGATCATGTGCTCTTTGGGATATGAACCGTTTCCTTCTCCTTTCTATATCCAGAAGAACCACCCAGTACTACAATGATGACCACCAATAATATATTTCCATATAGCTAAGCTCTGCATGACATGTGGTATCCAACCCTCAACCTTAATTGAAAGAGAGCTGAAAACATTCAGCATATCTTACATGTTTATAATTTAGATATCTGCTGCTATGCCAATATGCATTTTCAAGATGACTCCATCTGCAATTGGCTAGGTTATTAGCCAAAAATGCTACCAGAAATAAGCTAATTAATCCAAACCACATCAGCAAAGCCTTTTTTTATAATTCTCTCTTAACCATTGATCTTGGCTCAGACACAGCAGGCTTGCAAAGAGCTTTGAAGGTGAATAATGCAAAGTACCATTTTTATGAATAATGAATAAGCAATCAAAGAATTGTATTTGAGTAAAACTGGAAAAACAAGAATGAAAGCGAACAAGATGGTGACAGCAGGAAGCAAAATACAAAGTGGTAAAGAAGAAGTGAGTATCTTCTTAAGACAAGCTGCTTTACAAAGACAAGGAAAAAAGTCCAGACTTCGTTAGCTTTAATGGCTTGTGGTTTACACTCACTGTGTACATCTCCTTTCATCCCCCTCTCACCCCAGCCACGGCCAGTTAGCATATCCCCTCTAACACATCCAGTAAAATCCAGCAGTTCTCAGACACCTTCATTTTCTCAAAACATTTCAGATTCTCCCTACATCATTGAACCTACTCCCTCATGGTTCTCAGCTCTTTTCCATGTTCCCTGTTCAACTCTTCAACATTCCTCACTGTGCTACCTCTCTCTGGGCTGCCCCACCATACAGCTGGCTCCTTCCACACCCACTGATGTCCTGTCAGCTGGGCAGGATATGGTGTGTGCCTCCTGCACCGCACAGCCAGGTATGTGCCGCTCCACGGGACTGTGCTGGCTTGCTGGGCAGCGGGCAGAGCAGGTACCAGTTACTTTTCAGAAATGGAAAGACTTCCAGAAGCTCTGGGTGGCCTGGAGATGATGAGGGAATTTATAGAACTCTGAAAATATACAGCCGTTGCAGAGAAGTCAAATTAATTCTTGGAATCCTTGTGGAAGAAATGGAGGACATTCAGAAAACTCTACAAAGAGGATGATTGTGAGTAAACTTTATGACCCCAAACTTGATTGGAAAAGTGGACAAAACACACAGTATGAAGTCACCAGAAGTTGTTTATCCAAGAGGCCTAACAGGAACTCAAGGTTGAAATGGATAAAATGTTACATGCTAGCAGACAACCCTCTCAGCTAAATCCACTCCAACATGTGATTATTGGAAAGTGGAAAATCTGACACCAGTTTACAAAATGATCCCAGGGGAACCCATGGAACTGTACATTCACAGAGCGTAAAATTGACGTCAACTGATAAATTAATAGAAGTTATAACAAAGAACAGAGCCAGCAGGCACCTGCAAAAATACAGGATGTTTGGGAAAAAGTCAGTAGCACTTTAAAAGGCAAATCCTTGTAAGAATATTGCAGTTCACAATATTCACAAACATGTCAACAAGGGTAACTTGCCAGATACACTCAGATTTCCAAAGCTTTCAAAACAATCCTTCACCTAAAGATTTGAAGGAAGTTAAGCAGTCAGAAGGACAGTTCTCCAATGGATGATGAGTAGGTGGCCCAAAGACAAAAGCAGGAGTAAAATCTCCATCCACTGCAAGAACTGACCTTAGCAGCAGAATTCCATAAGGAACCTGAATGGCTCAACACATTCATTAGTTATGCCAAAACCCACAGAAGTAATGAAAGCAGATGATAAGGATAATACAGGGTAATAAAAGACAACGCAAAATCAGAGACATACTGCAAAGAACTACGGAAAAACATTATAATGTAAGTGATTTATCACTAAAACTACAGTGGAGATTTCATGTGGGCAGCTTAAGTGATGCACAGGAGAAAACACAAATCCTATCCCAAATTGCTATTATTTAATATTAATAAATCATTACATGAGAGTTGATATTTAGCTCTCAAGAGCAAGATCTTGGTGTTATGGCTTCAAGGAGGCATTGACTAAATTCAGGGAAGAGAAACAGACATCTCATGCTCAAAGGGTTCATAAACTGGAAGTGTATTGGGGGAAATGGTACTTGCCCATCTTAATGTTTATTTCTAGACACGTGTTTGTGGCATAGCTGGAGACAGGATACAGGACAAAACAAACTGGTCCTACATAGTACAATTATTTTTGTGCATGTTTTCTACCTTTCCCTCCATGGGAATATTAGTAAAATCTCCTCTTTCTCTGTCCTCACAATAATTTTTACTATTTCTGTATGACCTTAACTTTGATGTCCTTGTGCACCTTCTGCCCTTTGTGTCAAACCTGGTTAAGGCATCTAAAAGTGTATTCAATAGATTAACACTTTAAACAATAACAATGTTGATTTATTTAGAATAAATTGAAAACCAGCATTTCAACCTAGAAATGCAGATCAATAGAAAGAAACAGTATTCAGAGGAAATGTATTTGAATATGAATTTCAGCCAAGCCTCAAGCCAGCCTTCACTTTAGCACACTTGCAGTACAATCTAGCAGCAAGTGTAAGTATTGGGCATGATCTAACTAACAGCTAATGCCTAAAGATCATAAAAGGTGAAACAGGCACTGCATTTTCAGAGCTGTCCTACCTGGGGGAGTTCAGGCAGCCCCACTCCTCTTTTGGTGCTCAGCCTGATCTAGCACAGACCTGAGTTCCACTACTACAATCAGTCCTGACAGCTCCAGCTCTTGCAATCTGGCCATCTCTTGCTGTGGTTCAGCCTGATTGCATTAGCATCTGGTAAGGAATAGCCCACGTGAAACAAAGACCATTCCTCTCTTCTCTACTAGAAACAAAATGGAGAATTACTACACAGAGTGCCTCAGTGCTGCTGGATCTTCCTGCTTCCTTGTGACTTGGACAGATACAGCATGTCAGGGAACCTAAACTTAAGTGGTGGCCAAGTAAAAGTTTCTCCTTTCATTCAGCATGACTTCAAGAGGAACTATTGATTGCATGCAGGGGGTAGAGTCTAATGCTACAGAGAAATGTCAGCCTTCACAGTCTCAGGGTATTTCAGTCACAACCCTTCCAAAAAAATCTCCAAATTGGAGATAGGCAGGTGAACAGATGAACTGAATATAACATATTCCATTTCTGGTTCTTTTAACACACAGTATGATTTTTTATTAGATGTGAGAAAGCAAGCACTCATTTAAGCGTATTTCCATCTGTAAGACAAAATATGGCAACTAACGAACTCTGCTTGATTTCTGGTCTCTCATCCCTGATCTTCAAAGGTGGTCTAGAAAACAAAACACTTATTCCAAGTGATAATTGCCTCTTTTTTCCCCTCACTCTCTATTTCTTTACACCTAACAAACATGTAATGTCTTCCTTTGCTAACACTTCCACTCTACTCTGCAGGTCATCTTTTACCTTAGGTGTCCAACTCACTAATAAAGTTTAACTTCAAGCCAGGGAAACTGTTCTCAAGTTGCATTTACTTCAGAAAGATCCTGCTTCTGACTCAGAAAGGAAGAGGAATCCCAGTCCTTAACAGCTGCATTCTTTTTCTGATAATATCAAATTGGCTTAACATAGAGTAACCTCTCCCAGTAAAGCTAAACCACATGGCTAATACTTCTAAGACCAAAGAAAAGAGAAAAACGAGCTAATCAAAAATCCATTCTCTTTATTTCAAGTGATAACTCTCTCTAGCTTTGAAGCAGGAGACAGCAATTACTGCTTTGCAGATAACATCCCTAGGAACCAAAGGCACTACCAGAATTCTATTATTTAATTGCCATGTTAGACTTTTCATAAGATGTACCACAATAGGCCTGATGACTTGAACCTATTAGCTCTTTCAGAAATACTTTCCACAAAGCACTTGAGTTACAGATGTTGCCAGTTCTTAACAGAAGGATCTTTCATTTCTTGCAACAGCGTTCAGAAGAGCATTTACTTACTGAAAATGCAGAAGGTGACATCGTTGTTAGCATGAGCAGAAGGAACAAGTACTTCATCTCTGCCTGTGGGAACAGAAGAATTACTCATCAGGATTGCTTGCTTCTTTGCTGCTTGTTTGGTGGAAAAGCTACAATACCATGCAGTAAAAATGGAGGTGGAAGTAAAATCAAGGGGAGGGAAGAAAAGTAGTTTTATCACTACACACCCTGGATAGATGAAGGCAACTGCAAAGACTGAAATTACCCTGCACAGAAAGTCAGATTATAATTACTGAGAGTAAATATTTCCCTGAACTTTCCTCTGGTATTATGAGAACACCATCCTCAGGCACAGTGGAAGGTGCATGCTGTTGCATGTCTGCCCTCCCAACCCTTTATGTATACACCTGATAAAATACTTGAAGATTGCAATGACTTCAACCAACCCAAGGTAAAAAATTCCACAGTTAACATTTCTGTACCCTACATTCATCTTGTGTGGTTGTGCTTGTTTAAAACCCAACAATTCATCATGGACAGCTATAGCTATATTCCACCATGAGTAGTTATATCCCCTCTGCAGAGCTAGAAAGGAGATAGGGTCATGTAGACTGGTATGGCAGCATACAGCAATTCCTAAATTTGGGTCATTATGCACATTTGGGACCACAATACTTTGTTAGTACATTCCCTGTTGCTACTTAATCCTTCCTCTTTTGAGTTGCAAACTACACCAACAACCTCTCACCAGCGTCCACAGCTGTGACCAGGGATGCTTCAGCCACTACAGACTGAGTCTTTCTCATCACCATTTCTGCTGACTTTGTGACCAGTTAAGCACAGATTAAAAAAAAAAAAA
>VZTJ01000675.1:943862-997096 GCA_013397795.1 Orthonyx spaldingii
AAAAAAAAAAAAGGCTGGACTAGATACTCCTAGCACAGTTTTATCTAGTTTGAGCTTCTTCCTAACTTGGGAAAGGAAAGGTAAAAAGAGAAATTTTCCTTTTACAGTACACAAAAGCATCAAGTAAGAAATGTTTACCTCATCAGTCCTTGTAACAACATCTGTTTTAATATTAAAACTTCATATATAGCTTCTCTAGCCTGGTCTATTAAATTCAGATAAAATACATCATGTGTATACTATTAATAATGATAACATTCATATAAAATCATTGTTGCATGAGGATATGACATCAGAACCAAGAAATAACCAAAATGAAACTTGATCTAGTATTCAAGTATTTCAGATTACTTTATGATGGGCAACCATTTTTCTCATAGTCCTAGGTCTCAATGAACAGATCTTATTACAACTCTCCAAGCCCATATATACCATGGATTTTAACACTGCCAACATTTACTGTGCTGAGAATAAAAAGCTTGTTCCTAAATACTTTCTCTTTCAGATGTTAAAGCTACTTAAAAATTCAGTTGCACTGAGTTCTGTGTGCAAAATAGCAATGAACAGAGAAAATGGAATTGGGAAAACAATCACTGATAAATTTCTCTCCCTAAATACTAAGTGCCAATCATAAGATTCATAAGAAAATTAAGATACAGGAACTTTTTATATGAAAAGACTTCCACTGATTTTTGTTTAGTCATTCTTAGGAAACTGAGGGAAGACTATGTGCCTTTCATCACCCACATGTGCTGTTCTTCCTATTCAAATCAAGGAAGAAACAACCTGGGGATACCATAGGTAAAGAATGCTCTCTGTGCTGTAGAGGCCAATGACCAAATCAGACTAGATCTGTGTCACAACTCCACCAAGCATCATATTCTTTCTCAGGGGGAGCACAGGCGAGACCCTTTTGCTACAAGTTCCACGTACAAATCCAGCAAAGTTCTCCTGGACGACCTTATAATGTGCCCACAGCACTAGGAAAGGGCACTGTGAAAGCAGCGTCTTCCTTGAATGGTGCTGGTATCAGAGGTAAATATTTGAGGTCAACTCCTATTCCTACTACCCAGAGGGGGAAAAAAAAAAATCTCTTCCCCAGCACTCCTCTCTCACATATTCCATTTCCAGGCACCTCTCAGGTCCATGGATATGGCCTTGAAAATCAAAACCTTGTTCTGCTGCTAATGAATTGTCTGCCAGTCTGTTCTAGCATCAGAGCCAAGAGGCAGACAGGGAGCTGGGATCAAACCACATTAGGCTCCTGGAGAAGAGGCTAGAGGAGCAGGTCACCACGGCTAGCAGTGCTCCCATTCCCCAGGTAGTTAGTATCTTGGACATTTTTAGCCAGATAGGGCAAAAAGCTTCTCTGAGGAGACAGTGAGAGTCAGAACCCAATGTATGGGGCAACTGCGTGCATCAAAGCAGCAAGAGGTTACATCTCTGGTGCTTGCTTGTACTTTTGTGCCATTGAACTTGCATGGAAATTGCTATCATATGTCCCAAATTTAGCATTAAAATGTTTAGACCATCCAGCCCTATTAAACCAGTCGAGATTCCAGGAAGGATCATCAGAACAGGGCTGTTTGTATCCTATGAAATTCCCCACGGGAAAACAAATTTTTTATTTGATTATCTGAGCGTCAACAAACTTGTTATTTTAAAAGCTTCCTCAGCTGTAGAATTCAGCATCAATTCCTTTCACCTTAGTTTCAACCACAACAGATGGGACTGAAGAATCTGTCAGAAACCTTAAAAAAAGGATCAAGTCCTGTTTCTGGATTTAATGGCCCTTTAACTCCTTATGGGACCTGGGGTACAGCAGCATTATGTTCATTCTGCTTGCTTGCCATTCTTCTCACTGCAGGCTGGGTATGCGGGGGAAGGAATGAAAAGAACTGTGTTTTACAGTGCTTTCACTTGTAACAACAGCAGCTGCTGCTCCCTGAGCCTCCTGCCCTCCTCCAATTTTCTTCAACCTTCCCAGCTCCCTTTTCCCACTGTGTGCTAGAACAGCATCTCCACCCCTCCTCCACCCAGAAACAGCAGCAGGGCCTGAGGGGAAATGGTGACTTTATGCTCAAGCTATGGAACAGCTGCTGGAAAACTCACAAGGAGGAATTCCTGCCATAGTGCTAAAATATGAAGTTATCTCAGGGAGAGGGTTTATGAGTTCACAGCAAGTAAGGAACAACCAGAATGTTTAACCAGAAATAGAGGTGTGCTCAGCTGAAACTTCTGCCTATGCACCAGAAGAGATTCAAATTGTCCAGACAGTCACATCTGGCATTAACTGCTTGGGTGAGAAGAATAAAAGGCTTGAAGAAGGGAGTGGTTCCAGCCATCTGTGAGCTTGGTCAAAAAGAATCGGCTTCAGAGTTCTGTTCTGGACTGTTTTCCATAAGAGATGCTGACCCAAGCTTCTCCAAACACTGGAGAAGTTCAAACTGGAATCTAACTTTAGCAGCTCAGGAACCTTCTATTCCAGAACAGGAGGGTGAGGGGACCGCAGAGGAGATAGCTGGAATTTCCTAACTGAACAGAACACAAGAACTCCACTACCACTGGAAACTGGGATAAGCACCCTTATTTCAGGGTTTAACACTGAACCCACTTAGGAAAGAAGCTTTTGCTTTTACAAACAGAAGTTCTAGAAAAGACAGATGGGCAGACTCGGAGACACCTCTATAGTGGAGTCACTATAGAAGTGAGCTGCTATAAAAATATTTAGTTAGGAACTCTTATCCAGGGCCAGGCAGGCTTAGCAAGATCAGTCAAACCTTCATGAGGACCAGGGGTATGTTTTAGAATCAAGGATAGTTTTAATGACTCTTATGTTTACTTTACATGTGTAAATCCTGCCTTCCAATGCACAGATAAGATTGCTTACTTAAACTTGGCCACTTTTCCAAACAACCTCTTAACATCCATATTCCTGGGGAAACAAGACCTACATTGCCTGTATATATATGAAAAAATAACTCTGAATCACTTGTCTAATTTCACGGTCTCAAAAGCAATAAAGTTACATCTAGAGGGAAAAGATACTGGACCAGGATGAAGAGATGTGTTGAACTCCTAATCCACTTAGATGATGACTTTTTCTTTTCAACAGGAAGGAAACTCAAACTTAAAAGTAATGTTATGAATAACTCAGCCTTGTGTAAGCAAGAACTTAAGCTGTTTAGGTACTACAGAATCAGATCACAAAGTCAGAATAAAACAAGTTTCATGAATTCCATTGCTCACACATTTACCAGGTTTTCTCTATTCTTTTTGAAAATAATTAGACAGCCAGTGTTATATGGTTCTCCTCTGTTTAGCACATAAGACAGACCACCCTTCTTTGGCCTGTGAACCACATTTCTAAATCATCTTTGGCCAAAGACACGTATCACATTTGTGGGTCAGGGATTGTTCTAGGAGAGGTTCATAGGCAGACAGTAAAAAGACCCCTGCAGGGTTTCCACTTGTCTAATCTAGATGAGATTTATCTGGACATCCAGGTAAGTGGCAAAGCCACCCAGCATACTGACTTTGGCAGGTCCTTACAAGTCATTTCATCTCCCTTATGGTAATTTGAATTACCCAGTATGGATCTATCATTCCCTTTAAGTAACCCTGACACAGCAGCTGCTTTTGCATGCACAGCTTGTGAGAGACAGGTTGGCCACACCAGCAATAAATATTTACCTGTTGCAATATCAACAGAAATGGCTTAAAGTTTAGCACATCCAGCACTAAAGCAGACATTGCCACAGGGATCTCACTACTCACACCTTTTCAGAAATTCCTTCCCTTTCCTCCACTCCCCTTTAATGCATCAGATCTCACTTTGATGTGATATTTTTAGAAGTTTGGTTGAAGGAGGCGGGAAGCCAGAAAGGATGATGATATGTTGCCCAGTTATTCACTGACATAAATTTTTTGAGTCATTGACTCAGAGCAGAGTCTTTGAGCTTTTAGATTCACTACATTTTCTAAAGACATTATTATTTTTACTTTGCTCTAAAAACCATCCAGCATATCTTTGTTCCAGCTTGCTTTTGTTTGCCTTGACAACTGAGAAGCACTTTTTAATTTTTTACTGAAAGTATTAAAAAGGGAAAACATACACACACACAGAAAGAAGTTGAGATGAAGGTGGGGAGAGAAAGGGGCTCCATGGAGCAGGGATCAAGGACAGGGAAAAACCTTCCTTTGCTAAGGATGTGAGCTGAGTGGGGAGAGCACAAGGACCACATCACACAGCCTAGAGGAACCAGGAAACAAATCACCACTTTAGGCAGATGGTATCACATTCAAGAGACTTCTTAACATGTCTGTTTTTTTCCCCAACCACAGTAAATCTTTTTTTTCCCCAATTTTTCAAAGAAAATCCTGGCCCTTATGTCCTTTGGGTTGGGGCAGATAAGCCAAATAATGTCTATGTGCCTGTTAAAACAGAAGGATGCTGAATTTCCTTTGTCTTGACCATGCAATGAACCACGTTCTTAAAGAGCTGTTTGTATACAAAGCAAGGGGTAAATGTTTATAAATGAGTTTAAACACAAGACTGGCTGAAAGGGCTTAATGGGAAAGGAGAGAAAATAAAGAAAACACAAGTTGAGCAGAAGTTTTACGACAGTGTCTTTACCATTGGTATCCAGATTCAGTAATTCCTTCTAAATACATGTTAGAAGTTGAAGAATCCTCATCAAGAAAGTAATCCCACTGAAATACACTTTCAGCCATGTTATACGTATTATGAAAAATAAACTTTCAGCTAAAATAACTTTCAAATTCACCTTTTTAAATGAAAAAAAAAGTTAGAAAAACTTACTAACAAGCACAGCAGCAGAGCACCAGCTGGCTGGAGAATTGAGTAGTGGTAACACAGAAACATCTTCAATACCTGCTCTGTCAATATTTTTCAACTCAGCCTTCAGCCTGATTCCTGACAGGCACATGAATCTGCACTGGGCCATCACTTCATGTGGCTGACACAGACTGACAATGTTTTGTACAGAGGACCTCTACAATAAAGGAAAGTTCAGCAACACCTGGGGAAGCCACAGCAGCCTCTGAATACTGAAACCAGGCAAAACAGTAGCTGAAAAATCATCAGGCTCAAGGGCAAGATCAACACACAGAGGTTCTAGTAAGGTTTCACACCATACCCCATCAGTGGGTGGGGAAGACGCAGATCTGCTTTGTTCTTGCTCTCCAAAATCCACAAAATCCACAGTCTCAGGCTTAGGTCAGTGAAGCAGCATCTTCCAAGCAAATCTAGTCACTATGCCAGTCCTTTGCAGGAGCTAATACAGTATTTCATGAGGGCAATTTTCTGTCTACCTATTAATATCAGCTCAGATTCAATTTTATGCAACTAGCCTCCCACTATTAGGTTTGCAGCAAGAGATTTATTATAAGGAGTAAAGATAGGATTCTGCCTTCTATTTTGGTAGTCTCACAGTGCTTAGCTGTTAATTAAATCTGGGAGCATGTAGGGACAACGACAAGCACACAGACTGATTTAGACACTGCAAAAAAGAAGCCACACTCTGCCTATGGAAAATACATGACAAGGATATAATAACCCAAACACTAGCATAATTGACAAGGAATGGCTAACAGTCTTTTACATTTACTACTGTCCAGTCACAGCTTAAGCTTCATTTCTATGAGTTATTTAGCCTGACCTGAAATATCACCTGACACTGAGCACTGTTGCATTATATTATTTATAAATAATAGAATGGATTGGATTGGAAGGAACTTTAAAGATCATTTAGTTCAACCCCGCTGCCATGGGCAGGGACACCTTGTACTAGACCAGGTTATTCAAAGTCCCATCTGACCTGGCCTTGAACACTACCAGGGATGGGGCATCCCCAGTTTTTCTGGGCAACCTGTTCAGTGCCTCACCACTTTCTGAGTAAAGAATTTCCTCCTAATATCTAATCTAAATCTCCCCTCTTGTAGTTTAGAACCATTACCCCTTGTGCTATCACTACCTGCCTACATAATAAGTCACTCACCACCTTTTTTAAAGTCCCCTTTAAATACCAGAAGGCAGCAATAAGGTCTCTCTGGAGCCTTCTCTTCTCCAGACTGAACAACCTCTCTCAGCCTTTCTTCATAGAAGAGGTGCTCTAGCCCTCTGAGCATTTTGTGGCCTCCTATGGACCCGCTCCAGCAGGTCCATGTCTTTCTTATGCTGAGGACACCAGACCTGGACACAGTATTCCAGGTGGGGTCTCACAAGGGCAGAAGAGGAGAATGCCTTCCCTTGCCCTGCTGGCCATGCTACTTTGGATGCAGCCCAGGATGTGGTTGGTTTTCTGGGCTGTGAGTGCAGACTGACAGCTCATGTCAGTCCAGCTTTTCATCCACGAGAGCCACCAAGTCCTTCATGTGAGACCATGTCAAAAGCCTTCCAGAATCCTAGGTAGATGTCATCAGTCAGTCTTCCCTTGTCAACCACTGCAGTCACTCCAGCACAGAAAGGCACCAGGTTGGGCAGGCAAGATTTGCTCTTAGTGAAGCCATGCTGACCTGTCTTGGATCACCTCCTTGTCCTGCATGTATCTCAACATTGCTTTCAGAAGGATCTGCTCCACCATCTTCCCAGGCACAGATTGAGGTCTCACAAGTCTTTTGTTCCGTGAGTCTTTCTTTCTCCTCTTTTTAAAAATAGGAACAACATTTTCCTTTTTCCAGGCACTGGGGAGTTTGCCTGACTGCCATGACTTTTCAAATATCATGGAGAGTGCCTCAGCAACCACATCAATCAGTTCCCTCAGGACCCTGGGATGCATCTCATCAGGCCCCACAGACTTGTGCTTATTCAGTTTCCACAGGTGGTCTCAAACCTGCTGTTCACTTACAGTGGGAGGGACTTCACTCCCCAACCCCTACCTAAGCATGTTACCCAGCTGAGGCTAATATCTTACAATTCAAAATTTTGAGAATTTTTTAGGAAAATAAAGGATTTTCATGTTAGAAGATTGCTTCAAATTTTATTTAACTTAATCTCATCCTAAATATAAACACAACAATTTCTGTACTGTGCAATGGCTTAAAAAAAAAAAAAAGAGCGTTATCTCAAGAGGAGATTTTAAAACAATGTAAATTTTTCTCTGCCTCTCTTTGCAAGATTTACTTCTCTGTTCACTGAGAGGCTGTTAGCACTACGTTCAACAGTATGCTTGTAGTATATATGCACAGGGAACACCTGTAAAACCTTTAAATAAATTTGCTTGGGGACTAATAATAGATAGGAAAACATGAGAGTATTTACCCTGAAACTCATGTGGGTCTTGATTGCTGCTGCCTGATTTTTTCTGGAACCTAAGATAGTTTTTTTTCATTTAAAGTTAACTCAGTTTTTTACATATATATATATATTTAAACTTGTCAAACACACCACACTTGTACGGGTACATCTTTTCCCTAAGGAATCACCCCTACTGACTGTGATGCAGACACACCTTCAATAGTATGAGGCAGAAATTCCCCCAGAGAAGTCTGTGGGCTTACATTACTGTGCAAGGGAAAGATAAGTAACATGAGGTGAACTAAAAGAAACAAAAATGGAACAAAATCACAACCTAAACCAGAACTTTAGACTAACAAACTTAGGAGCGAGAATATGTGCTAGTGGAATTGGAGCTGCTGTCTCTAAGAATACTGGCTCTAGCATCTTTCATCTGTCACTAAAAATTAACTTCATAAAAAATGATCTTAGGAGGGTGCGATCACACTGCAGTGCCTGGAGAGCTCTCAAAGGAAGCACATGCTCCACGGTGTGATCACAGCAAAATGACAGTAGTGTGATCTAAAAATAAATTGGTTCTCTGCTCTGAAGCTGGTGTCTCCCACAGATGCCCAAACCAGAGCCTCCAATTACTGCTCTAAGGGCTAGGCAGAGAAATAAACAATCTGTGGATGGCACTTGTTTTCTATACATCACATCTGCATGTCAGGAAGGTGAGCTTGTTACTATGTGAGAAAGCATAAACAAGTGATTCGATCATAGGCTATGCATATGAGTAGACACCCACTCAAGTACTTTAATATAAAAATCCCTTCCCAAACATCTAATAACCCTCATTATTCATTGTCCAAGACAAAACTGGACCACAACAAATCACAGTTCAGATCCAGGAGTGCTAAAAAATGAGACTGTGAAGCTGTATCCAGCAGAGTATCATTCTGAGAGAAATAAGTTCTTTTGACAAGTCCATCATACTGTGGGCATAACTGCAAATGACTGTCCTGAATCTGAGCAATCATCTGTCACTGTCTGGGCTCAGTGGCTATGCCAGGTGCACTGAGGGGCTTACATCACTTTTGTATCATCCTTCCAACAGACCTAAGAGCAAAGCAACCTATTTCCTCTGGTGTCCACTGAGCATCAACATGCCACTGGGAAAACATTTCCCCTTTCATTCACCTAATGATGAGCCCATAATGCAAATTGCGAGGACTACTGTAATTGCATCCTGTGTATCCTAGGTGCTGTTCTCATACAAAACAGTAGCTCCCATCCTCTTACAAAAAAGCTATTTGTTTGCTGTGTATTATAAGTCACTAGGTACATACATGAATGAATAAAATGGTTCACATTTTATTAACATTTAAGGTTGCCACTGAACAAAGAGAAAGCCTTCTGGTAGCCTAAGCTCTACCTGTCCTGAGGCACAGAACAGTATCTTGCCTTATTTACACTGTAGTCAGAAGGGGCCCACAATCAAGATCAGAAGGTTTTTTCCTTTCTCCCAGGTTTCCTATTTTAACAGAATAAAAGCAATAAACTTTGCACCTTTGACTCAAACTCAAGAGTACTACCAAGAAAACCAGTTGCAGCAACGTAACTGCTTTCCTGTTTCCTAAACCCTTTTAGCAAGTCTGGACATGGCCGTTCATCTAGACTCTAAAAGAATCTTGGTACCTAATTTGAGAGGCAATTAAACCCTGAAGCAGATAGATTAGGTGAGATCTACCTGCATTCTCCTTTACCAAGCTGGTAAGCAGCTGGATCTGAGAGAGCCCATCCCAAAGCCAAAGTGAAGTGGTCTGCATCAGAAGGTAGTACACTCACTGAACAGCAACATTTGAGATCATCCATTCTCGAAGTTCTTTACAGCACAGTGGTAGCAACTTTCCTCCTAAAACGGAGACAATTTTGTTTTTAATATTCTTTTTAACATAAATACATATAGAGTCCAGCAAACCAAGCTCTACATCCTTGCTTGAAAATCATCTCAAATCACTCATCACACATCTTCTATCAAATGCTACATTCAGAGTGGACTGTTTACTAGCAAACAGACCTGGAATAGGCAAATGCTACAAAGAAACTGTCTCAACCCCACCATTTCTGTGAAGCCATCAAGCGCTTACACTGATGAAGCAAAATATTTCAAAACCAAACACCTTTGAGGTGTCAGGACACTTCACAGTGTACGAGAATCTGAAAATAGGCCTGAAAAAGAAGTCTCTATCTCACACTGGACAGAAAAAAGGCACAAAACTTCCAGAGATAGCAAATTTGCTCTGTTTAAATTTTTTTCATGTTATCAATCATTTAATTCACTGACATGAACAAATACTAGTTTAAGTTAGTGCCATACCAAAGACACGTGACTTTATCCACCCTTGTTCCTCATCACAAACACCTCCCTTTGCTCCCTATAAGAGCAGAGCATTTGTCCTGGAAGTCCAGGGTGAGGTTGTCCAACACACACACGGCTGTGCAACACATTGGCTCATCCTCACAGTGCACCTCAGAAAGAATGTCTTTTCATGGCTGTGCTGTCCACAGAGACTGGGAGTCCTCTGGCATTAAAGTGTGTGGTACAACTCTGAGAAGTCAGGACAAAAATATATGAGCTGCAAACCAGTTTACAAAGAGGCTGTTGAAGGGCCTCGTAAGTACAGTGCAGAAAGGATAAACCCGTGTTTGTGTAGACATTTTCCAAAGTAACAAACAAAGGTATTTACAAACTAAAGAAACATATCATCTCACTAAGCTCCTGTACTAACACTGGTTATTCCTAGTCCTAGGGACTCCATTCAAAGCTAACATTACCCTCCTCAAAGCTTTGAAGGTCAGTTTCAAACCAACTGCTCCTCCACCTCCACCTGACCACCCACCCACAAGGAACACCCAGTGCACCAGGCAAATCTATTGCCCCTCCACATTGCTTCCAGATCATTACCTCCGCCATGCCAGGACAGGTCCCTGGATCCCTGCAGCTGCCGCCTTGGCCTGCCTCACACATCAGACTCCCTCAGGGATGGGAGACCCGCTCCGGAAAGCCTCCCCTTTCACAAACAGGTCTGTTGGCTCTGAGGCACCGCTTGGCTGGGCCTCCCTCACAGCTCCCCTCACGCAGCTGAAAGCACCTCCAGCCTGGTGCGGAGCGGCGCCCTCCCTCCCCTCAGCACCTGCAGGCACAGGAGCAGGAGCCGAACTCTGCCGGGGTGACATTGAGGGGCTACAAGGGTCATAGCACCCAGACAGGCTTTTATTCCCGCGTGCAAACGCTCCGTTTCTCCAGCGAACAGCCCTGCTCCATTCGCCTCGCACTCCGTGTGCTAGCAGAGCACGAGTGTGACCGCAGTGTGCTCGCCCGGCATCCCGTCAAACCCGCGCCTTCCCGGGCACCTCCCTGCTCCCCCCGGCCGCAACACCGGGAACAGCAGCTGCGAGCATGGAAGGTCCCACTGGGATTAACTGCGTGTGCAAGGTGTGCGTGTTCGCCAAACACACTGAGCATCTTCCTCCCTTCCTTCTAAGAAATAAAATGCTGCAGTCATAAGGACTCTGGTCTCTCCTCTCCCCTGTACTCTTTTAACTGAAAGGAAAGAAAAAAAAGGTGGGAAATGAAAAATAGTTTAAAGAGCACAAACAGCACTGAAAAGATTAACAGAGAATAGATACCCAGGTAGAGGGATCAGGAGACAGCCCAGAACACAAAGTCAACTCCTACCTTCTGCATGTGCCCGTGACAGGTGAGCACAAAACCTGGAGACACTGTGCAGTCAAGCTCCAGAACCCACTTTCCAATCTTCTTGTTGAAACAGTGGCACTTCAGCGCTCTTCTCTCCTGCTTCTGTTTGTTACTAATCCTTACTGCACAGGAAAAGCAGAGTTGTATTTCATTTAACCCCTTCAGCCTCTCAGTTTCTTCACGAGTTTTCACTTTGGCTTTGGAAAGTCAGAGTCATAAGCACGCACACAGGCACGCCTGCCTTGGAATTGTTTCTAACTTTTGTAGTCTGTGTGTGAGCACACACATGAGCTCTAAACTGTGCCTAAAGTTGTTGGAGGGGTGGAGCCCTTTGTAACTAGTTTTATTTTAGCTGTAGGCATCATATCAAAAGAGAGACAGCTATCCACAGATCCCTTCGGTATTCATTTTCAGTAAGTTCTTGACTCTGAAAAAAAATATTTAACTTTACGTTTACTGTAAAACTACAGCCTGAATCACAGTTCACAAATATGCTTTTGACAAAAGAAAGTTTGAACTTAAATACAATTCACAGCTAGATTTGGGTCTAGGCAAAATTAAGCAGACCCCTAAAATCTGAAAGTTAGCAGCATTTTAGATACAGACCTTAATTTAACCAAAGACAATGGCTGCACAGGTTTCTCTGTTTTTCCTCTAATAGATGCTATGCAATTCAGAAACCCCCTGAAAACTCCTGTGAAGGAACAATTTAACAACATAAAAACTGTTAAAGGAAAAGGAATCTAGTTGGAGGCATTACAAGGAAAAACTTGTGTTTTTAATCATGTGGACACTAGAGAAAACATTGCATAACAGCTTATGTGTTGGTGTTGTTTTATTTTGCAAACAGATAAATCTGCCCCCCATGGATTTTGTCCTCTGCTTAGTATAAAACAAATAAATAATGAAATACAGAGACCACAGATCTTGAAAAATAAATTCTGGTCCAGCAATTACAACAGTTACCAGCATTTCAACCCTATTTAATATTATGATCGAGGTCTCCAAGATTATAAGAATAGATTTAGTCTTAAATTTGGGTTAGTCTTCTATGTTTTGCCTTCCGGTTTTAGAATCCTTTTCCATCAGTAGTTAATTTGTAACCATTAAAGAGAGAGCCTTGCTTTCCAAAGGAAAGATGAAGTTTCAACCTTCAGGTAACTCCATATGTTGCATCTTTCAAGGAAGACATCAAGATGTGCAATGAAATCTCCAGAACAGGTATCACGACTGTCTTCTTGGCCATGCTGCTGCTTTAGATGATCAAAAGAGACAATATCCTTGCCAGCTGTTGACAAGCATAGATACAGAGATGTGCACAGCTCAAAT
The DNA here is from genome assembly GCA_013397795.1 of Orthonyx spaldingii. Lineage (NCBI taxonomy): Eukaryota > Metazoa > Chordata > Aves > Passeriformes > Orthonychidae > Orthonyx > Orthonyx spaldingii. Next base: position 956,192 of record VZTJ01000675.1, read on the forward strand.
GGAAGAGGAAGTTTCTAGTAGGCTCATAAATGCATCAGGTGACACAGAAGCAATTTTATTCCAGGGATATGGCTATCTTCATCCCTGCTGTTCAATCCCTGTCTGGTGCTAGCCATGAAAGGTACACAGTACTCAAAACCTACTGTTACATATCCCACAGGGGACAGAGTTCAAATAAAAGTCACATCTTTTCCACAAGCAGAAGCAATCCTGTACTTTCCTGTCAAAGCTAACTCTGCCATAATAAACAAGGATAAGCCCTAACAGGAAATCCAACACAAAATGGCAACACCTCCACTAAGCAGCAGGGGAGCCACAAAATATTGAAGGACACAACACACCCCAGAAGAATATCTAATGGTGGTGCAGATGCATGGCTGCCTATGTTATCCTTGTCAGGAGAAACAAAAACTGGACATTGTTAATGCCTAATTAACAATATAGTCCTGCCCCTTTAGATTCAAATTTTCTTTTAAGAAAAATAAATTTGGGCCTTGGACCAAGCTGTGCTCCCTCCTTTTCCATCAGAAAGAAGTTACATGAGCATGTGCTTTTTCTTTTTCCACCTGTACTCTCAATTAGCCATTGGTTAATGTCATCCTGCCAGGTGTCACCTTACATCCCAAGCTTCATGATACTTGATCAAACCAAAACCTGAACCCCTGGTCTTCTGTGAATAAACCAAACTTTCAGATCAGTCTAAAGCTTTTAGTCCATTGGCAAGAAAAGGCTTGAAATCCATATCCCAAAAGTTCAAAAACTAGAAGGCAAAAACCCCCACAACTTCAGATGAATTTGTAAATACCCAATCATTAAAATGCCTCTCATGGCAGCGGGACCCTCAATTAATGTTTTTTTGAAATACCAAGCTTAATAATGTTCTTGTAGTTCTTGTGTTCTTGTTGATAAACTACAGAGGAGTACAGAGACAGGGAAAATGTGACTGCTCATGTTGGAATCTAGCCAGAATACATCTGAAAAACAGTTGTGCTAATGCATTAAAGCAGATACTATGTAAACACATCTGGATTAATTTTAACCCCATAGAGACTTAACAGATGAAATCCTGAGATGCTGAAATAAAAAAAGAAGTGATCACACTTTTACCACAACTAAGCAACATGAAACACCAATTAAATTTCTTTTATTAAAAAAAAAAAAAAGGAAAGAAAAATCTGCTCATACTTCCTGGTTCCAGCAGAGATGTGACAAAATCAGAAGCTGTTAGTGTAGGATTTGAGCTTGAGGCCAGTGCTTACCAGGACAAAGGCAATGCAACTATGAAGTAAACCTTTGCCCTGTGGTTTCACAGAAAGTTTTGCATATGCACCTTTCCTGTGGGAGAAAGGACATGATCCTTGTGGTGAAATTGTTTTCATCACTTACCCTTTAGTGAAAGCAAGATAATCCACTGATTCAAGACCATTCTCATCTCTTGATAAGACACTGACAGGTCACTAAGGAAAGAACACTGCAGGACCACAGGCATGTGCCTCTTGCCACTAGGTCTATCCAGTGGTTAGCCTGGCGTCTGGGTGTCACAGATGAGGTCAAGAAGAAACAGTTGAGGTGAATGCATAGTGAATGGATACTGCTGAACAGGATATCCCTTCTAGCCTGATCAGTGAAGAGCTTTTGGCAAGAAGCAACCTCTACAGGAGCTGTGGCATTGGGATTTCAACAGTTACACAGCCAGAGGTCAGTAGTAAGACTTCTGCTTTCTCTTTTGTTATACCTTTCATGGGAATAAACCACCAGGATTCCTTACTGCCAGAGGCTGTTTCCAAAGACTCTAAGGTTCTGTATGCTTTACTGGACAGAGCTCTAGTTTAACTAGCTATGGCTGTCTAACACTTACAGTACTGTAAAGAGTTGTCCTTAACTGGTTGCCAGATGCCCACCAAGGTGCTCTAGCACTCCTCATCCTCAACATGACAGAGGAAGAAAAACTGACGGAAAAACTTGTCAAACATGATAAAGACAGGAAGATTACTCACTGGTTACTGTCATGGGCAAAATAGACTTGACTTCAGAGAAATTAATTACTGAGAAATAAAACCACAACACCCTGCTTCTTCCCCAGGGGGAACTTAACACCTAACTCTTCTACCTCCTGTTCTCTCTCCCTGAGCAGCAACCAAAAACTTCAGGCAAGACTGACAAAGCCTCCAGAAGAGAAGCTTATCTCAGTAGCTTGATCATTCATGCAAAGAAGAGAAGAATCTGTGTTCAGTTTGGTTTCAAAGTCTGAACCTCCCAGGAGACTACTGTGATCAGGAAACCATGGCATTGTCACATTACAAACTGGTGTTCTTGATTGCTCACTTCATCATTTAGCCAAAGAGCAAGGATCTGGGGTGTTGCGATTATGGCTGGGTCACGTGCTTAAAAATGGGATGTGTGCCTTGATTTGCTTTCAGAATAATATCCCGTTTCTTAGATGAGAGAAATCAAGGGAAATGGACAGCCATTCACACACTTCAGCCTACTACTTGCATTTTATCCAGGGGATATCCTAAAATATTTCTGAGCACAGGATAACACTGAACAGTAATCTTACATCCTAGGTAAGTGTGTTGATGACTGAATGAGAAGATAAAGAAATAAGGGTCTTTGGGATGTCAAATCAAGCCCACTGCTTCTGGGGACATTACGGCACGTCTCTCTTCCCATCTCAGAAAACAGGAGGCTTCGTCTTACTCTGAAGACAATAAGTCTTTCGACATACTGATTTTTTTAACTTATTATTTTTTAAAGAAATGACAGTAAATTTCGATTCAACCTGAACTGAGCTTTTTTCAAACTTGAATAGTGCACCAATAACTCCATTCTTCCTAGACTCTCACTCACTATTGCAGGATAGGCATGTCATTTAGCCCTCTGAATGACAGCTTCTCAGTACACAGAATGAATCCTGTCAACCTTTCAGGAAAAGCAGCTCAATTTCACGTTCAGGAGACATTACAAAGTCCTTAGAGGAAGGGTGGAAAATGTATTACACACCAATGGGCTCTGCTGTACAACTTAACTGCATCAAAGCCTGTTATCCTCTTGCAGTATCTCTTGCACTGGTTTATATCTGCTGCAGAGGCCTGGCCACACATGAACTCTTTCAGGTGCTGAGGACTGTTGCAGAGGAGTTGACCCATACAACTTTTGTATAGATACAGCTACAAGCAGAGCTGATTTTATTGCGGTTTGCCAGCATGCAGCCACTGAAGGCAGCAATGCAAGAGAGCAAAGAGGTATCAGCTTCATTCCTACCCAGTCTCCCTTCTTGGACACTCACATAATGCTGCTCAGAACCGTGGAAACCAATGCAGTCATCAGTATTTTGCTATAGTCTGCTCCAGGAACAGACCAACTCACAAGCACTTGGTCTGGCAGGATTCTTCTCTTAGCCCCACCTTGACAACTGAGCCAATTCCTGTGCTGTGCACTCCAAGAGAGCCTTCAAATAAATTTACTCTGTATTCAAAGAATTAGATACCTCTCTTCATTCATTTCTAAGATGAGTGAAATGGCAAGCCTGTCACTTCATATTTATTTTTATTCTCACCCAAATCAGGCGAGACTTTTATTCAGGCCAGCTTTCTAAACAAGCTGATAGTGCTATACCAAGTTTCAGCTCTTCATCCTTAGGCTGTTTAAAGAAGCAAAGCAGCATGTACTGATAATGTCGGCGTTCAAAAAGCAAAAAACAGCTTCAAAGTGCTGTGACTAATTCCATGCAAACTTTGTTGTGAAAAGCACTCCAATACACTGTACCTCAGGATACAAGTGAAGGCACTATTCCGTTGCTAAGACTATACTTGGATACTCAAAGATTTGCCTATAAAAAAACAGAGGAACTACATGTAACGGAATGAACATTGTTTTTAAACCAGCCCAGCTACTCCTGAGTTTAAGTCATGAAAGCAAAACCAGGACACAACTGAGTCTATTGGAAGGGAAGTGGTGTTAATTTTTTTCTAGCATTGGATAGCACATCTAGCTTTTCTGATGCGCCACCCCAAATCTTAGGTTATTTACAGGAAATCATTCTTACAACTTTCCTTAAAAGTAGACACTTTGAATCCTGCTAATTATTAAGAAACTGATGAGAAGGACATTGCAATCCTGTTTTCTTTTTCTGTATCAGGGATTTAAATATTGCGTAGGGCAAACTTGGCAACCACACAGAGAATCTCATTTAGAGAGATTAACTTGTGAACACAGAGGGATCTGAAGGGTCTCTGTTTGTCCATTCCTTGATGCATGGGATTTAAACAGAAATAATTATATTCAACAAGCATAAACACACAACACACACTCAAAAAGTAACATATACATGCATTACATGAGGCAATGCCTTATCCAGAACAGACACTCCCTCAGCTGTTTGTTTTCCTTTTATTTTGGTTTTACATTTTAATGATATATAAAAAGTAGAAGAAATCACAGGTGGTAAGCAGATTTGAGCTAAAGAACTGATTTCAAGAGAAAACACTTTTTGGTTCTTAGACAAACAAATGCAGTGAATAATGTTGATTTCTCATGCTCCCCAAGCTGTCACTGGTGAGCAAGAAGCAAAGGGTCAAGGCTGGTCATGTGTATTCAGATTACATTTGAAAACATAAAGGACAGTTTCCAACCTCCCAAATGTTTTCTGGATAATCCAATCTGCTCCATCCAAAATAGCAAAAAAATAGAAGCATAGATCACACAAATTTAACAAAACATGTTTTCACATGAAACAAACCCAGAAAAACCTGTTCCCCATGGATGCCACACAAACATCAGCCTTTTGCTCAGAAAGTCTTGTCCAGAGCTCAGTCAAATTAATGGGAAGATTTGAATTTCCAAAGGCTTTGGACAAGGCATAGACTGATGTGGCAGAGAGGAGGGTAAAGAAGGAGCAATAACCAGCTAATTCTAGGCCTGATCTCAGTATTTTGTAATGATTGACAAAAGTACAGTTATTTTCACCAGACTGAGTCTTGCTGAACTATTCTGCCCTGCCCAAACCTTTATGGGGAAACCAAAGCAGCCAGGTTTCCCTTCCCTCTGAGCTGACTCCCTTTCCCCCCCGTAGAGTGCACCTAGGCTCCTGGTGCCAGACACACCCTGAGGCCCTCAGCAATGGAAAGAGCTTCTTTGCTTCCCCCAAACATCAACCCTTGCTGGGAATAGAGAGCTTGCCAGGCAGAGATAAGAATACAGCAAAGCTTTGGAGGGAAGAAAGAAGCTGGCTACTTCACAGCCAACATGAAGAAAGATCCTCCTGGAACTATTCCAGCTATTCTCCATTTAAACATTCAGGCTTTTTCTCTCAGCACTCTTTCCACACTCCCCCCTAGAGATCTCACACTATTCACTGTGGAGTCTAAAGTCACCTGCTCTTAGCTGGGCTTGGCACTGACTACTACAAATGCTGCTTAGGAGATACAGGAGAAGAGAGAAAAGTTGAAAGCAAAACCTCTGACAAGCAATTCTCACCCCCACGCCCACATACATTTATCCCTCCTAATTCCTGGTTCATTTATACACATTACTTCCGCTAAAGAAAAGTAAATCCGGTGCTAAAACATAGCTCTTTGGTTAAAAAAGTGTTATATTCAGCAGAGGTTTTAACTCTAGCATAGTAAACATGGAGTCATTAGGATTTAACGCTATTGAAATGGAAATCGAGACAGAAACCTTTCCAGTTCTTATACTTCACTTTGGAATTGGAAGAGGACAACACCGACTGTAATAGCATTAAAAGATCCTCTGGACCAAGATGCCCTTGATAGAAAGTACTTGGAAGCATGAGGCACGACATAAGCTCTTGCTGATGTCTTCCAGCATCAGGCAGCAAGGAAGCTGACACCCTACTAAGGACAGCATTATAGCCTCGCTGCCCAGCAGAGAAAAGTTAGCAACAAAACAGAGCAACAGGGGCTGTCAAGACGATGATCCTTCTCTCCATCTCAGCAGACTCTCGCGGCACAGCTCTCTCCAGTGGCTCAAGGCAGTGACAGTTCTTTTCCCAGGCTCTGTCCTTGTGCAACCCCTACGGGGCATGAGAAGGTGCCCAGATCCTGGCAGCTGTTTCCATATGCCTATGGCTCAGATCTCTGACAAGGGATTCTGGAATGAGATTTCTCTCCCAGCATAATGAGGTCTTTAGTCATTAACAAAGGAGCCTTCTGGGGCAGAATTCCAGCTGCGCCTGAGATCTTGCCTCCACAGAGATGGTATTTTTCCAGCACACAGGTTTATTCTGAGGAGAAAGGGAAAGAGTTGCTTTTACCAATCCAGGGATTTTCAGTTGCAGCAGTTGAAGGTTTCTGTTTACTCTTAGATCAGGGTAAGAAATCTCTTGCTTCTCTTTCCTGCCGCTTCACAGCTGCCGGTTGAGCTTCTGTGCTTGCCGCTCCTTTGCCTCAAAGGCAAACTTGGTGTCCTGCAGCTGGGCAATGGCCTCCTTAGCCTCCTTCAGGTCCTGACAGATGAGCTCGTACTTCTCTGTCAGCTCCCTGTTCTCCCGGCGCAGTTCCTGTACCACCTGGTTCACCTCTTCCGTCTGCTTGGTGCAGTGGATCTTCAGCTGCTCTACCTCAGAGAGCATGATCTCCATGTTCTTGACCAGTGACTCCAGTTTCTCTTTGGACATGGTGTCAGGATCAGTTCTATTCAGCCTGCCCAACCCAAACCCGAAAGGGACAAAGAAAGCCACCCTGTGCAACATACACCAGGATGTCTGGCAATCACAGTCTTGTGGGTCTCTTTTTATACTCCCTCCTGCTCATCCTCCTCCCTTCCCTTTCCTTCCCTAAAGTGTCTGTAATCTTCTTTGCTTGGTTAATCTACTTATTTTTATTGCGTTGTAGAAATCGACTGAAGGGCTGACAGCCCTGCAGTAACATATGTGCTGTGCAGCAAAAGCCAGAGCAATAATGAGACTCTGTGCAGCCCGTCCACAGAAAAACAGCTTTCATCTGAAGAATTCTCTTGGGAACCCCTTGCAGTATCCATTAAAGTACAAAGAAACCTCTTCAAGCCAGACGCCTACTGCAGTCCTGTGCATCCACTCCCAAGAGCACAGCCTGACTTTCATCTTACATATATTGAGGTAAGCAAGCTTACAGCAATGCAAGTCGAGTATAGGCAAAGAGAACTAACCTCAGTTTCTCTTCCTCTTTCCTAATCTTATATGTGGGGAAGATGGAAGAAGCAAAATATAAAATTCCTGGGTTTTTTTTTTCAGGAGAACATCTATCCAACAACAAATGCTGCAGCAGCCTCATCTTCTCTTGAAAGCATTCACAATGGTTAACACAACCAGTGGCAACCACAGTTACTGGGCCATGTACCACCTGAAGGTGGCTTGTGTTTTGTTAGAGACATGCAGGCTAGAAATTTTAAACCCTGGTACCCCTTCCCTCTCTTCAGCTCCATCAGTAACACTGACCCCAGAATTCACACAAAAACTTATTCCTGTACACACTTGCCACTCACAACAGAGCGGCAAATGGCTGCTGAGCACTACTGAACTTGTGAGTATTAGGACTGAGACATGCCAGTCTCAACATACTGATTACTCAGGTCACATCAGACAGCAGGGTGATCCCAGCAGCCACAAGGGATTAAGCGAGTCTGGCCGACTTTCTGAAGTTTGACCCAGACTTTCTTATGTTTCCAGTTAATTAATGCACTTGCCTAGACAATAAGAATCATTAATTAGCCAAGTATCTGATGTAACAATATCAAACTTGAGAAATTAATTTGTCTGAGGTGATATTGCATGTGGCTCCCCAGGAAAGAACCCAGCACTGATCATCTGGCCAGTGGGCACAAACCATGGCAGAGACAAGAATGCAGGCTGGCCCTTGGGGAGCTTGCAAACTAAGGACAGAAAAGCATGCCTCACTCCTTCCTCCCCACATCAGGAACATTTCTTTCAGGCTGAGTCTGCACCTTTTCAAAAGCCTTCAGACTGTCCCACACTCCCACAGAAAGGCAGCATCTCATTTGCCATACAGCACATATCAGTCCTCACTGTATTCACCTTACATTCCAGTGCACAGTGTTGCTTAAAAGCCTTTACTCTTGAATGCTGTTTTGCAATTCCAGTTCCCCTTAAAAGAATCCTGTAGCGCCATCACATACATTCAATACCAGATTGAGAGAGAACACTCAAGTTCATGTGCAGAGCTCCCCCAGATATATTTTTCCTTCATTTTTCTCCACAAAATGTTGCTTTTTTCAGCTATGGAGAGTTTCAGAAGCCTCATCCCACAACTCATTGCCCCTTCTTCCCTGCTAGGCTCAGAGAAATGAAGCTCTCTCTTCCAGGAAATTTTACATCTCCTCCAGCAGTGGATGAAAACACTGCTGGATGCTGGCCAAGCCCTGACAGTGTTCAAAGGCCTGGGACTTGTCACAGCTGGAGGTTAGAGTGGCTCACAAAGCCAGCCATCCTACTGCCTCTCACACAAGTGCACCAGCAGACCCTCTCATCCTGGCAGATGGAGCACTTTGCACCACACTTTCAAATGAGCAGAGTGACATCCTTCAGATGAAAAGAGAGTGGGAGAATCTAAAGATAATTAGAATATGTCCTAAAGTCCTTGAAGAAACATTTGCACTGGCTGTCAGCCCAGATCCCACGTGATACACATGGCACTGGAATAGGCTGGAACATGCTGCAGCATTACAAAACAGCAGGTCTTCATTAGTGAGGAATCTTCCCTCTCTCCAGAACTGTACACGCTGCACCCAAACAGTTTAAATCAAGCAGAATTACAATGATGCACAAAGGGAGTGCCACAGAGGCCATCTACTTGGATATTAGTAATTGATACATCATCTCTCACTGTCTTACTCTCAAAATTATTTAAGTTGCCTTGGATACAGACAGAATCTTGGCAACAGAAAGGGGGTAAGAGACACTACTGAAATAAGAATGTAAAATGAAAACAAGGAGTAGCATGAGAGGAGTTCCTACAAAGAGAGATGGAAATTGTTATTGTGCTTGGTTTGATTTAATATATTATTTGATGAAGTAAGAAGCAGGAATTAAAAGTGTGCTCATGAAAACTGCAGTGGGAGAATGATGCAAAACTCACCTACAGCAACAAGACTAACTTGAACTGTAGTTTCTTACCTTCAGTCACTTCTGGACTCCACTGTTGCAGACAAACTGGAGGAAGAGGCAAACACAAAGAGTGAATTCAGCTGGGGAAAAATGCAGAATAGCATACCTGAGAAAAACAATTCAAACCACAGGAATTCAGTGCACAGGGACACACAGCAAACAGCAGTCTTAGGAGTGCTGGGGAAATAGCATGTTAAGACAGAAATTAGTGACAACATAGCAGGGGAAAATGATAAAGCACTGCTAGACTGTATTACAGAGAGGCAGTGCACCCTAAGGGAATGAGGTATCTCCAGCTTGTCCCTCCACCCTGCTGGAGGGAAAATGTAATGTTTTGTTCTGGACATTTGTGATTAAGGGGCCAAGAAAGAGTTTGAAACTTAGACAAGTGTTCAGAGAAGATGCTGATATCAAAAAACGTGAACTCTATGAACCAGGTTTAAGAAGAAGGGTTGAAAACTACAAGGCAAGATATTTCTAGGACTGTTTTGTAATCATGCCCAGGTCCTCTGCATGTTCTAGGGAAGACAGCTCAGCTGGAAGAATATTTCTGTAATTATTAAGGGTCTGACTGTGCAATTGTAATTTTGAAAACACCAGCAACTTCTGCGCTCTCAGCCAAATGGTGATTCTGGTTATTTCGTAGCCGTATTAAATCAGGAAAAATTGGTGTTAAACTTCTCACCACAGTACATGCTACATGGAGAGACACCACTGCCAAATCTATCAGCTCTTTTGTGCATGTTCTTTCTCTGTTCCACCTTTCACTCTGCATATGGGTTTGAGATACATGAAAGAAGGAAACACAGAGCTAGTTAAGAACAAAAGAGGTGAGCAACCACTGGGAACACCCATGTGTGCTCTTGTGGATGGCAGGAAAACTGTAGAAAGTGGCACTGACAGAAGTGAAAATTCTCCTGCTTTTCCACAGTGGGTGGGAGCTACCATATCTGACTGCAACACCACACTCAACTATGCTGGTTTTAGCACTAGAAGCAAATTACAGTATGAGGCTGCCAAGCTGAGGACGGTTCATGCGAGACACACTTGTGCTTCTTCACAGGTCTCTGAGCCAAAGGGAATCAACCACTCCTCCTACCCGGAGGCACACACAAGCCAGAAACACAGTTTTCCCATCATGTTCATACCTCTGAGGAGGAGACACAAAAATCATACTCTTTGAGTATCTGTCTGAAAGCAGAGCATGGGTTTTCCAGTTACTAGTGTATTTAACAGGGGCCCTGGGAACATTTGAGGAAAAAATCATTAAGCTACCTCACTCTCTTTTTGAAGTTTTCCCAGCAACACATGAGGGACAATTCACTACTCTAGAATTTTAAATGGGAAGAATGGCTTTTAAATAACTGCTCAGGCTGAAAAAGCAAGCCACTTGGTATAAGTCCTGCAAAATAAAGCTATACATACCTTATCTTCTCAGGCACATACTTAAGATAGCTGTATCTACTTCTAGTTTTGCCAGTCACAGACACCAGTGTCCAGTGCAATGTTCACACAACTGTAGTGGGAGACAGCACTGTAGTCTCTTAGTAGATAGCTTAAGGTTATTATCCCCAGCTAACAATGGTCATTATTTTAACAACCAATTTTTTTTAAAGACATATAGTATGTCACTAACTGTAGTGAAAGTGTTAGAGCCCTCCAATCTGTTTTTTCTTGCAGCCTTTTCACTTTTCCCTGATTTATCCCCAACAGTATGTCTAGCAGCCAGCGCAGCATTTGCAAGCGCCGTGCTTCACCATCTAGGAAGTCTGCTTGGGTAAATACATTTCATACAAACTCATTACAATAAGAAGTATAAAGAGCTGTCACCTCTATATTCATAGTAAAACCACTTGAAAAAACAAAACCAAACAAAAACAACACAAAAATCCACTAAAGACCAAGGAGTACCTGGAGGCACTGACCATTCCCTCACCAGAGTGGGAGACATTTGTCCAGCTATTCAATTTGTTTCTAATAAAAGACAAACACCATTGTTCCATGTGTCAAAATACCCAGCACTGTGTAAGACATTGACATAATGATGATCTCATCCTGCAGAGTTTAGAGACTATTGATAAAATCTACTCTCCTATTAAAACATGAGATTTAATTTTTTGCCACATTGTAAGCATTAACCATATCTCAGGCAATTTGGCAGAAATTGAGTTTAGCTGCATATAAAACTACATTATTTACAGGTTTTGATCTAAAATACTGCACCAAAAGGAGACCTAGCAAAACTGTGATCAAAATCCTTGACTCAAATGAGAATAATACGTCTCAATTGTGTAGGTGTCTAGAGAGGCATTAATGGATACAGAGGTACCTTTTTCCATTCTGCCTCCATCGACTCATCAGATCAAAACAATTAATTCAGCATAATACAGCTCAGCAAAAAAATTGATACCTTTAACAGTTATTCCCAAACTGGGTTGATTTATACTTAAGAAATCAACTGGGTAACAATAATACCAAGCAGTGACAGGTGGCTTACATAAACTTAAAAAAACACCTCCAACCCTTTACTAGGATTTTTACCATCTAAGAAGAGGAAGAAACAGTTCCCACATGTCATAAAACTATTTAATATTTGAGTTGAAAAAATTCCAAATTCCAGTGATGAATCCTTCAGATTAAAGCTAAGAGTGAAAAATATTAGTGACTATTTTTAAATAGTAAAATGTTTCAAAACAAAAGCTCTTCCTAAAATAATAAATTGTTTTTTTCAGAGTGTCAAACTGGAAAATTTGCAAAGCCCCTCTAAACAGTAACACCACCTTTTGGCCTGAGGGGGTGCTCCCTCTCCAAGGAGTCTGGAGTCAACACTGTGAGAAGGAAAGGGAAAGAGGAAGGAAACATCTTCCCTGTCCCTTAGAGCAGACTGGGGCCTGCCAGCATCTCCACAGCCTGCAAGGGCAGATCAGATGCACAGGATTCAAATGATGGTCTCAGTAAGTCAGTGAGCAACGCACCCCGAGGAGTAATTAGAACTGATGATAACATAACAGTCAATGGTTTGCCTAATACATCTTTCCATGTCATGTTGAATTAAGGGCTGCTTTAAAGGAGGGGAATGAGCAGAAAACAACTATCTATAATCAAAACTTTATAGAGGGGCAAATATATATTATGTATTTTAATTTGCAAATAAATAATCTTAGAAATATTCTTTCATTTATTCTGTTGTATGGTTTTTTTCCTAAAGACTGAGTGTCCATCCTGACAGAACATGCAGACTTCAGGAAAACAAATAAGTAAAAATACCCAAACAGGAAAACAAACAAGTAAAAATTCCCAAACTGTTGCTATTATTCAGTACATATGAACTGAAATACTAGTTCAAAGAAAAGAAAAGATGCACACTGCTTATTTGTAGGACATGGCGTTATGCAATCCTGTCCTGAAACCAGACTACACCAAATAAACTGGCAGTGGCACAGATGTCAGTAATTATTGAGAAGTTTGATCTGGTGAGAAGAAAGGCCTCTTTTAGTTCTAGATACATGTGAACAAACACTCACATCATTTTTGGTTCAGGATGCCAAATTCTATTGTAATGATGATTTTGACATGACATTTAAAACTCTCCTTACCCAGCTAAACCAATCTCCAAAACACAGCTGGAGAACTTGCCAGTTGTCTGCAGATTTCCCTTGATTACCTGTGGTACATTTAAGAACAAGTCAGTCTGCATTATCCAAATACTTCAAGGAAGTTTTAATTGTGCTCACTGTTCAGTAATATGAAAATATGACTCAAAGTTGATTCAGAAGCCTCAGAGACTGTAAGGAATGGAAACATTGAGGATAAAAGGATTTCCTCAAAAACGATACTTTTAAACTATGGAAGAACCATGGTATCAGCAAGCCCTTGCCCGGAACTACCTAGGAACAGTTTCATTTAACCATGACAAGTTGTCAATGCCCAAACACTGGTATAAATGAGGGCTGGCTTCCCAGATGGCTGTTCTACCTGCTTGTCATAAGATCAGTCTCTCATCAAATCTCAAACACTATCCAAGTAGACAAAAAGTACTAAATTTTCTGGGGGCAACAAGTAGCATCTTCTCAGGACTGTATCCCTAGCTCCCTGTCACATAAACAGCCTTGACAATCTTTAAGCAGATTATGTACACAACAGCTTCATCTCCAGAGGAAGTGGGATTAAAAGGTTTATTGCTACTATGACAACAGCCAGGTTCTGCTGTTCCTAAAATAGTTTCGAAACCTTAGCAGTGACTGGAAATGCATACATGCCTCCCCTACAGGATTCATCATGTACTAAATACAGTCCTCCAAAAAGAAATCATTTTATAACAGTCTACTTTCTTGAAGTGTATATTTTTATCGTGCTCTTTAATCCCTTGTTACGAGCACTAAGAATAGAAAGCAGTAAAAAAGGCACAGTGCTGCCATGTGGCTGTGATTACAGCTTTAGAAGTGATTATTGCTGGGTGCTGGCTGCAGACACCAGGACAGGCACTGCCCCCAAACAGTAATCACTGCCTTGCAGCACCTCTGCACACTGGGCTCTCATCAGACCTCAATCTACTCCATGCTGCCATTTTTGTCCTTACAAATGTTCCCCTTCATGCCCACAGGTATGCTGTTATGTTTGAGTCTGAATTAATTCCTTCCTCATAGTAACAGCTGGAAGTAAAATTTGTCACACAGTTCATTACCAAGCAGTACCAGTGAGGCCCAGGCCGGGGTTTAAGTGTGCTAATTAACTAAATGATAGCAGGATACTCTTCACTTGAGTATGCTATTGTATCAGTGATTAGTATTTTGTTGCTGAGGGTGGTTAAATAAAACATTGATTCAATCAAATATGCAGCTGTTACACTCAATGAACATCCAGCTGTGCTCTGAGGCATTCTCCAAGTACATTCATGCTGACTTGTACAACAAAACCAGCAAGAAGTACAATGCTTAATTCTGACAGCAACATTACCCCAGATCAAAGTGGGTAACCCTTATCTAACAGTACTGAAATCAGAAAGTTAATATGAACACAGAAGTCTATTCATTATTCTAGTCAGATTAGATTAAAAGCATATTTCAAACCAAAGAAAAATCAAATTGAATCCAATTACATTGGTACTAGCCACCAATGTCTCTTGATGCCAAGCTGAAATCATCTTTCTGCAGCATATCATGATTTGAAGAGAAGAGAAACAAATACAGGCTGTAAAACTCAGGAAGCTCAGTTCTGTTAGCTCCTGTCAATGAAGGCAGATTCTTTTCTCTAGAGAGTCCACAAACTCCTGACATTCCAGGCCAGAATGTGGCCCTAAACATAACTTTAATTGAGATTTCTTGGTAATTAAAAAATACCTAGCAGTAACTGCTACGGACCAAGCTGAATCCCCCATGAGAGCTGATGCTGTCAATAAAGGAATCTTATTTACCTATCCCTAGAAGACTACATTAAAAAATGGAAGTAAGAAAACACAGGGGTAATGAAATTAGTATATTAGTTTGTATCTCCAAGTTGAGTATTTAGCCTAAGATAAAATTCTTCTACTTTGCAGCTGGTTAGACGCCAGCAGGTACTGCTGCCCGAGGCTACTCTTCCCCAGATGGAGGGCTTTGTATTTCCCTTCCTAAACTTCATGAGATTGCTTTCTGTCCAGTTCTCCAGCCTGCTGAGGTCCCTCTAAATCGTTGCATAGTCATCTGCTCTATCAGCCACTGCTTCCAATTTTTGTGTCATCTGCAAGCTTGCTGAAGGAACACTTTTCATCATTCAAATAATAAATGTCTAAGTTAAACAGCATTGACCTCATTATTGAGCCCTGTGATATACCACTAATGATTTGCCTCCAACTGGACTCTGCTGTTGATCACAACCCTCTGGGCCTGAGCACTGGGTCAGTTTTCAGTCCATCTCAGTATCCCTTTATCTAACCTATACTTCGTCTGCTTGTCTATGGTGAGGTTATGGGAAATGGTGCAAAAAGCTCTACAAGAGACTAAGTAAACAGTATCAACTGCTCTCCCCTCATTGAGCAAGACATTTAGATCATTGTAGATGGCAAAGATGTTGGTCAAGCATGATTTTCACTTCATAAATACATGCTAGTTACTCCCAATCATCCTCTTGTCCTTCACGTACTTGGAAGTGCTTTCCAGCATGATTTTCCATGTCAGCTTCCCAGGGACTGAGGCAAGGCAGAATGGTCTGCAGCTCTCCCATTCTTCTTTACTTCTTTACTGCTAGGAAATAACACAGCTACTTATATGCCTTAAGAAAAGATTCTTACTCATTAAACGCTGAATAACTACAGTGCTTATGCCTCCAAGAGCTTTAAGTGATGGCTTTAAAATAATGTAGTAAAGGCAAGATGAATCAGGATCCATGCAACTTTTATTTTAATAATTAGACAAATACAGGAAAATTTGCAGTAATCTATCAAAACCGTATCTTATCAAGAACCGGAAAGGTGTTTAAAAAACATTCACATTCAATTCAGGTTATGTACAAACCAGTGTCTGTAAAAAAGAAAACAGCAAATGCTTTGAGTGTAAAAGAATTCCATTCTAGTTCACGTTTCAACACTTTCAATGACCAAGTCACCACTGAGATGCAATCACAGTGCAGACATGTTCCACAGTCTATTAAACTTGTTTCAACAGCATTGTCAAAAGTAATTTTTAAAATAAAGCATTTTGATAAGTTTTGTTGAACAGTACCATCCACCCAAAATTTACTTCTGCATATTTAATCCTTGACTGCACTAATGGCAGAAGAGTTGTCATCTACAGGTCCAGAGTACATGAATCTATATCTCCATAGGTACAGATGTATATCTCCAAGAAGCACCAGTCTCCTATGCCCGAAATAGCCTGTGTCTGCTTTGTACATTGAGGAGATCAGCTATGTTTAGTGGAGCATAGCCCTTGATTTTTTTGGCTCAAAGAAGTCATCTTCTACCCATCCAGAACTATCCTGAATGTGTTGCAGTATCACATGCTTACACCTTCAGGATGCACCTCACAGAGATGAGATTTGAATTTGAGTGTGACCATAACAGCCATACACAGATATGATAGCATCCTAAGCCTTTGCTGTAAGACCACATTCCAGAGGTTTCTCTTTCTTTGCTCTGGATTAAATACCCCAACAGAAGGGGGGAAAAAAAAAAATGGAAAAAAACCAAAAGGACAAATGGAAGTGCCTGGATTTTAGGAAAACCTGTAATTTGTTATTATGTTTTCTCATTTATATATTGAATTGAAGCTTAGCCAAAGAAGGAGACTTATTGATATACGTTGAATGGGGAGAGAAAGCTACTGTGATAACCAGTTTCAAAGCATGAACACTGAAACAGCCACACAACAGTTACCAGTCAATCTGCCTGAGCACAGAAGAGATGAATCTACTCAGGCTACACAATAGTTCTTTCAAAGCCACAGTCTAATGTGCTGTCATTAACATACTAATTTAATAATAATGGCAACTCTCTCAACAATGCAGACTATTTAAGAGAAATCTTTCAGTTACAACAATCTAACCAAGGTGAATCACGACCTCAAATTAGATTGGTGTTTCAAGACAAAGGAGAAAAAAGTGACACAACCTTCACACTTGTGTAGAAACAACCCAAATGCAAACAAAAACTATTGGCAACTGAACGTTATTTTGACCTGCGTTCTGAGATAATCCTTAGTTGCAAGATCTCATTTGAAATATAAGCTACCATGACTTGGCCTGAGCAGACAAATCTAGAAAATTTCATCTGGTTTTTGAAGGGTGTACCAAAGACCTGGTAATAAGCAGTGTACTTTAACATCTAGTTGCCTATAAAAACAATTTCCCTTCTGAATTTATTTTGAGATTCAAACACAACTTGAACAGTTTCTGTGAATACAAATGTTATAGTCTCCACCACTGTAACTCTGCACTAGCTCAGAAATTAAAACAGAATAACAGAAGCAGCTCTGGGAAGTGGAAGACTGGCAATTTAGTGTTTGAAGGTTCTGAGCTCTTCCTGGGGTTGTACATCTAACATCCATTTAAGTATGTGAAAAGGCTTTTGTGCATTTCTACAGATTCCAAAGCAACTCTTAATGGAGCTAATGCTCCCCTGGTGCATATTGAAGCCAAAAAAGAAAAAAAGAGAGATGACTTCTGCATTTAAGTAACAACCCTTAACTGAGAGCCAGCTCAGATATACAAACAGATGCTAGCTATGCTAACTGTTAGCAAACCTGTTCTATACAATGAAACTATAGCTGGGATGCCAAATAAAACACACAAAGGAATTTTCTTAGATACAATGCTCAGGAAAGGGACAAGTTACAATGGTATAAAAACAACTCAAAGTCTTGTTAAAAAAAACCAAACACAAAAACCAACCAAAAAATGACAACAAAAGTCCCAAAAACCCTCACCAACCAACCAACCTGTTTTAAGTCAGACTTCATTGCTACAAAATATGGAAGAGTAATTTAAGCTAGAAAACACAAACAAGTTTGACTTGAACAGTCACTGTAAGCAATTTTGACACAGTTAGTTTATTAATGCTATCCACACCAAATCAGCACACAAATGAGATGAATAAAAGTACTTTAGATGAGACAAGACAATGTATTTTATGAAAATGTAAATGCCAACACTACAGTTAACAAGTCATACTGGAAAAAGACATACATTACCAAGGACAATCAAAGAAAGCCTTTCTTGGTTTTAAAGCAACATCACAGCCCTTCTTTCTTTATTTGGGCAATGGTTGGTGAGCATCTCTGATGCTTCAGTCCTTTGAATCTATAGGCACTGAAACAAAACCCCAGGAAAAAAAGGTAAAAGGAGCTAGTACAAGGATTTTGACAGTTGCTCTACTTGGCAAGGACTCCAGTATCAAGATGCAAGTAAAACAGAATGCCCATCCACTCCCCGTGGTTGCCAAGAAAAAACATTACTTGTACACAGTAAGAATTTATGGCAAAACCAACTTCATCTCACCCATCTCACTTCCAAGCAATTATTCATAAATGAGTTCTTTCAAATGAAGAAGAAATCAGAGTTTAGCAGTTTTAAGGTTTGAATAGATTCTTCTTCTTATAAGAAGTTCAAAATCTCCTATCTTCTTTTCAGTGATACTGAATTGTCCTTCATTTTGCCAATCACCAGTTCCTCATGAGAGAGGTAATTAAAGCGAAGAGGGTCACAAATTTTGCTCCTTTGTGGCACTAAGCAATCTCTCGCCTAACTTAAGCATCCTCACCAATAAAGATACTGCACAAAAAACCAATCCTTGCTAGCCTGAGGTGTTAGACAGCTGAGTGACCAATACTCAGGTCAACAGAACTCTAAACCACGTTTTTGATGACCAAGAATTTCAGTGATGCATTAGAAGAGCTACTAATAGCACTCTGATCTCTAGCTCTGGCAAGGTAAACTCCATCTGGGTTTGCTGCAAACGCCTACTTATTTCATAAGAATGCCAAGAGAAGGAACATCCACCAATGACGCAGTCCGTGCTGTTAGTGACTATTTTCAAACACAGGGTTTGAAATGGTGTTCTAGCAAAATGATTTGCAAGAGCACAAAGAGTAAGTCCCAAAATTGCTTTTTAATGTAGTTTAATAACCTTTTAGAATGTAAGATCCAAATTAGGACCTTATGATCCTCTACTGCCAAATAATTCAGTCCAAGTCTAAGCAGCTACATGAACTGGAGCAGGTGTACAGAAGGTGCACTCCATGCTTGAGAATACAAAGTACTAAAACTGAGAAGAGGCTCTAGTTCCAGTGTGGGGGGGGAAAAAAAAAGCTTTTAAATTTACTAAACCGAAAACACTCAGGCACAGAGGCTATGAAGTCATGGAGCACTCTTAGAGTGACAGTACTTTCTCCCTTTGTTGAATTGCTACAAAGTCCTTTCCTTTCCTGTTACACAGTCAGGACGCCACTGTCAAAAAAATCTCTGCTGAAGAAATCCACATTGGGCTCTCTCTTTTCAAGCTGTTACAGGGACAAGTTCCATGTGATTTGTCAGCTTCCTCTGTTAACATCAAGGAAGTCCTGAGCACCCTTAACGCTGTGAAAACAATCAGCCTGTGCTAAGAGATCACATTGCTGGTGGAAGCATTAGCAATTTTCACACAGGTGGTCCTTACCAGAGATATGTATATCAGATTACCTCTGATATAACAGCACCTGGCTTAGACTGGCCATCAGGAAGAAGCCACTTTCACACAGGAAAATTCATATGGTGCCCAGTGCAGCAGTTGTCTCAGGAAAAAAAGCAAACCAAAAACCACCATCGGAGGAAGTTGTAATGATTCAGGCTTGGAATCTTGAGTATTTAGCTTCATTCTCGCTTGAGAACTGAGGGAAAGCCATTTTTCCTCCTCCCGGACTTGCTACAATTATCCATTCCAGCATCATGTCTGCTAGATATAAAATTGATGGAATGCTAGCTGGTCCATAAAGGGTTGCACCAAGTTATCTGTAGCAAAGTAAAAAACTAGCCCAAAGGTTATGGAGATTGGAAGAGCTGGTAAGGCCTTCTTAAAGATGGCAAGAAGCAGAAGTGTAAGGCACAGACCCTGGGGGGAAGGAAAAAAAAAACAACACAAAAACCATAGGGAGAAATTAGGGAACTCTGACAAGTAAAAGATTATATAGAATATATATATATATATATATATGTAAACTTTAATTCTACAGGTTATACTTTATATCTTCCTAAACTAAAGGTTTAAGTGTCAGATGTACAACTAAAGCCCTCACCAGTTTTCAGTCTGGCCACCCAATAAACAAAATCAAAGACAAAATGCAGCAGCTACAACTTTGTCCCTGATGAACATTAGAAACAATTCCTACTATAATTTTACATTATACTCACAATTAATATGGCTACAAAACAAGCTAAAGTTGTATTCCAGTCCCCACTTGCTGTTGCAGAGGCTTTGCCAACGAGGACACTGTAGAAAATGAAGTCTCCTAAACCGAGCTTTACTCCTCCTGCAAAGTGAACATATGGCAGCACTGAGTATCAGTCTACTAATATTACATATCAGTAATTATCAAAGAATAATACATATTTACATTAACTATTAACAAGACTTGCTAAAAATAACAGTTTATTTTCAAAATTAGTACCGCTTCTGAATCAAGCGATAAACTCCTGTGAAACAAGATGGATTAGAAACACTACACTATTCAACTAATTCATCCTTTAATTAGAATTTGCCTATATTCCTATTTTTCTGGACATATAAATGCAGTAGATACAAACTCAGATATTTGTAATTTTATTTGTAGAGGGGTGTCCACTTTTGGTTGTCCCTTCATATTCAACAGAAGAGCAATTCCTTTAAACTGGCTGAGGGAGGGGAAAAAAATAAATCCCTTGTAGATTATATTTTATTTTCCAGTTAGCAACCTATACATTGCAAAATATTCCACTGTCTTCCCAATTCTCCTACAGAATTCTTATGAAGGTAGTTCTTAAAGCACTTGTGGGTAAGTACAGAGCATATGACAGAGGCAAAAACTCAACACACTTAGTCCAAGATGTGAGACTTAGGAAAATTCATTATCTCTTATTCTTTCAAATAGTAATTACCCCCTTAGCAACGACTCTGGAAGTACAATACTCAATTTTTTCTGCAAGCATTGTAAGATTTCCTGAATGCCAGTTCACCTTCTGAACTTTTAGTCCAAGATGTTAACTAAGAAAGGCCAGCATCAGGTGGGTGACCAGCTGTTTTCATTTGGCCTATTGATTACTTTCCCACCTCACTACAGTCCAGCCCAATGCTCACTTCAGAGTTCCAAGAGGAACTAAGAACATCAAACCATAGGGATGCCTGGTTAATCTTTGGGGTGGGGGGGAGAAGGAAAAAGAAAAAAAGGGACAAAATGCATAAAAGAAAAAAGGCAACCCTACTCTCTTTCAACAGGCCTCCAATAAATGCCTAGAACCGTGCATTCATGAAAAGTTCTTAAGCACTAAAACGTCCTTTAACTGCTGAAACAGACCTTGGATGCTCCAAACTTCTAGTAAACTAATGCTAGCTGACAAGTCTGACTGGATCATTACTACTCACTGCAGGAATACAGGAAGAAGAAAATTATTAGCCTGGCCAGATGAGAGTTTTAGAAAAGAAGTTAACTAAAATAGCTGCTTTGGTATAATTTTTGAATCTTAGTATTATTTTTTTAAGCTCTAGAAACTAAAAAGTATTTTCAGCATGCTGAATTTGGACTTTTTTAGACAAAGCAATTTTAAAAACTGTTCTTAAAGTAGAAGTCTGTATTTTTAAACAGAGGAGCACCTGATAATCAGAGGAAGCAGCTGCATCTGTTAAAATATGGCAGTATCACATGGGGAGAGCAGTTTATTAGACAGGCACACCCTAATTTATTTAGAGCTTTGCAAATCTAATAGCAGCTTAAACTCCAACTGGAAATCATGAGTCTGTTAAAATAGGTATCTGAGTATTGATATTATACACTCTCCAAAGATACTTCACCTTAGCAAGACACTGGAGAAAACTAAGCAAGCCCATTGCATTCTGCATTCATTTCAGTCTCCAATCAGGTTTTAAATTAAGGTTTTAAATTTAAGTATAAATTGCTTCCTACCAAGTGGATTACAGTAGTTTAATCTTGAGGCAAAAAAATCTGGGTAATGACTGCATTTGCAGGGCCTAAAATCCAAAAGAGGTGGTACACAGCAGAACTATGCATGAAAAACACAAAGGCTAATGCAACTGACCACGTAAAGGTCTGAAAACAGCTTGTGCAACAAAAGTTTTGAGACTGTGTATCAAACTAAAGAGCAATTTGGCCAATATTACTCCTGCAACAAAACAAAATGCTACCAAAAACCACCACCATTATTCCTATGAGGCATATCAGTATTGATCATGAGCAAGAGCATCTCTTCAGGTTGCTATTAGCTCACAGAGTCCTGTATCTGTGCACTCAGGATGCCTGACTGACTAGCTTCAGATTTAGTAAGCTTTTCAGACACAGTACTCCATACTCACGTTCTTCAGGATCTTCACTTGTTTGAGAGTTACTGGGTAGAGCCTGAACAGCAGCACGTGATTCAGGTGTTGATTCAATGGGTCCTATTCTGTTGTCCCTTTGTTGCTGCCATTCCTGACTAAAGCCACCATCATCTGCTTCAGCATCTTCATTCTGGGTCTGGCTTGCCGGAGCTCAAAGGAAGAAAGGCATTTAAGACTCCTCCAAAAATGTGCCTTCTAAAACATGAAAGTCTCTCCACATATAAGATCATAGAAGAGCAAGATGAAAAGAGGTTTTCCATAATACTTAGCAACATCTAACACTGGCACACACAATCACAAGATATCCTCACTTAGGATTTTAATATTTACTTAAACAATCAGGAGTCAATGTACACTCTGCAGTCACAGCATCTATATGTTGCACTCAAGTCCTAGTATTCAGGTGTACATCCACATGAGAGTGGAAGTTTTGTGGTGACCTAACAAAGACCACAATGTAAGGAATAAACTCTCATCTAATATTTAATTAGCTTCTTTAGTCAACATTGACAGCTTAATTTTCCAGTAAAACAGAAAACTTTACTGAAAGTTACATATACATGGACATCTTCAAGCATCATAAATTCAGAAACTGCACTCTGCTTTAGTAACACAGATAAATAAACTCCATGTTTTAAACACTGTCTGCATAGCCAAAAGGGCTAGACTTATTTCTGTCTAATACAAATATAAATGAGCTGGTATTATACTATATCATCCCAATTTGACAAGCAGTTGAGCTCAGTTAATAGTTTTATCCTGAGAGTCATTTCAACACCAACATCCTGGATCCCAGAAAAATGAATGCAAGAACATTAACGGCACAATAAGTAAACAATTTTTCAAGTCTTGACAGATTCACTATTCTTAATTAGGCCTCCATGCTTTCACTCTTCTACAATACCCAGGACTCTTAAAAAGTAAAAGACAAGTATCCACAAATATGTATTTCAATAAAGTGACAAAGATTTGTCAAAGCAAAACTCACCTTGTTTATTGTAAGTGGAGTTTTTGGATTTCCGTTGGGCTTCTGGATCTTCTTCAGCCATGTTCACAAGCCATATCATTGTTGCTATCAAAAAAATGCAAACCACAACAGCATAGCTAATTGTATCTTCAGATGTATGAAATTCCAAGATAGTGATAGCATCAATCCATTATTTTTCATTTTTCATGGGTTTTTTGATACAACTATCTTTTCTAACAGGCAATTTTACTCTCATTAAAGTACAGTAATATCTGGAACACAGCCAGTACCAACTACAACACATTTACAGAAATTGGTGGATAAAATTTTATTTCTACTAGATCTTGAAAAAAATTGCAACAGCTGTTGCCAGACAAATTACTTCTACATATGAGGTTCACTCTGAAAATCAACGATTTCTTTACTTTTTTTTTTTCATTAATCAGTTCCCTTATCTGCAAGCAAAAAGGTCTCTTAACACCATTACAGGGTTATGTCAATTCAAGGGCAGTATCTGCATCAAAGTTAATTGTTCTGTGCCTCCACCATCGCAAAAATTTCTCCAATCTCAGGTAAACAAATGTTGTTACATGTAAAAGGTGTATTTTAATTCAGCTTCTCAGTGTTAACCTCTCTTCTCACAAAAGGGAGTAACAGGCAGTTACACCATGTTTTACTGATACTGTGCAAGAGTGACAGATAAAGAACCAGTGACAGATAAAGAAAGCCCTCCCCTTTCTCCACTGTAAGCTTGTCCCTGAAGTGGCCAGTCTGCAGCACAATGCCTGCTTCCAAACACCAGCCTGTCTGGAGCACCAGCAGCATAATGACTTATGATGAGCCTCTTTCACTGTTATCTACATGACTACGACTAGCAACAGGGAACTTCAGAAACAGTGGAATTATGTACTAATTTATGCACGTCACAACAGCAAGTCTAATTCAATAGTCTATTTTTCACGACTGCAGGGAGAAATAACTTATCAAGAAGGACAAACCCTTGAGAAAACAGTCACACAAACCTCTTTCTAGCAATTTCTCACATTCCTTATACTAAGACACGGGTTATTTAAGGACTGAAAGCTGGTAAATATTTTCTGAAAACAAGTGCTCCCTTTGAACGGGCTTAATTCACAGCCTAAGGGTATACTACTGTGTCCAAAACAAGGTCTGTTACCATTTTTCCTGTTTGTATTTTGGAACAAAACATGCTGTTTTTTATCTTGAAATGTCTGTCAGATGATGTTCCACATTTCTGAGTCAACAACGAAACAAAAACTGAGGCCCAAGTGAACAGATCCAGCTGAAAAGCATCTTATTAAAACCCAGAAAAATTAGAAAATTGCTTCAGATGAGTGGGTGATTGTAAGCTTAAAGACTTTAACAAAATGTACTTACAGGAGTAAATAAGTGCAGGAAAGAGAGTTTCATTTCTCTCTTGAGCTGTTTCAACTAACATACGAAGAGGACCTTTAGGACATAGAACAGCAACCAAATCTGAAAGGAAGAGCAAACAGATCTTACATCTCTGCAGACATACTTAAGTTTTTTCCTGTAACACTTGGAGAGACTTGTTTAGGAAGTGCAAGGAAATGCACCCTGAACACAGACTTTGAAGACAGCCATTGGCCACAATTCAGTATCCTACAGGAATGCTTTTCAAAATTCTCAGTTATGTAACCTATTTTACATATTACTGTAATATGCATACAAATTTTAGAACATTATATTCCTCACTTATGATATTATGCAACTGCAAATGTAACTGTGCCTATATGTTAACCTGTGAATAATGCAGGAAAGCTACTCTTCAACTAACATCTTGGAAATACCCAAGCTTGCCTTCTATTAGGAAAGCTTTTTATAACCTAAGTTTAATGCTAAAAGAAATTTTAAGACAACAGTTGAGGCTTACTTAATTCCTATGAAGCAGGCATATTTGGATAGAGAGCTCTAACACTGCTACTGCCTTTTGCACTTGCCCATTCACCCACCATATGTCTTTAAATTAATTTGAAACTAAACGTGACCCTGAAAGGAACAGCTGACTTGTCAGGAACTGTGTGCAGCTCAGAGCAGGCCTTCTGCACTTGAGCCAACTGCCCTGGCACCACTGCTGGTCCTACTCAAGTAAAGAATTCTTGGTGTGGGGTCACAGGCTTCAAAAACTTACATTCCCTTTACTCAAAACAACTACATCATGGTCTTGGAAGCTGATCTCAAAAGTAATTTCATTTTGCTATTACTGAATAAAGGCCGAATGCTTGGAGCACTCGGAGAACACTGTTCCAGTTGTATGAAGAGTGGAAATAGGGCTGGGGGATGGGAAGTTTTACTTAATGTGCTTTGTGATCCACAAGCATATACACAAGGTACAATTTTCCTCGCCCTGAAGAAGGAGGACACTTAAGGAGTACACTGATGTATCAGAGCTAATAAAATCTTATTAGCACTTACATCTGGACAGATTCTCAGTCTTTATCATGATCTCTGACTTCGGGAGCACACATTCAGCACACTTACATGCTTCCAAAAAAATTCAAATTAAGAGCACATCTTCACTTAACTGTAATGTTTTAATTATGTCTAAGTAACTGAATTTTAGTCTTGCCTGGAAATTAAATCAGTATTTAGGATACAGTGACCTTCTTACCAAGTGCTCAGTGCCCCCTAAAGCTTTATGGAAGAACTACATCTAGGTTTCTCTCAGCCATCATTCTGAAAAAGAGCAGTATGTGACAACTACAATGAAAAAAGAAAAAAAGAAAAAAAAAGCCAAGGAAACAGATCTCACAACCCCATCCTTTTAAATAAAAAATGACTTTGAGCACCGCAAACTGCTCTTAATCCTTCCTTCCTTCTTTCTCACTATATTATCAAGCATGGATCAGGGTGTTGTTTCTATGTCCAGAAATCTGAGCAATTCATAGGTTGGGCAGATATATATTTGTGTGGGACTGTACAGAAACAATCAGCTCCTAAATTCTGAATGTATAAGGGTTTCCAAAGATTCCTGGGGAAAACGAAAAGCTAAAAGTTCTCCACCTTCATAAAAAAGATCAAAATGGGTCTCTCTCATCTCCTCCTCTCTTGAATTACTTCAGTTCTTCCCCCCAAAGAATCTAGAGAGTCCAGGAAACATGAAGGAAGATGGGCTCATACAGTAACACAAAAAAGCCCTCAGCTGCAGGGAATTGATCTCAGTTTAGGATCATGATCTTATTTATGAAGTCTGTAATCACCTTACCTGCTACTTTGAATGATACCCACACACATACGCATGCCTTTTTTTTTTTTTTTTTTTTTAAGGTCTAGTTGAACAAGTGGAAAAGTCAGGGAATAAAAGGAATTCCCACTGCAGGACCTGTTACTGTGCCTTGCTCCCAAACTTACCATACACTGAAATGACAGCCAGGATAAGCCATGCAGTCCATTCAGGAAGATACTTAATGAACACCAAAGCCATGAGAGCGCTGATCATGATGAGATACGCCTGCTGCAGTCGAAGAGGACCCTTCCAATGGATACAAATCATTCCCACAACACCAAAGTTCCAGATCATGAGTGCCACCGTAATGTAGTCCATGGCAACGTTATATGTCTTAAAAACCTCACTAAAAGAAAGGAAAATAATATAGACTGCATTTGCTTGAAATAATGGTAACAAATTACAGATGCAAACTTCAGAATATATTTTAAAATTTTTTCATATTCAATGTAGTGGCATAAATATAAATTTTTTCTCCAATTAGTACTTAACTATTCTTTATGATGGGATTAATTTTGCCGGTGTTTGCTTCACACCAGCTCTTGCTTTTCTGAAAATTTTTCTTAATGTTCTATTTTCTTCTCAATCAAAGCAGAAATTGACAGGAAAGGACATTACTGCAAAATCAGTCATTATGCTCATAACATTTAAAAATCAGATTAATCAGAACTTGTGAGGTTATAATTCATCTTTAAAGGCAAATAAAGATTCTCTCTACTTATATGTTGCCTGTGGAATGCTTTGCTAACTTCAAAGACACTGGTTTATTCTATTATTCCCCACAAACACCCAAGTAAAAAGCTTTATTTTTGGATGAACCATGTCCCTGTCACACCAAATACTATAAACTAATTAAGACCCTCAAGAAGTAAAACCAACATCACCAAGTCACAGGTGATTTCCTGCTGACTCAGGGAAGAAATGGTTGTGTTGGCTTTTTCCAGAATCTAGTGCTACCAACTAATCAAGCCACTAAGAACCCTAATTTGCATAATACTTTCCTCCAGGAAATTTGCTTTCTGCAGCTGTCAGTTGACCTTTGAGATGTTCAGTGTTAACAGCATGTCCCTTACTGTCATCATGTATAATTGGTCTACAAACTCCTTCACTCTCTGAACCTCAGGCAAAAGGAAGTCAGCACTGCTGTGAGGCAGGAGCGGCAGATGAAGGAATTGCCTTGTATTTCAAAAGCCACTGTTAAGGTCAGAGAAACTACTGACCACAAAAGGCATCACTTTTAGCAAAAATCAGTGACTGAAGGGAAGATCACATTCTCCTTCCAGAGACCAAATTAAATAAGCTTCTTCAAAGAGAAGTGTGTTTGTCATCAAATGGCACAAAACCATACATAGTATAATAATTTCATTACATAACTCTCGTCACAGACCCCGAGGAGGCTGCTTATTTTAGACAATACTGAGTATTATGGCCAACTTTTCTTGAAGGGCATGCTTCCAAAATTGAGAAGAAAAGTGCTGAATATATTTTGGTGAGATAGTAGATTCTTTTCAGCTGACTCTTTTTCACCATTCCCATGCAAACAGCCTTTGCATATACAGCTAACCACCAAAGCCAACTGCCCTTGAGTCATATGTCAATGAAAAATTAAGTTATCAGAAGACATGCCAGTAGAACAAGCTCCCCTGCACAAGATATGCTTATTCTGATAAGCAAGATGTGCTTATTCTAGTGATGCATGTGATGAACAGCTTCTGTACCTAATCAGATGCACTATAAACCCAGAAATCACTCTCTCTTTTATGTGTACTCTATCAACCACTATAAAAGTTTTATTGCAATAGCTTACTCACTATCATTCCTCTTATGATGCATGGCCTAGTTCTAAAATAAACATATACATAAAGTGATACATGAAAAATAGCATATTAGTGGTTTAGTTCACTTACCCTAGGTAGATGAATGAGAAAAAGAAAAGTAGCAAAAGAGAAGAAATGATAAGCCAACCATGGATCACCTGCAAAAGAAGACATCAATACAGACATTTTTAGACTTCTTATTTTAAATTTAGTGTCTATTAAAAAATGCTTTGAAGGTTATTTTCCCTTTGGCTTAAAGCAAGAAAATTATTTCAGATCCCTCTCTCTTTGGTTGTTGCTACATTCATGTTTAGTCTATGTACATTGTTGTATTTCAAAATATACACAAATTTTAAGTGCTTTGCAGACTTTCAGTAGATGTTCCTTAGCTCTACTGAAAACTAGTGTTTGCATATTTTTAGACCATTTTGGTACCAGTGGCATTATAACATAGCAGAATCATCCAGTATGAACACAGATGGAAAACACGATTCACTTTTGTGCTGCTCTGACTTCAAATCATTTTCAGAATGCAGTTATAGAATTAAATCCCAGAACCCTGAGAAACCTTCAGAGCTTATCTGTTGAAATGTCATCGATGAACGACTGTGTAAGGATTTCTATATTCTCTATCAGTCATCTATAGACATAATCCCTAATTTTGGTATGAGAGTAGACATACATGCCCAACAATTTAATAAAAAACAGTTCAGTGTTGTACTCAGCAGGGACACACAAAGATTTAAGCCTGAAAATGACAGGCACTTAAGACTGCACTCACAGAAGTGCGCCCTTGTGGTATTTATTGTGCAAAATGAAAAAAACAAGATTGAAGACCCTTTTAACTCCAGTAATCTCTCAACATCTCTTAACTGAGAATGAATGCATATTTGTCAAAGTCCCAGCAAAGAATCTCTTATATAAAACCTGACCCAGTATTGCAAATAGACAACCCATCAGAAGCAATAATCTAGAAATCAAAGCTACATAAGAATCCTGCTTTGAAGAGCCATGCCCAGTGGAAAATTAACTGGCTAAATTAGCTATGTATGTACAGCAGATCAAAGTATTCAGAAACTGTTACACTGTGTTATCTCTTGGTCCTCTTCTTAAAGATGTGTAGTAAAATGCATCTTATGTCATAGTTCTTAAAATATTTAGCAGAAGTTCACTTAAAAGTAAAGTCCACATGCACACAGACTAAATGAATCACACTTACGTGATGCAACCAGGACTTTCTGGCAAATTAAAAATGGAGCCATTACAGGTAGCAATTTAGCACACTGAGTCTACTGCTAAATTTTTCATGTGCATTTTTAAAATTCTCAGCCATTATTGAAACATTCATTCTCCTCCTTCACACTGTCTCTCAAAAGAGGTACAAATTTTACTTTCAACCTAATAAAACCTGTCATTTAATTTCCTAATCTAACAGACTGGCTTTTGCTAGTATGTTCTCAAAAATACTTAAGAAATTACCGCATGTAATAAGCAAGGTGCCTATAAAGATGCTGCAGGAAAACTGCCAAAGTATCTGTCTCAGTACATCAAATTGTCACCACTCACAGCAAGTGGGAGAAAGAACCATTCCAAAGGTGAATATTGGTATGTACTGATTGAAACAGAACCAAATTTTCCAACAACTTGTAAAGCTAATAAGTAGGGACCTAACAAGAGTAACTTTATTCTTCTGTAAAATTACTTGAAACTATTTTAAGAAAACAGCAAAGAAAGATGTCTTATGACTTCTACCTTTAGTTCTTCTATTTGTAATATAAGCTCTTAAACTCTTATCACTTAAGAAAATAAAGTGCATAGTAACATTGCATTCTAAAAAATAGCAAATGCTGACAGTGTCAAACACCAAGGCTATAGTCCTGCAAACTTCTACATACACCTTGCATAACTACTGTCAACAGAACTCAAGGAGGCAGTTTCAAGAGTTGACCTAAGCTAGCATTTCACACTCAGATGTTTGCTTTATTCTCAGTATGTACCTCATTTAGTGTAGCATTTTCCAGATCACTGGTCTCTTTTCTTACAAGTGACTTTTCCAAAGTACTACTTGTAAGTTTTGCTCACTGTTTTCCTAGCAGGATACCACAACAGGTTTTTTGCCTTCTCATTAAAGAATTTTCATTCTTCATTTAACAACAACTTCAACACTAATTGATTGCTGGTACAAATTTGGCTTTACCTGCTACAACTTGAACAAAAATTAAGGATGCACTGCAGGATGCAGAGAATTAAAATGAGCTACAGCAGTCAGAGTTTGGTTAGGCAGACCTAAACAATGAAGAATGCAGAGAATAATAAAGAGCTAATCAAATACGATCCCCTTCAACGATGCTGTTTCTGGTTATATTGAGGAGCTAGAATCAGGATCATGCTTGTCCTGTCATGGACAGTACAACCACAGGAAACTAACAACAGTGAAGTTGAAGTAGAATTTCCTTTCTTCAAAAGAGTTTTCAGACAAAAATCTTGTGAAGCAAATTATCACTACCGAATGAAGACTAATGTGCTTTCATTATAAATTCTATTCCCCATAATCTAGACTACAATCTACATATAGAACTACATGTAAAATAGAACTCAATGGACAGGCAACTACATTTCACAGCATCCTGATATAGCAGCACAGAAATACTCTGATAGGAAATATGTAAGTTAATTATTTAGTGCAATTAGCATAAAATATAATCACAGAAAATTTCTGGTATCTAATAATTCTATCTTTTAGTAGAACAATTATTTTTGTAAGGAAAATGTGCTGTGCTTTAAAAGGTCAACAAGGAAAACAGAAATGTGAAAAGCTTATTAAAACTAGTTGATGCCTTCAGCACCTGAGGAGAACCAACTGGCTACTAAGTAACCTAGCTAAAGCACCGTAGTTGTTTGGCTTCATTAGAATGAAGAGAATTGCCAATTTAACAAGAACACTTTGTCAGTTCAGATGTAACAACACACTATGATTAAAGTGAAGGTTTGTACTTTAAAAATCAGTATTCCATGATGTATGCAGATTCAGGCAAAATTAATTTTCCCAGCCACTCCACAGATAATTTGTAAAGGGATTTCACCCACAGACATGAAGACCAAAACCACTGTTCTTGAAAACAAAATGAAATGACGCAAACCGTTGAATCCCACTACTTGTTTTACAACTGTGAAACAGATTCAAGGTTCTGGCTGCATACTGAGAAGTTTTATTAGGCTAAGCCTTGTCAAATGGATCATTAAGACCAAAACAAACCAGGAGTTTTCAGGGACAACTGCTCCCATGCAGGTGGCATTGCAATTAATTATGCTAAGCCTGGACTTGCCTAGATGACATCATTATATGATTGAAGCCCTTCACAAAGAGCCTTAGAGTCTGTGTGTTTGCCATAAGAACACTGCCTGGCACATCACACTGATGGGAGACATCTGTAATGGGGACAGGGTGGGAGAGGGGAGCCCTCAAAATAGGACCAAGTCTTTGTATTTCTTGACCACAGAAATATTTCAGTGCATGAACATTTCAAAAGAACAGAAAACAGTGTCACCCTAATCTAACTGACAGAACAGATGGCAGTGATAGCACTGGGCCTTTGCCCCGCTTTGTGCCAAATGAACAGAAGCCACAGGATTGAAACTGTGAATTAAATCACCAATTCTGCTACTTTTGCTCACATCCTTGGTAAGCCTTCATTTTTTCCCATTCTCTGAATAATCTGTACTAATAAATAAAACTAGCACAACTACTTACCTTGTAGCACCTATATTTGTAAAGCACAACCAGGAGGATGGTCATGACAATGATAACGCTGATCATGATGGCTGCGTTAAGAATAGAATTCAGGGCTCTCTGTCCTACTGTCTCTGTGTCTTCTGTGAAAGGAGTGTAGATGCTACAAAGACAAAAAGTCAACTGAAATGACACTGAATGCACAGATGTTTCTGGTATGTGATGCCAGTATCAAACAAAATTGCAGTAATCTTTCAATTCAGAGCTGTAAAAGCAGCATCTATTTTCTACTAAGGCAAAACTTGAAAGGTGGCATAGTATCATATCAGGCAAACTTGAATTCCTTAGAAGACTTGCCTTTCCCACATTCTTACATTACTACTATTTTCTGCTTTGTAAAGCAGCTAAAGCCCACAGCTGCCCACTGTTTGATATGGCTACTCTCATGCTGTGTGTCACTGCCACTCTCCCATACCACCACTCACGAGCTGGCCAGTGCAGCTGGGGTTTCACCTACAGGTTCACCATGAAAGGCTCCCCAGTGATTTCAACAAAACAGGAGAGAAAAAGCAGGGGAGGCAGGGAGAGGCAGGGAGAAAACACTTATCATAAATAAAATCTAGAAAAAGAAAATTCTTTTATCAACAGCTTCTAAAGTGAAGAAGAACTTTGTGTTTTATTGAAACATTTTATGACATTGCTTACATTATACAAACATTTCAAAGCCAAACACACTTTGAATAATTTTGTCTAAATGTTTTCACAGTGGAACATTTAGACTCGTCTTTAAGGTCCATTCCAACTCCTTAACATTCTATGACTTGGTGCAGTTTCTGACAGGCTCAGTGTTCTTCCTTTGTTCCCTTTCTCTCAAATCAGCTTTCACTGGAATTGGGGTTTTTTGGGACGACATGAATATTTTACCAAAATCCCCCAAAATTCTACAGAAACATCTGGAAAGTTTCTATAACTGCATCAGAAGTGAACCTCTTGAAGTTACACTCCCCTTGCATTTGAATTTCTTTATCAAACAGCATGGGCAAACCAGAACATAGCATATATGTTATTTCATTTAAAATAGTAGTTTTGTTCCTTTTCCAAAACTCTTGTTATTCTAGCATAGTACAAGTGAAATGGCTTTGGCTCAGGATCGAGTTTATTTCATAAATACCACAGAGCATGATGAAGTATTAAAATGAGGACTAGGATTTGAATCAAGCAGTAACAACCAAGATATTATCCCCACTGGTCACCAGACAAACAACAAATGTCAGTAGTACCACAAAGAGTCTGGTTTCTGGAAGGAATAAAACAAAACTATCTTTGGACTAGAGAAGGGGAAAAGGGAGGCAAGAAGTAGTTCACTGCTTGAATCAGACTCCAGAAGAAACGGCAGTATCTAAGTCCACTAAAAAGACAGGGGGAAATATTGATACATACAGCTGTCCATCCTTGCGGGTATAAAAGCTGACAGACTTGATAGTTGCAACAACGACCACCATGCAAAGCGTGACGGGCACAAACAGCATAATCACATGTTTTGCCCCATATTTCAGTGTTAGCTCTTCATCTTCGTCTTCATCCTGCTCCACCACTTGCCGAATGTTGTTTTGTGGCTGCCCGTTAGTCTCAGACTCGGGATTGTCATTTCTTCTGCGCTCATTGTTATCATGGCGACGTCTTTCACTGTTGTCATTCTGCAATACATAAAAACCAGTTTCCTCAGCAACTCTCCACAATCATGTGCTTGTACACTAAGCTAAAGATGACCCTGAGGAAGAAACATGTAAGATAATATTTACTGCCAAGAACACTTGCTACAGCAGGGATTTAAACAGTAGTAATTAATTGCATCACAGTTATTAAAAGAATGGGAGCACATGGTTGTGTTAGAAACATTTACACTAAAAACACCAGCAGTCAAAAATAGGCTGGTTGCATCTAACAGCCTGTGTCACCTTTCCTTTAAACAGAATTTCAAAAGGTGAATAAAGGCATCTTCTTCCTTTGGTTCAAACTACAGTTGTAAAAGGATGCATTACAGTAGAATGCCTGTAACTTGACATGAATTAACTGTATCTACCTTTAAGCATAATGCCAAACAGACATTTATGATCCCCTCTCCATGAAAATCCCAAGAAAATGTCTACTTCCTTTACTATGTCACTTCTACTAAGTAGAATATATGGTAAAATGGATTTTCATGAGGTATTGTGTTCTCACATTTTTAATAAGAATGACACAGAAATGGTGATCAGACTCAGATAATTCTCAGTCTTTAGACTGCTATTTGATCCCAAAGTTTTAGCATGGTAGGTTAAGCATGCAGGTTCTTTCTTTTTTCCCAAGGAAACTACTGCCACATCCTTTCACTGACATTGAAGAAATTCCACCACTCTTATCAACAAATATGAAAGAGCTTCCTGTCCTTCCTAATACTGAAACATGAAGGGTATAATACATGAAACATCAAGGGTATAATTCAAACACCAAGACAGTGGTTAACTTACAATGGAAGCAAAAGCACAAACTGGGAACATCACCTACAAATAAATGATCAGGCCTGCACTCTAGGCTCCTGGTGTCACAAATCTTTTGCACCTTCTTCAAGAAGCCCCACGAGCAGGGGGCATTCACTTTTTATATGTTGTGTGCACATACAGAGAACACAACAGGAGAGTGTTCTATGCTTTACCTGTTCTGGACTACAAAGAAACAAAGCCATTACCAGACACACTAAACAAGCATTAAAAGGTGACAGTTTATACAGACCACTTGTTTTTTTAGTGTATTAACGTGTCCAAAATTAGTGCTGTACTGTTCAAATTAAGAGGTTTAATATGGGAGATAAAATTAAAAGATGTCTGATTCCTTACAAAATTAATCTCATTTCTTCTGAATTACTTCCTGCAGAACAGTTCTGTTTGACTAAGTGCACTAAAGCAGCATTAGATTAAAATGTACAATAAACTGAAGGAAGATATCTTTTGCAATACCTTTAAAATATCACTCAGATTTCATAAAATTGATCTGGATGTAAGACAGAACATTGAAAATAACCTCATGAATTTCTCCTTAAGTATTCTTACTCAGGTGGTTTTTCCTTAAATGTGCAATGTTCAAGTCTAATTACCGGATCTCAGTAGCACTTACAAACATAACTGCTGACTTGTATCCCATTAATTCACTGCAGTTTTTCAATAAATCAATACTAATTTTAGAGATTCTTTCTACAGAATTTTCCCAGCCCCACCCTCAGAAAAGAGAAGATGTTAAGTACACACTCAGGAACTCATGGTGGGGTTTTTAAAAGCACTTGAGTGATTAAGGAGCACAAGTCCCTGGACTTTGAACTGCAAATACTGACACTGCTAAAACCCTGGTTGAAGCTTTACAACTTCCCCAACTCATGAAAAATTTGCTTTTACAAAGCAGTACAAAGTAACGATATGCACCAAAAGCTCTGCCTACTTCTTCTTTTTTTTGTGGTATCCTCAGAATCAAGCTCAGCACAGTTTCAAGATCTGTCCTCTAAGAAAATCTGTTTCCTTTCAAAAAGGAAATGCAATGTAAGAGGAGAAAAAACCCCAAACTAAAATTGCTTAAATCAAACAATTAAAACTAGGACACAACCAGATTTTTAGAGTTATGGTCTTAACTTTAGTTTGATTTTAGTATCATTAACTTGAAAAATGTCCTGAAAAAGATGCTAAAAAATTATTTCTTACTAAATGAAAAATTTATTATAAATCACTTGGCATTCTGCATAAAGTCCTCACATACAACTATTGAAAGTCAGAAATGGGAATATGGGAGAATGCAAATAAAGAGATCATGTTTAATTAATCTGAAACGCTGGCTACAACTAAATTTATTTCTGTACCAGTTATAGCACAAATGTAACATTTTTCACTTTGAAAGTAAAATACTCCATTTCTCTCAGTCTACAACAAGACAACAATAAACATAACTATCTCAATAAACTACCTAAGATGATCAAAAGTAACACTACAGTGGAGATGAACAGAGCCTTGGAACTCTGCACAGACAGAGCAGACTGAGTATTTAGGTTTGTGCACACTTGCTGAATGTGTCGCTTTTTCTCTGCTGTAAGAACAGTCTTGCATGAGGGAGCACTTACCCCATCTCTGGAACAGAAGTATATGAAATAAATTAAAAATCTACAGC
This sequence comes from Orthonyx spaldingii, assembly GCA_013397795.1. Taxonomy (NCBI): domain Eukaryota; kingdom Metazoa; phylum Chordata; class Aves; order Passeriformes; family Orthonychidae; genus Orthonyx; species Orthonyx spaldingii. The sequence continues at coordinate 992,316 of VZTJ01000675.1, forward strand.
TTCACAGAGCAAACACAAAAACAGCCAAAGGAAAAGCCTGATCAACTAGCACACCACTACAAAAACCTGTAATATCAAACATAAAGAGAAAACCTGAAGAAATTAGACCAATGTGTGTCGTTTTACTTCCTTCACTAGTAAGGAACGAAGATAGTCAAAAAAGGCCTTTACATACTAAAACACAGTGCATGAAAACCAGATCAGCATCAAGAGTTACATGAGTTATTCTCTCATTTGCAGTTAAAGCTAAAAAATAAGTTGTCCTTTCAGGCTACTAAAGTGTAGCTAAACGTGACATGCGCGTGCCCCGCTGCTTAAAAGAACAAAGTGCACTTATATCCTACCTGATCAGTATTAAACAGAGCAGAGGCCATGGACTCTTGCTGAAGTGGAAGCAAAGGAACAGACTCTTCACTTTCCTCAGACATAGTTAAAAGTGAAAACTCTGAAGCTAAAAAGTCAGTAACACCTGTTGTAACACCGTAAGCAAATGTAAGTTATGAACTACACGCTTTCAGGTGAATAAACAATATCAAAAGCAAATGATACTGTTTTTTTTCCCCTATCAGGAAAATAGTTAATAGCAAACCCAGACCAATGCCCCTGAACCAAGAGATAAAAACCTAGCTTATTTGATAAGAAGTTTTTAGTTATTAAATCCAGATTTATCCATCAGGAGCAGACCACCACGCCTGACAGTGGGCATGGACTTCATCAGTTCTCACATAAATCACTGATGTTAAAAGGTCATTATGCAGTGGCAGATATTGAAGACTGGGCCGAACTCTTTGTGTGACTAGAAGAAGAGATGGCAAATTATAGCACTTAGTGAACCCACATGCTGACTGTTAGCCACAGAAGCTAGTATATTTAAGCAGGAAAGGACTTTTGTAGTATGTACAAAAACAAAGTAGATGTGTAAAGGGGAGAAACATCATTACAACTTAGTATCCAAACTACAGTTACTTAAACATGGAAAGAAAAAGCTCAAGTAGCAGCTGTTCATCAGTTCAGTCTGTTAGTGAGAAGAAAATAGAACCCCTTGCTGGTAAGGAGCATCACCAAGGTATCTGTAAGGATGGTGAGCCCCTATCTTATCGATGAGCTCTGCCTTTTTAATCTGGCAGAAGTGTTCAATAAAAATTAATCTCTTACCCGTCCAAGAGGAAAAGAAACCTTTTGCATTCCCTCTGAAGTAAAAGGAGAAAGGATGCAGTAGGAAAGTTCCCACTTTTCTGTTTTAATTTTTCAAATGTTTTACATTTTTACTGATATAGCATGATGCTTATATGATGATTTTTCAGAATTCTATTTAAACTGCTGGATTGTATAGAAGAGTTGAAGCAGGAACCAGAACATTCTCTTGAATTACTGCCACAGACATGGCTACAAGTGGCTCAGCCTCACAAGAGCATTTCTGTGTCACAAGGAAACCTGATATTCAAGAGCTATAGCAGGAACAAAGAACAGTGTGACAAGTCTAAGGGCCTGAGCACCACACCCAAGTAGATAATCTAAACCTGATTTTACCAAAATACATACGGTACAAAGGTATAGTTTTAGCAACAAGTATGTGCTTAGGTCTTTCAAAGCAATCATATAAAACTTCATCTTTTGAGTTCCTCCTCCCCCAAAACCTCAAGAACCACGAGAGCACCTTGAGAATCATTCACAAGTAAGACAAGACAGAGCTGTTCTTCCTGTATAAGAACAGTCCTCCAGCAATAGCAATAACAAAATACAGGCTTCAAGCTCTACCTAGACTAAAATTAACTCTGTGACTGAGAAACCTGTGAACCAAGCAGACCACAGCCAGGCTAGATCAAGAGAGCTCACTAAATCCTGTAAATGTCAGTGTTTGATACCAGAGTGTTCCATCCCATTTTTAAATTTTTTTTTTCTTGATGGCTTGGTCACTCTAACACCACTTGAAACTGGGGGAAGTCTTATCTGTACATGAAAATGAGTTTAGAACACTAGATATTTTGCAGCATATTTCTTTTGGCACTGCTTATCACCACAACAGTTCAGAAAGATAAAATTGATCCAAACAAACTATTCATCCCCATTTAACTGCTACCAGGTAGTAAAATTGTTTGTTACATACGGTGTTGCTGAGGTGGGTATCAGGAAAGTTTTCTGTCAGCTGTCCATGCTGAAACTGGGGTAAATGCGCAGACAGCTCTGTCATTGGGACAGTCCTCTGGGAATCACTTATTTCCACACAAAATGGACCCTTCCTCTTGAGATGCTGAAAGGAAAGAGATGTGTAAAAAGCCTTTGTTCTTAACCAGGACCAGGTTCTCCCTCCTCTCCCTCCCTCAATTTCTGGAGTTCACACAGACCAAAGATAACCACTTTGTATCTAACCGCAATACCGAGCTGTATCACATCTACTAGGAGATTGTAATATGGATTTCCCAGCACAAAAATAAAGGCCTCTAAGCATTATCAAATTAGTTCATCAGCTACAGAAGTCAGTCAGCAACAAACTAATGATTTAAACAGTTCTCCATTCCTTCTTGTGCAATAAATGAGAAGCATTTCACACTTGCTCAGAGCACAACTTCCATGTTTTATCTCAGCAGAGCACAGTTGCTCCAAGTTGTTCCGTTTCAGATTGCTGATAAATTTAAGGGTAAATTTCAAGTAAGGATGACTGAGTTACACTTGATTATTTAAAATCTAGACATAGCCTTAACACTGTGATGCTGCAAGAGTGACCTAGTGCTACACAGGACAGTATTTCAGCTAAGCCTTAAGAACTAACATGTATTCAGGTCCCCATATGTACCAGCTACATCTACATAAACATGCCACATGTATGCAACAGCTTTATACATTCTTACATAAGAAAGTCAGATGATAAAATTGTCCTATGTGAACTACATGCTCCATAACAAAAGAGGATAAAGCAATATAGGGGTAAAAGAAGTCTGACTGACCTAAGTAAATTTCAGGAAAGAACCCCACAATTTTAAGATACAATGAACAGGCCTAGATAAATTACAGGCTTAGTTACACAAAAATTAAATGAGTACACCTCAAGGGTGGAGTGCCAGTCCATCCCAAGTGGCTCTTGCTCCTACCTTGTGCCAATTCCAGCACTCATAAGTCCTCTTTACAGTAGATTTTACTCACTAAAATGAAAGAAAACAAATCCAGGAAAAGAAAACAAGAATATTTTTCTGCTGTTTTAGCTGAGTATACTCAGCTAATATATTGAGGGATCTTGAAAAACTCTTACAACAGAGGACATCACAAAGCAAAGCCTCTCACTTTTGGAAGCAGCAAGACACAAATGCTGCAAGCATCTTAAAGAGAGCTAAGCCTATTTTCATAAACAGAACAGCAGCTGTTTCTCTATTTACCAATAAATATGTATCTAACAGGACTGGGACACAGTGCTTACTAACCTCAGCAGCTAACTTAGTGAAGCTCACACTAAAGAGCCGATAGGAAGCAATGCCAATTTAACAAGTCTAGCGGGAGCATGCAAACTGTTTGGAAAAAGAAAGACAATGTAGTATTCACTAGAATAGCTCCCTTCCACATTTGCCACTAAAAATAAGACAAATCTATTTTAAAATATAATTTAAATGTAAGATTATAAAAATAAATATGAATTACATTGCTCTCACAAAATTTTACTCTAATTCGTCGGCTGGGCTACAGAATAAAAACAATGTTGTTTTACAGCTGCTATTGGTAGAAATTCTCAGTGACAGGGCAACCACAATGGAAAAAGTTGAGAATTTTCATTTAGATGTGGACTATCAGAATGAGATTTTTCACACAGCAGCATGTCAAAATTCTACTTAAATGACTGGAGAAAAAACCAAAATGAAACGCCAATCACAAAATCCTACTTATAGACTGGTAAAGAAAACCACCACAAACTCACCAAACAAGACAACCTCAGCTACTGAGGAGCAGAGAGAATCAGAAGACAGGGAGGAGTAACTGATGGAAGAGTTGTACCAAAGTTTCAATGACAGACCTCAAAATTTATGGTTTATTAAAACAGTTTCCTTTGAAAATTCAAGAGCTCAGAAAACGGATTTAGGTCATCTTTCCAAACGAATTTATTTTATATTTCTAAATAAATGAAATTTGGTTTTGAAACGTAACTATGAATGAACGAAATCTATAAATGAACTGTGCATAAACAGACACAAACTAAAACTTGGCTTGTTTTACCTGAAAAGGGACTCACCAAGACATTTTTTTTTCTAATGAAGCTGTTAATTTTAAAATAGCCTGTCTAAAAAAGTTCTTCCTTGCTTCCTTTGGCTTTCCTAGGTCAGAACAACAGGAAATACAACTGCCGCTGTCATGCGCTTACATTTAGCCTAATAAACAGAGGTGACACGCAAGTAAGCTCGTCGCAAAAGAGAAAGCAAAGCAAGTATCCACCAGACAAACGCGGCGCGGTCAACCCGGCTTTCTCCCTCAAGCGAACAGCACGAAGCAGCTGTCACCGCTGTGGGGGCACCCCCGCCGGCCCGCGGAGCCCGCCCTCAGCCCTGCCCCGGGCCGGAGCAGCCNCCCCGCCCCCGCCCGGGCCGGGAGCGGCCCCGCCGCAGCCGCGGCACGGGGGTCGCAGCCCCTGTGAGGCCTCCGCAGCGCTGGGGGTGCGGGTGAGGCCCCGGCCCGACCCCGCTCGGTGTCAGCAGCTGCCCAGGCCCGGCGCAGCCGCAGCGACCCCAGCCCGCTCTGGGCAGCGGGGAGCGGCAGGGACCCTCCCCGGCCCGTGGGCGTGTGCCGCAGGGCTCGCTCTC
>VZTJ01000675.1:997288-1016954 GCA_013397795.1 Orthonyx spaldingii
CGCACCGGCTCGGGCCGGCCCCGGCGCGCAAGGGAGCGCCTCGGAAAGAACACGCCGAAAACCTTGCAAGGGCCTGGAACCAAGACACGGGGGTGGGACCTGAAGAAAGGCACCGCTTAGGAGAGGTTGGCTGGATAGCAGAGAATGAGCACTTGCTGAAACTCCAGCCACGAGGAATCGCGCAAAGGAAATCTAGCTTGACCTTTTTAACCTAGTACCGGATAAAGAGAGAGGTATTACGAGAAAATACACTTATCGGCTGTTCTGAATGCAAGTCATATATATACCAGTAGCCCTGTTATAAAATGGTCCCTAAAAAAAAAAGGTATTAAGAAAGTAACTTGAAGGGGTATTTACATTTCAAAGTAAAATCAGTATTGAAAGTCAACATGGTATCTTTTCAAGAAGCCTCCAAGTAGAGCTGTGACTGGTTAGTGAAAAAAACAAAATAACAAAGTCAATTCCAAACTTGAAACTTACCTTACTATCCATATTTGAAAAGTAATCCACAATTCCTTTTCAAGTGCATAATCAATTGGGTTAGTAACATATAGCAAATGCTACAAGACATATAACCACTCTGAATATAAAAAAAGTGAAATCTGAGGGACCGTGTAATTCTGCATGTTTAAACCAATGTTGTATTTCAGTATTTGACTATACTACAGGAAGATCTGTGGTAAAATTAAGTGGGACAGAACTATTGCACCTAAAAGGTTTGATGTAAGCATTGCAACACAAGTATTGACTTTCAGTAGCTCATAGACATATGAAATGCACTTAAGAGAAGCTATTTTTAGACTGAAAGTGGTGTCCAACCATTAATTAAATAAAACTACTTGTAATTTAGAAGGGGAAAACAACCAAACAAAAAACTCAACCAACCAAACACAGGCATACAGCTGTACCAAACTATTTTCCGTTATTAATATCGATTTGATCCATGATGAAACATCTATTAAGCAATACCTTACACTGCTCACACTGCATGACTGTGTACTAATTTTTAATTTTGTACTCCATGTTCCTACACAGGATAATGTACAGAATATCAAAAAGTGTGAGTTAATTGTAATATAAAAACCAACAGCTTGCAGTTTTAAGTGTATCCACTTTCCAAACTATTACTGCGCATTTAGTAAGAGCATGAAAGGTCTACTTCCCTCTCAGTAATAGGAAAGCATTAATAGTAAGACACAGGAATTCAGTAAGAAACTAAACTCACTGTTTGGGGCCTTTCCCCTGCCCACATTTAGAGCCATGACCATCTAGCTAGATTATTATTTTTAGCACAGGTTTCTTAAGGAGAATGAAGGGAACAGCCAAGATTAGGAAGACCATATCAGTCAGTGAGCAGGTTAAATACTCTAAGAACAAAAAAAGTCTCTCACCAACTTAATGTAAAAATATGTAATTCTTGGTAATGGATCTTACTTGCTCCTTGTTTCCCATTTCTTTTCAGAACATATTAATGAAGAAATATGATACTTTATATTTTGTACTCACATATTCCAAACACTGAATGTTAGTTACACAAAATAATTATCAGGAAAACAAGAGCATGTGTTATGTCAAGTTTAAAGCCTTATTCCACAGTAAGGTCCAGATCAACAACTACATCCAGTTCTGTTGTGTAAATACTGGTATTTTCTCATTACACAGTATGTGGAACTTCTGGAGCAACTCTCTGACATTATGGGTCATACTACGGCACGATGCACTGAGCACCTGGTGGCAACATACATACTTTACTCATGTATCTCATTCTGAGATACTCTTGATCTGTGCATTCACAAACGTAACACACAGTGTATTAAATCATACATCCAGACAATGAAGTGCTGTGATATTGGCAAAAACCGGCTTTTTCTACCCCAGATTTTCCAAATTTATCTTGAAATAATTCTGTTGCTGCATGTTGAAAGTTAACCAACAGAAGTTACTTTCTATACTAAGAACCTCAGCAGTACATAATTTGTATTCTGCTCCCCAGCATCACTGGCACAAAATACATCACTGAGACATAATAATTTGAGTAAGAGGCAAAAGTAGAAGTGACATTCTGAAAGAGGAAAAGCTGGTAAGCCAAACCAGAGTTCATCTAGTGAACATTCCTTTCTTCTGCCACTACTGAAGAAAAGCTCAACTTCCACAAAACTGATTTTTTGATGATATCACCATGATTCTATATACGTATTTACCTAGATACTGAACACTTCAGCTTAAAAGTTTACATGTCTTTCTCATCCAGGCATCTTCAGTCTCCTTAGGAAAGGAAGAGTACAAACTTATGTCCATTGCACACACAGCTTTAGTTTAGGGCAGAAATAAACTGAAGTTTCACAACTTGAGCTTTCACTGAAGAATCTGTATGAGGATGTTGGGCAATCTGTCACACAGTGGCATTACAATGCGTTTGTCATATTTGTCTTGTTGAACTACTACTAATGAGAGAGAATGCCATTTACCAGGTCAAAAGGCACTTGTGAAGTTCACTCTCTTCTCTCTATTTGCTACAAACAGAGCAAGTTTTGAATTTACTTAGAATTTGAAAACTTTTTGGTAAATGGTGATGCAGAACGGTATAGGGAGAACAGGGAAGTAATTTCTTAGGGTTGCAACCATCAAGTTGCAGAAAAAAACATCAAGATTGCAACATGTAAGCAAAACATTCTCACGCAAACTCAAGAACAACATAAAATAACATCTGAGCATGACATTTCAAGTTAAAAAAAAACCATTTTGTGGTGTGTGGTATAGTATCACAGGGATGAGAAAGAACATACTGGGATCACATCTAAATTTGCAGGCTTCTAGTCACCTCATATAAGTGGGAGGTAGTTTTTAAAAAAACCCCACCCCTAATTTTGGAACACTTGTAAAACATTCAGTAAACAGTGTTAAATACAGTTGCATGCTGCGTAAGACTCCAAAAGAATATCAACCCTTAAATCAAATATATACATTTTTAATATCTGAAATATTTACATGGTGGAACCTTTACACGATCCCATTTGTTAAGAACAGTGTTTTCAAGTGTCCTCTCCAGATACAAAGAACTAGTAACTCAAGGTCACAGTTATGTTTTCTGAACAGGTCAACCTGTATCCTTCAGTGAAATACAATATAGAGATACTGGAACACCTTTACTTAATTTGTTTGCTATTAAGAATTGTGTTTTAAAAATTAAAAATAATTTTGAGACAGTTTGCTCCCTGGAACACAGTCCTCCTGCAATCAAAACAGCTCACAGCACATTATAGATTTGACTTCTTACCCAGGTATGAGATAAAAAAAATGCAGTTTACAGTACATGTCATCATTTATACCATATCAGTCTATTTATAAAAAAACATACAAACAAGGCAGGAAAATATTACCCTCTTTTTGTGGACAACTGACTGCATACAGTAGAAAACAAAAGTCAGGGCTAGTTTAACAGCAAGGACAAAAGCAAGACTTCAGCTTTGTTTGAAAACTTAAGGTTTAGTTTTCATGTTGTTGTTTTTTTTTTTAAGAGACAGTTACATCCAAACAGGGTTTTTTGTTTTGTTTTGTTTCTAAATACAAAAAAAGAGAAGCTTTAAAAAACAATTCATTTTAAAAAAAGCCTTCTGATTATTTTGGAGACAGAAGGGATAGTAGGTAAGGGCTAGAATGAAATTAAGCAGAAAAAAAAACCACATTAGATAGCACTTACTGAATTTAGGTCCTGCTCTTGTTTTAACTGAGCAAATAAAAAACTTTCTGTGATTTGCACTTTCTGGGAAAGAAGCAGAGCATCTGCAAGACATTAAGTTCCCAGCTTCATTAGTAATTCTTAATGGGCAACAAAGTACCAAGACTACTACTGGTTCACATTAGAATGAGAAGTTTGAAGGAACTCCTTTTCCAGTCAGATGAAAAAAATCAAATGAACACACAAAGCTGTTCTGTGAAAACAGCTCAAGATACTTATTTTTAAATTGTATTTTGATCATTCCTTAAAAAAAGGGAAAGTATGCCCCCAAAAAACCACTGATAAACTTGCAGTAAAATCCTTTGTCTTCATCTGTAACTGATATAGTTCCACATTAAGTGCAAATGTTTTGCAAAACAGGGGATTTTTTTCTCAATATTTACAAGAATCAGAGTAACATAACAAAATTACCAAAGAGCATGTACAGTAGCTGCAGCTTATAAAACATACCGGTAATTGTACCTCGTGTATTATAAAGAGAACCAATGCAGGATTCAATAACTAATTGAGAAGGGTAAAAGGGGCCTCAGAGCAGAGGACAAAAAAATTCACATTTTCTACATAAAAAAATACAGGTCTCAAGTCTCTGAGAACAGAGAGAATTCAAAGTCTCTGAACAATGGGAGAAAAAAAAGCCCAAAATTGAAATGGAACCCTAGAAACAAGGAGAGTGCTTTATTTCACTAGGCCAATCTTCTTTGCTTCTGTCTCGTATATCAACAACCTCCACATTTTCACTATGAAAACTTCAGCTTCTTCATCTAGTACCTGTAGGAAATACACATTTTATAGATTATTTTTTAGGTTATGCATTCCAGTTATAACAACTAATTGTAGATACATCAGAACTACAACGTGGATGTAGCATAATACAAGTCTTTGAGGAAGGGACCAAATAAAACTCTGGTGAGTTTGTCTGCCCAGCATCAGTGACTTGACTGGGCTCTAACTATATACTTGTGTAGTGCAGCTGTTGAGCATTTGGAGATAAAAGCATCAGTAAACTAGCATCCAGAAGTGGTTTGGGAAGAGGCAGAGAAATGGTAAGCTTGGAAAGAATGTAAGAACAGGACATTCACATGTGGTAATTTCCCTTAAATTAACCCCTCTGCTCATTTTCAGCTTGGAACTTCCTTGGATATTTATTAAGTAAACTCTCAGTGGATTTCTCTTCCCTGAACTTGTTATCTAGCCTTTTCTTGAATCCGTACAAATTCAAGAAAATTTTTGGCATCCACATCTCTCAGAAGTTCCCCAAGTCACCTATTAGTCACACCAAAAACAATCTACTATCCTCCACTATGCATGTGGTTCCTACCACCTTTGCCTCCAAGTTTCCATACAGGAAGAGAGTGGACAATTAGTTTTTATTCACCTTTCAGTATATGAAAACACAGTGGAACAGTAACATTATTTCATAAAGTTTCTCTCTTCCAACATCAGGCAAAAAAAGAGTTTTTATTCTTCTACAGAAAATCACCTTTTGCTCATTAATTATTAGGAAAAGACCCACTAAACCACTAATAAAAATCTATTTACAAGAACAAAAAGGAATAAAAGTTTTTATTTCTGATACACTTCTGTTATTGTTGATTTTGACATCTGCTCTTAGGGACAAAAACCTTTTTTCCACATTTCTGAATACTCAGAAATTCTGAAGAGGGGTCAGTAGTTTGTACCTAGGTATTTTGCTGTAACTGCAAAATAATGCCTGTGCTACCAGGATGTGCATAATCATATCTAATGCATGTCTTCTGTTATGGACTCTTGCTATTTTGCATAATTGACTTTTAGCTTCAGTAAAATGTAGAAGGTCTATCAGTTACAGAATTTCAGCTTACCATGGCAACATCATCCAGTATGCTCTGTGGTGAGCTGTGAGCCATAACCTGAAAGAAACAAATATTTTTAGACTGAAAACTTAAAATAAACCCTATACACATTTTTGGACAAAATCCAGTTATGTCCAAGGAATTCTGAATGCTTTGCACATGCAAGAAGTATTTGCAGTTCATTAGGTTCCAGTAATAGATGTGGCAAAAATTAGTATTAAACTGCATCAGAATCCATCACAGTGAGTATTGGTTCATGGCCAATTACCGAGGAACAAGTTCCAGCACATTCCACAGATTCACAGGTCCTGTATTTGCTGGCTATTCTTACATCTCCAATTACACTTTATAATTTAAGGAAAAAGCATCCCTTCCTTCAAGAGTAAACTGCTAACAGCAGTCAAAGGCAAAAATCCCCCTGTATCACTCCTCATAACTGGATTTCTCATCTACCTGTTAAGTATTTAAATTTTTTCAGAACCATGTAAGTTGTCTTTCAATACCATAGAATTCCATTTATCTATACATATACACACACTTATATAATGTAAGCATGGGAAATATACAACTTCTGCCTTTGACTTTCTGCTAACCAACTGTGTAACACAACTGTCAGGACTTGCTTTGCCTCTCATACAGTATCCCCACAAGATAAACCAAGACAAGCCATTATAAACATGAGTACCACAAAAATGGAAGAGTCTTCAAAATTCGCTATTGATAACAAACCATAGAGTTGTCCTGAGAGATTAAAAAAGGCAACTTATAAGATTTTAGTTTGTAATTTGACGGAAGCTACAGACTTGACTTTAAACAAGTCATGCAATGTATAAAAGATATAGCAGAATGAGTTCTAATGCTAACTCTAAAACCTTACTTACTTGCTTACTACTAAAGGAACAATATCTAAAAAGCCTTTTAAGAAATTCATCTAGTTAATCTGAAAAGGTATATAAGAATCATAGCTCTTTTTCCCCCTTCATTCACGCAAATCCTATTTTTAAGCTACAAAATTTTAGTGGTGAATGAGATACTAACTCTGAAATCTAATGATACAACTATCAGTTAAAACAGCTGCTCTTGTCAACTTATAATTTCTTTGTCTAGTTCCATGTTTCTCTAACATGTATCAGAGCATCTAGCATGTACATATTATCCATAGGCATTAAAGGAGGTAAACTCATAAAACATTAGGGTACATATTGATTCCAAGTACACCAACTGTGTCTGCTGACCAACATCACAGATTACTGAGAAGCTAAGAACAGACTGCTTCCAAATACAGACCCAGCAGTCACTGCTGCAGTTTCAATAGGGAGCAAATCCCAAACTTCACAGAGAACGCAGAACATACGAACCTTAGAGCAAACAAAGTCAACTAGTGTGGCTTCTTCTTCACCAATATATTCTATTATTTTCTTGTTGATCCATGGTCTAATTCGACGTTCCATTAGTGTCTGGAAAAAAAACCACAAAACCAAAATGAGTAATTACCTTAAACTTCACTCTGTTATGACAATTGCCCAATAGGCATCTAGAAGATTCAAACAGCTATTTAGCAGAAGATACATTTTCTATCAATGATATAACCCTTATAGATGTGGCATCTACAAGTATTTCTGAGAGCCTCTCAAACATGGTTTTACAGGGCCTTTTTTCCTCCTTCCATAAAACTGCTTAAGAATTCGTAATAGCAATTCAAGAGAGACCAAACAAAAATAAGCAGGCATACTTTAGAGTAAGGGTTATGTGTGAACAATAAATAGAGGACTCAAGTTTGATTCCAGTTGATGATGATGCTCCAATTCAGTGGGGTCCCAGTAACCTTGTTTTTCTATTCAATTATAAAGTTTACTTCGAAAAATTAAGCCTTTTTTAAAAAGGCGCTTTTTTTTTTTCCCGGTTAAATGAAATCAACTTACTGAATCCACAATTGACCAGTCAAGAGGATAAGCAAAGAGCTCTGGTTTTGCTGTGGGAATCTTCTCAATGAGACTCTTAATATGTTTGCGCTTTTCTTCTGTATTGACGCTGCCTTTGATATTGCTTTTATCTTCTTCTCCATAATCCAAGGGAACAAGTTTCCTTTTCCGGGGCACATCGTCGCTATCTTCATCATCAAATTTATTGAATACACTATCCACAGCAAGCTTCTTCCTTTTTACAGCATTGGGCTGATTAGGACTATTGCAGGCACCTACAACCCAAAAGACAGAATAACATATTCATCAACTACAACTGAAGCTAGTTTGCTCTTCCCCCATTACTTGAGAAATACTGGTTTGTATGCTACATAAATGTCTGTGAATGCCTGGCATTGGCTTTTAATCTCTCAAACTCTGTTATAGAAGTGGCAAAAGAAGCAAAGATCTCTAATGGAATTTGTTCAAAACTCTGACCCTTTTGAAAAATAGGGTCTTCTTTCTCTGCTCTGAAACCAATTAGCTCTCTCTCTGAGGGAAGACTACAAGTTGAGTTCCAACCTTAGCAAAGGCAGAGCACAGAAGTGCAAGTGTGCACTGCATAAGAAAAGCATTAATCAGCCTAATACCATATAGTCTTATTCAAGATGTAACACAGTGTGAGCTCAAAGTGTAGCCTGGCATAATTTAATCAAAATAGTGAATAATAAATACACAAACCTTCTGAAATACAAATATTCTTAGTTCTGATGCTGAGAACTACTTTTTTTTAAAATAGCAGGAAATTGCTAGAGTACTAAGGAACTCTAAGCTCAAATTTCACTCACAACTGTCATCAGTTCATTGTGATATTCTGAAAGGAAGAAAAAAAATCCAATTTTCTTTTTTTTTTCCCCTCCAAAAGGGTCTTAAGTAAACATAAGAACTACCTGGGTCTTAAGTTTAACATATACGTAAATGAAAAGTAGCAACATGTTTTAAAAGAGATACTTAGACATATTAAGGTGAAAAAGCATGTGAAAATAACCAATCCCAGCTCAGAACATTCCTAAAATATCAGCCCTTGCACAAGCCGAAACTTCTCTCCTTTTTTGCCCTCAAGGTTTAGGATGAAGAGGGCTCTATAAAATGTATCTTCTGGATAGGACAACTCAAGCACAGCATCTGGATAACAACTACTTGATACAAGTACATCAAAACATATGACATATTCAGAAAACCAGGTGGCTACTCAGCTTGACAATTTTCATTTTGAGCCCCTATGGAAGATTAAAATAAAATGTTAACTTGCCCAATTTGAGGCTAAGTCCTATTTTGGGCCGATGCTCCTCCAGCTGCTGTTGTTCAGGTGAATTTTCATGAGGGATAATAATGCCACAGGGAGATTCATCACCAGGTGTGTTAGGAGTTGCATTTCCACTAGCAGAAGAAACAGATGGAGCAGAACTGATGGGTCGTAAAGTTGGTTTAAGGCAGGGCTTTTGTTCAGGCTCTTCCTCCTCTTCCTCTGGCTCTTCTCTTTTTTCTTCTTTTTCTGCCTTGTCTTCCTCTTCCTCCTCAGATTCTGGCTCTTGTTTTATTTGTGGCTGCCTACGCCGCTCAGCCTCCTGCTCCATCTACAATGAAAGAGACAATTAGCAAAAACAGAAGCTCTCTCAAAACCAGTACTGTTTGACAAGAATCTAAATATCCTCCTCTTTAGAAGACTGTTAGTCAAGAAAAATACATGTAACTACTGGCATTATTGTAAGGAATATTGATTAATTCAAATTTGTTTTCAAACTCCATCAAATCTGGATGTTGATCTGGCAAGGTTTTTTTTGTTTCCATTGTTCTTACTGCTTATCTAGACTTCTTTTTAAGAAAAAGTCAAGGAAATAGTAAATATCAGATCTCTTACACAATTTTGCTCAATACAATCAGAATACAAAAGAGTCTCTTTTTCCTGTCAGACCAACAGCAACTCACCCTCTGGAGTTCTGCATCTGGATCTGGATGTCCTTCAGCCAGAAGACGCTGCCTAATTTCTTCTAATTCTTCCTTTTCCCTTTTCCTATCTCGTTCATCTGCTTCCATCTCTTTCTCCCTGTCTCGTAGCCTCTTCTGAAGAGCACTACCCCTACAAAAGATAGATATTTTGTACTTGAAAGAACATTTCAATAAGAAGCTTGTACCACAATGCAAGAAAAACTTCATACAGATATATCTCCCACTAAATGAAAATATGATTCATAAGAGCATCTGGCATCCTCTGTTTTAGAACAGAAGAATCTAAGATACCAGTTCTCAACCTTACTGTACAGAATTTACCCCACCATATTAAATAGAAATAGAAAAATGTGGCTGCTGATCTCTTTAGAGAAAGAATCAAGTTATATAGGTTTTTGACAAGAACCACTTATGCTAAATTAGTTTAATGCAAATGTTACTTAGTCCCATGCTGAAGGACGTTCTCAATTGTTTACATTAACAAGCTTGTTCTTCATACTATTTACAGCTTCTTTACAGTGAATTATTTAGAGGCATGCCTGTTCCCTTTTCCCTGCTCCCAGCACCTTATTTTGACATTACACTGACCTCTGCCCTGCCTCACCCTAAAGTAAAGTGATAGGAATGAGCAGCTACTCCCAAGTATTAACAAGTAGAAGTAAGGAGCTTCCCTTTTCCCTCTGTCACTTATCAAGTGACGCCAAAAAAATTAGGTAATTATAACCCTTACATTGCCACATTGCCAGTCAAATATAAACTCCATAAGCCTCTGCCCACAAACCTCACAGTTGTGTTAAAATGAACAATGGAGATTTTGTTGTTAGGAATACAAAGATATACCTGTAGTATTTTGGATCATCTCTGTCATCATCATAATCTTCTAAGAATTCTTTCAACCGTTTGGCTTCTTTTGCCTGCAAGGAATTGAAACTTAAATAATGATTTCTGGTTTCTTTTCCAAGAGTTTAAAATTTATTAATATTATTAGCAAGTTAATTGTAGATCTACTCTGCTTCAAGCTAAAAATACAGAGTTTTCCAGACAGAACATGGAAAAATTTTGGTATTGCATCCACAGAGTCCACTGGGATTGTGTTGCTGATTTGCACACATATACACAATCACCTCTCTAACATATTTATTTGGGTTTTTTTTGTTTTACATTACAAATGAAAAGGATCAAAAGTTCCTCTTCTCCATATCTACTAAGTCTGGCACTGGGTATTTTAACATGGCAGCCTAAGTGTGTTTTATCGGTACTGCTTCGTTTCAAGAACTTTTTAAAGACAGTCATGCACAGAAACAAACCTGATGGCTGCTCCTAGGATAAGCACTCTCCTTTTGTGCTACTGATACAAACCATGTGGCACTAATGTACAGGCCTAACACTGTAGGGGGTGAGGTGAAAAGAGAGGAGACACTTTCTCCCTCTCTGATAAAAATGAAAAGGCAAACCCCCCAGTTCTTTAGGGAAAATTAAATTAGGACCTTCTAAACTGTATTAAGCAATATCCTTAAACCAATAGTAAGATACTTCTATGCTAATGACTTTGAGAAAAAAATGGTTATGGTTGTAATTGCAGCACAAAATTTAACACTGCCTTCTACAACTGCCATCCAATGCCAGCATGCAGGAGGATTAGAAATTGAAAATATCCTTGAGTCAATTTCAAATATACTTTTTCCCCTCATGCATTTAGAGGGAAAACTTGGATTCCACATGAAACAATGTGTTTCATAATCCACTTGTCCTGTGTGTTTCTTTGCATATATGGCTTTGAAGCAATTCCTAACCCATCATCTACTCTCTCAACATCTTCTCGCATTCTCTGGGAAACTATGAAGTGAAATAACACCCCTAAAACTTAGATAATTCTGTAATCTCATAGTTTTATGCTAAAGTATAAAGAAGTTATTTTATCTTGCAAAGGTGTCTTTTTGAACAAGACTTCCAAGTGTTACATTGACAGCTGTGATAATTTCACAACTAACGAACTAAAGACAAGCATTTAGAAAGTGCCTAGATACATTAAAGAATACTGTATCATATCTCATAGAAGGTTTGGGCACATAAGCAGGTTGGAAGTTAAAAAAACAGGTCTAGTTGCACTTGCATAACTTAGAACACACAGTAGTTTTTGCTGCACATCTGACACAAGTTACAGATGTAATACTGCGTGATGATCAGACCACAGTATTTTGCAGCTGCCTACATGTCACTCTTCTGCCTTCACAACACCAAGCCACTAGGCTTTGTTTTGCAGACTCTAAATAGCACTCCTAGTTAACTAGACATCTTCTGTTTCAAGTCTGCTAACTGGGGATTTTTTTGGTATAAAAACACACATGGCCTTTATACAAAATGAGAGCTCTATTACTATCCCTAAACATAATAGTACAATATTCCATTCTAAATGGGACCAGAGAACAAGACTGGGAAAATTACATGTAAAACTATAAGCCTTACCATTTCCCTTCTTCTTTCTTCTTCCCTCTCAGCCTCTTTTTCATATTCTCGACTTTTTTTTCGTTCTCTGATTTCCCAGTTTTTAAGACGCTGCAACAGAAGAAAATACACTCCAATCCTCAAAAACATTAAGAACAGGAATAACACTTCAAAGTTAATTTGGATTGCTGTTTAAAATAACTGTATGATAAATAATTTGCATTACTTTAACCATCAGAAAAAAACATCTCTTTTAACAATGACTTACATATTCTGCCCCAGTTCATGTACTCAAAGGATTAAAAACATATTTAGGAAAAGGAGAAGGAATGATGCATTTTATACTAGCGGCCTTGTTCCCAACTAAGAAACATCTTTTAATTTAAAGAGCCTTAAAAATTCCAAACTACCTCTTGATATGCAGCTTCCTTTTCACGCAGTTTCCTCTCTAGTTTTCGTCGTTCATAGGCATCTTCTTCATCTTCCTCTCGGTCTCTCTTCTTATCCTTTTCCCGCTCCCGTTCCCGTTCTCTTTCCCGTTCCCGTTCTCTTTCCCGTTCCCTCTCGCGTTCTCGTTCTCTTTCCCTCTCGCGTTCTCGTTCTCTTTCCCTGTCTCTGCTTTTTTCTCTGAAGGAAGAAAAAACCCCAAAGTTCAGTACAGAGCCTTCCTCTCCATTCAATCAAATGATTAACAGCATCTTAGAGGTTCTCTTTCTTCTGCAGTTGTAGAAGATGATTAGCTGGTACAGAAATCAATACTTCCTGAAACTCATTTACCTAAAAGTAGTTGTCCGAGCACTGACCATTAAACAGCAATATCTAGAGAAACTTTGCATGAGCATATGGCAATTTCTTATCAGACTGTGTTAGCAGTTCTCCACAGCTAAAAACACCACAAATAAAGGATATCCTTAATAAGTCTTTCATGTTTATGTGGCTTACAGACAATTTTAACACTTCTGACAAGATGATTTAATGTGAAAGCAGCACTCAGAATATGATATGATTAATTACAGCTTGAAAGAGTAATCCCCTTGCTTTTAGTAAAAAAAATCTACAAACCAAACAAAAAACTCAAATCCAACCAACTGAAAAAAACCCCCAAAAGCACAACCAAGAAGCCCACCACGTAACAAAGGAAATGGTAAAACCTGCTTAAGCTAAAAAATACCAAAAACATATGATCACCTTAAGCAGGAATAAAGCAAATAATGTAAAATAGGAGAGATTTGAGATAAAACCAGTATGCTTAAGTCACGACTGGAGAGCTGTTTACTGCATATTGCAGTTTTTATATTCTTGTGCTGTGGGGGAAATCAAGCATTCTCCCAGTTTGGATTTCCTGCTGTTACTCTGATCTTCCACAAGGCTCATTCTATTTTGAATGGCAGCTGATCTACTTTACTATATGCATTTAGCAAACAGCACTAAGAAAAAGTGAAATAGATAGTAACGGAAGTACATTTACCTTGATCTGCTCCGATCCTTGTTGCGATCTGAACTCCTCTCACGATCCCTGTCACGGTCTCGGTCCCGTTCGCGGTCTCTGTCTCGGTCCTTAGTTCGGTCACGATCCCTATCTCGCTCCCGTTCACGCTCCCGTTCCTTCTCCTTCTCTCGTTCACGCTCCCTCTCTCTTTCACGCTCCCTCCTTTCTCGTTCACGCTCCCGTTCCCTTTCTCTTTCTCTGCGTTCTTTTTCAATTTCCTGTCTTTCTTTCTCCTTTTTGCCTTTTTCCTCCTCCAGTTTCTAAAAACCAACAAGAGAACTTTCATAGTTAATTCTGTAGTTACACAAACTGGATATTCCCGGCGCAACACACAAGGCTGGTAATGGAAATACCAAAACCGCCACTAATTTTAAAATATTAAATAGGGTTTGGTGGGTATTTTTTGGAACTCATAAGTATGAAACCAAAATGCAGCAATCACAAGACTAAGTTTCGTGCAAAAGCATAGATCTACATGGACCAGCAATCTCCAACCTTAGCAGAGTAGGGCTGGCCTTGTATTATGAGCTGACTGAACTGCACGTTCAGAGTGCATTACCAGTCATGATTCGGGTGGGACTCAAATTCCATTGGCCCTATGAGCCACTTGGGTACAAGTAAAGTGAACTTCCAGCTGATAAAATTAACTCTGTTCAATTAGGAAACGATATTTCAGTGGAATGCTTACTGGGGCAGTGAGTTGTTTCCCAAAAAGTCTTGGCACACCAAAACCATTCCAGATGAAAACTTGGGTAAAGAAATATATCCACTTACACACAGTGCATGTGGTTAAACAGTGAAGAAAACTGACACTTTTCCCCTTTTCCCTCTCTAAAAAAGTGCTAAGTGTTCATTGGTAAGAACTGGAGTCTGCAGAATGGAATCTTAACTTCCACAACTGCAAGATGGAGACAGTTAAAAAAAGGTTGGAAATAGCTCTTTTGAAACACAGAAACTAAAGGTTACCTGCTACAGTTTTACTAAAAATTGTACAAAATTGCCACTTTTTTTTCAATTAGAAACAGTTCTTATGACCAGAATTCCTATAAGACAATAGAAAATACATCAACAGAATGATAGATAAATCCATCCTTGGAAGCAATTGTTATGTGTTAACTTACAGATGCTGTGCTAGGACATGGACCGCCAACACTGGATTAACCTTGCCTATTAGCTATGTTTCTGGGAGGAAGAGCAAGTACACGGTTCACAAATATACCAAATAACAACCAAATATACCAAATTTCAACCTGATGGATGCCAGAATACCACTTTTTGAACAAATACTGAGCAGAATAAACAGGTTTATCCCCTTTGGCTCCACGTTTACCATCACTGAAATGAAATTAAAAACTGGAACAATAAAACAGCATTTTCTCTGGTTTGTGTTTTTTTGTTCTTTTCTTTTAAACAAAGCATTTAAGACAACTTTAAAAAGCAATCTTACCTGATTAGTGTTCTTCTGCCATAGGCACAGGGACCAGAGAACCAACAAAGGATTACAGAAATAAAGCTAATTCACTAGTGATTAATGTATCCAGTGAAACTATGCTGCATTGATAGCACAATACAGGCAAACCCATGTTGGATACATTGAAATCACAAAAGGAAAAAGGGACTAAAAATGGAAGGAATTGGTAAAAACTGATGTGAAAAAAACAAAACTTAGATCCTATAATATACACTGGGCTGAAAAACTGATTTCTAAGGACCGTATTATCCAGGAGCTTTACAGTGTTAAACCTCAGTAGGGTCAAATGTTAAAACTAAGTCGTCAATTTTTAAAAACAACTTACCTCAAATTTCATATACTTTTAAAGAAAGTTTATATACTGAAGTGGTTGATACTTACAGGTTATCTTAGATGTTCCAATAGAAATTTCTTTAGTTGAACTCCTGCTTTTTCACCACTCTCTTGTTTGTGGTGAGATTTCTCAAGAGAGTGGGTTTCTTTATTAAAAATATATTCACACAAGTGTAAATACACACAAGTTTTGCTGTATTAAAATCCATTTCCTAAGTCCACTTTGTTAAAATCCAATTGAAAAAATAAACTGGTCTATTTTGTAATCAAAATCTGACCTCAATCAACTTTTGTAAACCTAAGTAAAAGGATCTGAAAGGGTAATGGGATGGGAACAGTATCAGATAAACTGAAGTAATGAACAGAAATGAACAGGTAGAAGAATTATAAATCTTACCTTCAGCTCTCTTCAGACTCGTCAGTGCTGTAAATGGACGCCCCCTGCAATGCTGATACCCTGACAGTCTGTCGTTATTGTTTATAAACTCATACCAAAAACATGCAAAGGTTCACTGTGCTCACTAGCCAGCTGCTAAGGATTCAACAGCCCCTTTTAAACATATCCAATATACAAAATGACTACTTCCGGTTGATTTTTAATGTCAAGAAACCCAAAATAGCCCCCCAATAACACAAATCAAAGGCAGTGAAATGCCCAACAGCTTCTGAAACAATGAAGCTTCATTTTTGTTTGTTTTGTTGCAATTTAAAGAAAGGTATTACTTGTTTGCATCTTAGTATCAGTGACAACTCAGGGGTTGGAATTGAAGGTAATTCTACTGAAGTTTCACCACTAACCAGTTTCACATTCAATTGCTGAGCTTCTCCAGATGACTTTTTCTAGATTTTTTCCCCCTGGTTTATATCTTGAACAACTCCAGTCTAAAGAAAAACTGAATACATGTGCATACAATAATGTGTAGTCACCTGTGTTTATATTGATACAGTTGCATGAAAACATGGTACCATCCCCAGTGGCTGCATGTGGTAAAGCTGAACAACACGGGCACACTTCACCTTGCTGTATCTTCAACATTTTCTTTAATGTTGATTTGGGGGTATTTTGAAAGAAAAGTGTGTGCTCAAGAGAGCAACTTGCTGATACTTCCCTAGGCCAAGGACCACTCCTATCTTGTTGGGGAAAAGTTAATACCAACTCTAAGCTAAACATTAGAATAAGAACATCACATGCATAGTTGTGCTCTCCGATCCACAAGTATCACTTCCCAAAGCAGAAACATTCACAGATGCACTAGCATTAGTGGAAACTTCTGTATGTGGGGACCCTGGGGTGGGACTTGATGTGCACAAACATTTCCAAGCCAGTTACCCCTTTGCATATTTTTCTGAGGGGGCATCCATAAGTATAATAAAAAACAGAAACTCATACTTACATCCTATTCCTTGTTACTTTCCAAGCTGTGAGTTTCATCTTGCATTAGTCACCATATGATCTCTATCATAATGGTGGGGGTCAATGAATAGATTAGCTTTATGGGAATTTACAGTTCTTCCATGCATCTAAAGTTTGGTAAGTCTGGTAACCACTGACCTAGTCTTAATCTTCCCCCACTCTTAACTTAGAACTATTAAAATAAAAGACTTTAATTTAATTCACGTTTCATCTCTTCAAAAATCTTGGATAATGTTACAAATCTACCTAGAGAAACACACTCAAGTGTATGTCTTATACTGTAGCCCCGTTTAGCCTTCACTTATAAATATCTTGACTTTATGTATGTGTAGCAACTTATGCTGCTTTTATTCATGCTGAAGTGAGAAGACTGAAAAATACTCAGTAGCAATCAAAGTCTTAGCATAAAGATGTCAGGGGCCACTTTAACGTGGCAACTGTCTTTTTCTGACTTGTAAAGAACTACATGTATATTAAACCTAATACAAACATCATTTTAAGTGATACTGCAATGTACTGCTAAATTTTATAATAGTGGTCTTTTGGATTTTGAAAAAGCCTAATTTGTATCAAGTGCAAAAACAAGAATACTACCTTGTGTGTGTCTCTGAATTTACTGATCTCTCTTGATATCAGGTCTCTTTTGTCTTCCTCCATTTCTATAGCATTTATATCCTCCTAAAAAACAAGGGGGACAGGAGTAAAAGCATTAACAGCCATCTGTACAGACACAGGAGAACAAGAGAAAAGCTGAAGGTTAGAAGTTTTCAACCAGTCTTGCAAGAGATAAATAAAGTCCTTCTGCAGTACCAAACCTGACAGTCTGATGTTAATGAGTGGAAAAAAAAAAAAAAAATCAGATGGACAAGAGTCACAAATCTGGCAACTAGCAGTAAACATAGTCATTGTCAAAGCCTACAATGTAAACGAACCTTGGTGATGAGTGGATAAGGTATCAGTGGGGCCACTGGAAATCTGCGGAAAATCTGCGGAAAAATCCACGGAGATTTTTTTTTTTAAAAATAGATTGCACACTACTCTGAAAAACAATGTTTTGTATGTTTGTACTACAAAGCAATATTGTATTGCTGTGATCTCATTTCTTTGATTCAACAAAGTTACAGAAGAACCTCGCTAATTCTCCCTTTGCTGAACTCCTTAAAACACATAGTGATGTCTCATGTTAGTAAGACTTCACTGAATTACAAGTGCACTATAGGATATTAGTACGCTATGGTAGCATCAGAAACAAGGCTAAGCTACACTTGCCAAAATAAATACATATATTTGCAGTGGGTATGTCTTGATTTTATTTACTCGCTAATTCGCAGAATTTGGTAGATTGCACCTGCTCTTATAGTTAGTGCGAATTAGCGAGGTTCCCCCGTGCTTGAAATTGAAAACCAGACTCCACTCACTCTCAGCTCCCCGCACACATTTTCAACTCCCCCACAGCAGTCATGCCTTCACCCAAAAGAACTAACAGCCTCTGCTGCTAATACCAGCAGAAGTCATCTTTACACCAAGCTCTTTGGGGGGACAACAGCCCCAAAGCTGGTGAGTTTCCACACCCCCCTCACCACCCCCACAATATATCTGCATCCACCTTCCCTTTCCCCCCCACCCTCAACAATCTTTCTGTCCTCTCTCCTTTATGGACAAGAGAACAACAAGCTAGTACCATCTCTTCACTCCCACCTCTATCCACACAGGCCAAAGATGGTAACTTTCAAGTTTCTTGTCTTCCTTCCCAGTAAGGGAAGGATGATGAGGTGCAACTTCAACCCACAAGTGCTGTGTATTTTAAAAGAGCTTATCTGGCTACTTGACTAGCTCAGATTAGTAAAGTTCTACACAACACAGAGCTAAGAAAATATCGCTCTGTCACAGAGACTCAGCACCCAGCTCTTCATGACTGCAAAGGTCTCTTACAATGTTCAACTACCTGGCATTATTCATGGCCATATATATATATATTTACCCACAGAACAATACACATTGTAACAGTGCTTGTAACAAAAAAATACAGCTGATAGCATTAGACAGTGACTCATTTGCAAATTGTCATCGAAGAAAACATCTTCTCCCAAAGGGAGGGAGAGGAAAGAAAAACAAATTCTCAGCTCAGCACTTTTATACCTCAGGTCGGCCATGACTAACAATGTTGTGGGAAGACGGACTTACTCCCTGAGGGACATTTTCTTGCACCACACTTAAACTCCATAAGCATTTGAAACTGCATCATTGCCTTGGAATAGGTACTTTGCAGAAGACTTAAGCGGGTAAAAATCTTGGTCAAACAATTTTCCAATCTCTTTCATATAAGGTGCAGAATGGTAGGTGGGAAAGCCCACTTTCCCATGGTTAGAAACTTCGCTGGAAAAGCTAAGTCTGAGTTTGCTTATCCTTGTTCCCCCTTCTCCATTTTGTTTTAATCCATAAAAAGGTCATTCACAGAAGCAGGTCTAAACCAGAACATTCATTCCTGCTTAACATATTTTTTTGCATTGCACAAGATAGAAAAGCCAGCTGACCAAATCCAGCCAAATTGAGATATGTACAGAAGTGATTTCGTAAGGCAGGAAGATTACAATATGCCTTTCATCCCTGAAGGATCCCTTCAAGGACATATAAAACTAATGAGTGCTTCCACATATGGGTAGACAGCTGCAACCAGTTGGATCAAGGCACGCTACAAGAAAGCATACTATAAGCAAAGAAAATAATTTTGTCAAAAACTACCAAATTCGTGGCATTACAATAGTGCCCTGGCATCTTTCACTAGAAGTGGATGGTATGCAGGAACTCTTTACAGCTGTTTTTTAAGTTCTTATCTGAAAAACCCTACATTGCAGATACAGATTAAACTGCACTAAATTCAGTATTTCCACCTTCAGAGGGATGAAAGGTTGGTTCAGTCCTGCCCAGATTCAAACCTGTTGTTCCAAGAAGTTTAGGTGCTTAAATGCCTAAACCAACCTGAAGGGATGGTGTCTATAACTGACTAGCTTTCAGCTCAAAAAAAAAAAAAA
>VZTJ01000675.1:1016968-1033245 GCA_013397795.1 Orthonyx spaldingii
AAAGGAAACTGCTGCTGACATCAATGCTTGTTGATTTGTTTTCTCATCAGGAGTTTAGGTTTAAAGTATTTGCACAAGGTTTGGCCATTATATAAAGGTGAGTTGAAGAAAAAAAAAATCTGTTTTGTCCAAAATCAAAACACATACGTCCTCCTTCTTTTCCTTTTTCTTCTTCCTGGGGTGAGAGTCAGATTCCTGGGAAGGGGCATTGAGCTCGCTGGAATATTCTCGTATTAAGACTTCAATGGCCCCTTTAATTATCTGATCTCTTCTCTTCGTTTCCTCATCCAGTGCTTCATCATCGTCATTTGTTGTCTCTGGTCTGGAGTTCTAAGGAAAAATGGCAAAGTAACAGGACTCAACAAATTGAGAGTAATAGTGGTTTTATCAGAAGTTCACCTTTCATCATCACATTCATGCTCTTACAGTATTTACTACAAAAAAGCAAAACCCCAAACAAAAAAAAAGGATGATCAAACCCATACAAAAAACCAATTCACCACATGAAAACCAAACCACCTACAAGTAATTATCAACTGCATTATATTAGTCAAATCTTTTCACGCTGGCAATACCATAGTTTACTGCACAGTCTTATGGAATGGCTGCAGAGAGCAAGTGTAGGACTGCATAATAAAGTAACATAATAAAATAGAATTGAAAAATGGTGAGTAAGGCAGTAGACAGGAAAAGAGAGAGCACCCACATGCTCCCAGGAAGACAATCACTATAGTGCAGCTCTTGGTGAGAAGTTTTGCCTTCTATGTTCCAGAACTTCAAGTTACTTCAACATCAGTTCCTCAAAGCTTTCTACTTAAGTGCCATGCAATATGAATGCCTACCTAAAATTTCCAAGCTGCAACTTCAAATGGGAGAACTATGTTAAAGAAACATTGTTAGGGAAAACATTCCTCACACAACAAACTTTTTTTTCCTTTTAATTATTGTTGATCAAGTACTTTGCAGTTCCTCATCTTTTTGCCCCTTTCAACCTTGTAGGGAGGAAAAGGAACACAAACAAGTGCCTTTCACTATTACATGAAAGGGTAGAATGATGATCTGCACACTGAGCAAGGCGGCCCACCTCTCGATCCCCTGAATCTTTTAGAAAAATGGAATCTCACCTGAGAATCCAGCTGGGTATCCCGTCAAGCGATAGGTGGTGGGTGGAGTGAGGGGGAGGGAAGGGTCTGATGGAGCAGCAGCTAAGAATGAGGGGGAAGGGAGGATTCAGTTGGAGCTGAAGAAGCTGCCAGGCCAAGGAAGAGCAGGCTGAAAAGAGCTAGAAGGTGACAGGGAGTGGAATTGAAGAGATCCAGGGAGAAGTGATCAGGGAGAGGAGCTAATTAGATAAAGGTTTGCTTGGTGTGTCTCTATATGAAATTGTGCTGTAGTATACATGTTTGATTTCTTAATTCAAAATATTCAAGAAAATTTGCAACTTTTGGATCCAAGTGGCACCAGCATACCAATGATGGTATGAAAGGAATCGCAAGCAGTTTGATTACAATGCGCTTCCATCAATACTCCTCAGCAATTCACAGCCTTTCTTTGCACCACCACAAAAAAAGAGCAAAAAACCAACCAAATCCAACAAAACCCAAGAAAAACATGGAATTAATCTCATTCTACAGTTCAAGAGAATGGGCTCATACAGTTGCCTTCACCAAAGCCACAAACTGTACCCACTGCTTTATTACAATCAATCCCCCTAGACTGACTGTAGCTCACAGGGGCTCACAGGAAACAAAATTCACAAGAGATGTACAAGAACTCCAGAAGTACTTTAAGCTTGTTGATAACATCAGATGTGAAGCACAATATCACAGGTGATGCCAACATGAAACCAGGAAGTGCAGAATGAAAGGTGAGTCAAATTAAGCCCTTACCTAGGCTAGGAGCTAGCACAGTACTCCACTCCAACCACATAAAATTAGCACCCTGCTTTACTGAGCCATTGCATTTAATCCCATAAATGGGGTATGCAGTCAAAGACAGGTCAACTACTTCAAGTCATCACTATGCCTCTACTTCTGGTTAGGTAAAATGAAATAAAAGTATCTGTGTGTCCACTATAGTCTACATACATTTAAGAAAAATTCCAAACTGCAATTTTAAAAATTTACCTGCTACAGTGTAATCAGCATTTTTAGTTTTCTGAATAAGAGCCTCTTCTCACTTTGATTTTACAGAAAAAAATTCTTTTAAGTGATATCTTAAGGCACATGCAAAACTTTAGGAGTTAGAGACAAAGCCCAATTTGACTGGGGTTGAAATAAATTATTTCAGAAAAAAACCAGACACAATTAATTTCAATGCAAACTTATCAATTAAGTATCTTTGCATCTCAACAAGAAGTCAACATACCAAATATCTGCAATTATTCCAGAAGAGATCTTTAGCTTTAGAAAGAAATAGTACAAAAGCAATTGTCCCATTTACTAAATGTCTGAAAGCTGCCTACTGCCTGATAACTGTCTCTTCTACTGAATGATCCACTTCTTTGCTTTTCATTGATTTATTCCACAAGATCATCAGTGGAGGGGAAAGAAACCTCAATTCCTCTCAGACAGCCAAATCACAGACTGAAAGAGTAACTTCTTTCAGGGTTTAAGCACTTTCAAGGGTTTCTAAACAAAAAATGAAGCAACAGAATCAAAATATATGGCACCTATTACTACACTTTATGATGAATTACAGAATTGATTCTAGAGATGTAGTTGTAGCTTGCAAGTAAGTTTGAACACTATAGAATTAAGAGCTTACGCTTCTCTGCCTTTCAACATATCTTCAGACTCATTACTGTGATTCTGGCAAAATCCTAGAAGGAATTAAAGACACAGAGAGGAGTAGAAACTGACACATGCTCACAATCTGATCTAGCAATGTTACACTGACATCATATCAAAAGAATGCAAATCACACATTATATACATACCCCATTAGACGCCTTTTTCTTTGCTTTCCATTCATCTAGCTGAGCCTTTGTCTTTGCATCAACTTTGACCAGCAGCTTCTTCTCTCCAATCTGGAGGTCATGGAGTAGTCTCAGTGCTCGTAGTGTAGAATCTGGTTCTTTGTACTCACAAAATCCAAAGGCTGAAATGGATGATTGGAATGAGAAGTAAAAGCATTAAAGCTCTTCAGATAATTTGTTTAAAAATGTGTTTTGAATCAATAAACTTGGAACATAGGCACTTGTTTTAAAAGCCAGGAGTACACATCATAAAAACTCAAAGTTCATTCACTGAACTCATCTTTGATATAATTAATAAGATGTAAATAAGTAAATAAGATGGAACCAGTACACACATTGTAGATGCCCCATCCCTGGAAACTTCCATGGTCAGGTTAGATGGGGCTCTGAGCAACCTGATCTAGTTGAAGATGTTCCTGCTCTTCAAAGGGGGTTGGACTAGATGAACTTTAAAAGGTTCCTTCCAACTCAAACTATTCTATGATTGTGTTTGTAAAGCTTTTGACATTTCTGTCTTTACTAAGAAATGCACTCTATGTGATGATATCTTAGGTGGATTTGCAATTGTCTCTCGACCAAGGGCATCAATCAACAGCTCACTGTTAACCTAGAGGGAAGGGTATTTCAAACTAGGTTCTTCACAAGAGTTACATAAAGTTTTAAATAAGAAAAACATTTTAAAACAGCAAAATAAACAAGCGCGATATATAAAAAAGCTGAAGGAACTGGATTACATCCTTTAAAAGAAAAAATCCCCACAAAGCTAGCAAGATATGAAAACACATCAAAAATATAGTAATCAAAATTGTCTCCTGCCATCACTGGAAAGAGATCACAAAAAATAAATCAGTTCAACTTGACAACAGGGAAGGTAAATTTTACATCAGAGACACCCTCTTCATGGAGAAGGACAATGCATATTATTGAAGTGCAACAGTGTTAGAATACTATCTTCCTTTGGGGGCTAAGTCCAAACTGGCAAACCTTTCTCAGGAATAGTCAATAAAATCATTCCGTTTCAGAAAAGAAAGGTAAGCAAAACTAGGCTTCCAAGACATTTTTCCATTCAACCTTTCTTAATTTTATTATTTTATTCTGTCCCAATTCCAGAAAATACTAGCCCTTTACTAGGAAGTATTTAGCAGCTATCATATAACAGTATCTTAAAATGTAAAATGGTTACGAATAGTAATGTGTCAAGGTATTAAAAAAGCTGCCAAGTAATAAAAACAAGAGTATGTCTAGAGATTTTGAAAAGCATGAACAGTTACCTTGAAGTTTTCCAGATGCTCCTTGCACTCTCTTCCAACTCAAAACCAAGCCACATTTCTGCAATTAAGAGAAATATCATTAATTATTATTTTAGATTCAAAGCATTACAAAAACTTAACCACTTTTTGCAAAAGATGATAAAATTAAAAAAGGGTAAACACTACTAAAAATAAAATAGGTCTATATTCACAGACAGTGTAAAAAAGCTGTACTCTTCACTTATTGAGTTCAGGCATAATGGGCTGCTTTCCAGTGAGTGGGAATAGCTCCGCTTTTAGTTTCAGTACACTGCTTGTGGGTCGTTACTTTATTCATCAGCCAGGGATGAAATTTAACAAGCAGTCCACTGTACTTACTGCCAGAAGCTGCCGTATGAGCATGTCTGAGGCCTTCTCCGAAATGTTGCCTACAAAAACAGTAGTAGTGGGACCGCAGTTCTCATCATTTTCTTTGTTCTTTAGGCCAGGATGGTCTTTTCTGACTCCCAAATGTTTTCCAACCATAGACACTGTCGTAGGAACTAACACCTATAAAGAGCAGGAGAAGTTGTAAAATAAAGCATTGGACCGGTTTGTTTTTTTACTTAAATCCATAAAACAAAAGACTCAGGGATGCACATTTATTTCAAATTTGAATTTTATACGAACCTTAGTTAGGCTTATGGAGTAAGACAACAATAAGCAGTTCAGGCTTTAATACTTTCTACAACAAAAAAAAAGATGGCCATTTTCTGGCAAAGGAATATAACAAAAAGTGTAACTGAACACAGCCACTGGAGGTCTCAAGGTGAGCATACAGTAATGTTACCTATTATTTCTTCTACAAATAACTAGTTTGCAACATTTGAGTCACTGGAAGTTGAGTTACTTAATAGTGTGAAAACCAAGCTGTGAACAGAAAAGTAACTGGCTCAAAGTTTTCAATGGACACAGGACACATGACCTTAAAGCTTCCACACAGTGAATAAACACTACTGTTTTATTTAATCAACACACAACCCAAAGCCTCTTTAGGTTAAGGAGCAAACATCTGTAAATTAACTGTAGAAAGATAGGCATGATCATCTGCTCCACTTTGATACACTTCTTTCACCTAACAGTCCTTATGCACAGTCTCTCTTCTCATAACACCTTTCTAGAAGTGTCACTTACTAAAAATTATTTTAATCACAAAACCAAATAATGAATTTGTTTCAGTATCTTGCTCTTAAACACACTGGTTACCATGAACATATGCTCCTGTAGGAGATGATACAAGCTATCACAAAATTCTGTATTTTGGGGAGATTTCAGTTCTGCAAAATCACACAAATGGTATTTCACCTTGAAGTCAAGACGTAACCTTGGTATTTTAAAGCACGTTTTTTTCCACCCCAAAATCATAAACCTCCCTTCCAACTAGAAATTAGTAAAACAGACAAAGAAACTTTTCATTTGTTCTTCCATAGATGGATATTACATGCAACTATTCCTTTTCCTGCAACATGGAGACAGCAAACTTATCTGTAAGCTTGTCAAAGCATATATTTTTGGACAACCCAGCAGTGTTGCATGATAGCCCTATAAACCTGGAGGAGATAATGCCTCCAGGGTACTATGTCAGTGCTACAAACTCCAGAGCAAAAGACCTGGAATCTCCCTGATCTAACTGTACTGATCAGGAAGAGCATACATGATCCAAAGGCAAAGCCTGAACCACTGTATTTGAGAGAAGTCTGTCTTCCTGCAAGAGCAGTAACTGCTTCACCTCTGCAGCTGGTAGCTCCAGACATTACTTTAAACTTTGTCTAGGTCAGAAATTAGTATAACATTCGCATTACAGTTCCATTTAAAATTAAGCATTTTCTTTCATAGCAGAATTCTGATGGAATAAAGCAAAACAAAAACACTGCTGACATCTACTAAGTTTTACTCTCCATTTTACTTGGCTATAATCTCATCCCTACTGTAGTACTTACAGTTGGAGCAGGAGCCATAATGCCCATTGGTACAGGAATCATAGGGGTCCCTGAGAAAGACAATACATTAATGTTAGTCTGCCCTGTTGAGAACTGATGAATACAAATGAAATGATTGCAGACATGATTTCAAACTAGACAGCAATTTTGGTCAAATAAGAATTTCACAGTACTGATTACCTGTAATTCCTTAAGCATTCAAACAAAGCCTAAGTACACTAACATACCATAGGCACCCTGGTCACTTTCTCATATTACCATTTCAACTTTGTCACAAACAAATAAATCTATTTTCAGAGCATATTCAAACCACAATATTGTTCTAGAAGACAGTGGTGTGGTGAATGAGGCAGGGAATTTCTGAGAGCAAAGGCTGCTGATGCCCTACAGATGATCTTGTTCCCAGCTTACACAATTCCCACAGCACAATCGTTTCTGCATATGGCTTAGGGATGAGGTCCTGTAGAGAACGGCACCAGGCTTCATACCACTATTTATGGAATAGCTTAATAAAGGCAGCATAAAAAACCTCTATCGAGAAGCTGCTGAATACTTGGTAGTCTCCAACATTAATTAATAATAATAATAATTTTAATTAATATTTAATAAGATGAAACCATGTGATACCTCTTTTACACTACCAAATTCACTGGCAGCTTTTAGTACTATCATGAGCCAGTATTTGATCATAAGAAAGGCTCTTTATCTTTCCATGCCAGCTGCTAGAGGTTAAATATATTAAGTGAATGGATTTCATCGAAACTACTTTTTGGTCAGCAGACACATTGAGACTTGAGAACAATTAAGTCAATCTCATGTTCTTCACAGGGATCCTATATCTCCTTTTTTTTTCATTCTACAAACAACTTCCATCGTTTTTCCCTCTCAATCCTTCCCTTTTGATCCTTCCCTTCTCCATCTCTTACTGCTGTATTCATAAATCCTAAACAAACATCTGCAACCTACTGTTCCTGGACTTGTTCCCTCACTTTCTCTAGTGTTTAGCCCTAAAACACTTCTCCTCAGACACCCTCTACAGTTTTTATCTCATCCACTCTGGTTTTGCCTTATTTATGTTATTTTTTATTTTCTCCAGCACTCAATCCTCTTCCTCAGTCCCTTCACATAAAGGTCATACTATCTCTTCTCCCTCCAAACCATTCAGACAATCAAAAGTGTACTGCTCTCCCATGTTCTCAGTTTTAATACACCATGGCATCTTATAGACTGCAGCAGTTACTCCCTGACAAGACTCTGGTTGTGTAGCCCTACAATTATTATAATTATCACAACTGTTTTTAAAGTTTACAACTCTGTAAATACACTTGTGTTATCACTGATAATTCTACCAAACTATCTGCCCAATGTTCAGCAGAAGCCACAAAAATCCACTGAAATATTGGGCATCATCAGGAAACATAATGACCACAGGCACCATTTGGCTGCTACACAAAAGCCTGGTGCAACTAGGCTGCATTTTTGACTGCAGCCTATAGACCTGGTCTCTGCAACCCAAGACCACCCAGCCTCAGAGAGCAGCAACTACATGACTTCACTGGTGAATCAGCTGCTTTACTAGGAAAGGCTATACACTCTGAGGCTCTTCAAGTGTGCAGGTTTGCAAGGCATGTAATGTGGCTGAGATGCACAAAACCATAAAACACAACTTGCCCAACTCCCACATCAGAACTGAGGTGGGAGGGGGACACTGAGGAGGCAATGAGTTTAAAGACAGACTTAAGAGGGTAGCACTTTCCACAGCAGTTAATGAACTTCTCAAATCTGGTCTAAAAAGTGACAGTGGAGAGGGACAATATCAAGACTCAAAAAATATCAAAACGTTCATGAATGACAGGTCCAGAAAAAGATAAAGAACAAACAAAAGATCATACTCTGAGATCCCTAACACTACAGGTTTATGAGGCAACAGACTCAGAAAGCAGACAGGGATACATGCCCACCCTAAATGCCTTCTAGTCCCACTGCCCACAAAATGCATCAGCCTATATGGACTGCAGTCTGACCTACTACAGCATTTCTGGCATGCAAAATGGAGTTTTTTTCATCTTAGTGGTATCCAATAATCCCAGAGATTTATCAGATCACTTCCTTATCATATCTTCCGCACTAATTGGGAAATGCTAGAACTTCCTGTTTTTAACAACTGTATTTTTAAGCAAAACAAAACACCTTTCCTAACTTCATTACTATGCAAGCAAACTAATCCAACTGAAACTTTTCAAAAAATTAAGGCTAAGGACATGAAATTTTGACCAAACAGCTAGCTACAGATAACACTTTAAGTCAGTAAAATTGTGATCTTACATAAGGACTAAATTTAGAGCAGACTTTTATAAAATGTCTGTGGCATTTTCAGCTCTACTGATGTGCTTATACTAAGAAGTAAGATTCATATCCTCTACATGTTAAAATATGTTGTCTGCACAGGTAAGCTAATCATGTTTCTCTTGTGCAGAGGAAAATTTTATTCTCACCTAATACTAGGCTTCTCCACTCTACATACCATTCAGATTCCTAATACTAAAATGAGACTATTTAAACACAGCAAGAAACAAAAAGATCATTGTCACACATGCTAAGAAGCAAAATGTTCAGAGCACAAAATTATATCAGGCATTTAAAAACATATTTCAGAAAGTTATTTTTTTAAAGTATTTGGTGTTTCATACACTAGTATACATAAACTAGAGCTGGGAAAATAAGAGGTATGATTTTAAAATTCAACCTGAAATTTTTGATGGCAGGATGCTACCTGAACAAGAACTCTGCCTTTAGCAGAAAATAACTAACATCTCATGGTTCTCAGGAAAAATGCTTAGAAAAATTAATGCAAGTAAAGATTAGCCCCATAAATGATGTGCAGAAATCTTTTTGTAGTTCAGCCATCTGTTTTTTGAAGGTCTCTACTGTCTACAAAACACTCTGCACAACGCAGTTTAAGACAATACAGACAGGAGTTATTTTCTGCAGCTCTTGTGACGAATTCTGAAGAGGTAAGTCTCTGATGTATTCCTCTCTCCCACTTGCTCTATGGTCTCCTGCCTCCAGTCATCATTATGTATACTCACAATGTACAGAAAGAAAGTTGTTCCAGACCAACAAGTTAAAATCTCAACTCAAAAACAGAGGCTGATCTTACAGATGAACAAAGAAAAAAGGGTAGGAATAATTTTGGGAAGATTAGAAGGAATGATAAAGATAACTGTAAGTTTGCAATATGTGTGGAGGAAAGAACATAAAAAGCAAAATAAAAGAAAGTAGAACATAAAAAATGGAGAAAAACAATGCAACAAGTTCTCTGAAAGTTACTCCTCTGTTTTCACATTACACGTACTCAGCATACCCAGGAGTTTCCAAAGGCTATTACAATGGATTACTGTCAAAACAGTAGCTTTGGAACACCTAATATTAACAGAAATCACCACTTAGCTTCAGTCTTGAATAAAGACTCAAGAAAAGTCCAGTAATTCATTTCTGGTCAAAAGTAAACAGGTTTTGGTAGACCAAATGAGCTTGCTCACATGACATGACCTGTGGGAAAACTAGCAACTCAACTGCAATGCACGCAAATTAGAGCTACTGAGATATATTATGTACAAAAGGTACTGACTTTTAAAGGAATTTAGAATAATATAAAGAAATTAATTTCTACAACACTTCTGTATATTAATATAACTTACCAGGAGGTACAGGTGGAGGAAAACCAGGAAACTGGGGAGGTGGGATTCCAGGGGGAAGCGTTGGGATTCCCATAGGAGGGCGATTCAAATGAGGTGGAAAAGACATTCTTGCAGTCGCAATCTGTCAAAAAGACAGAAGGGGAAACTTGTACTAGTCAGTTCCCAAATGTGAATTACAAAAGCAGTGACAAGGTCCGTAATTATTTTAAATCTTTATATGGCCATTCAACTACAAACTAAAATTACTTTTTTCTCCAGCTGTTCATTAAGTTACAGATGTAGTAGAAGTCTTCTTTCTCAATTAAAAGCAGTACTTCTAAGGAAGTGTTTCAGAATGAAGTGAAAAACAAAATGATGTCTGACTCTTCATACTAATAAAGAGCGTTTAACAGTTTGTACAATTCCTTTAACATAAAGCTATCTTTGCAGTATAGGAAAGCAAAACGAATCTTGTAATACATTTTCAATAAAGACAGTAGTTCTGTTGTACAAGAAATGATCACACACAACACAACTGCAGAACAAGATGACAGAAAGAACTGGGACATCACACTCGTCAGCATTAGCGGGAGTTGTATTTAAGACGAGTTTGGGGAGATTTCAAATTCCAGCACTGAGAGAGTTAAAAGCTTGAAATAGGGTTCTGGGATCTATTTTTAACTTCCCAGTCCACAAATCTCCTAGAGCACAACTTGGACATTAGCCCATGAGCTGAGTGTCAACATGCTCCCATGGAGAGTAAAGATCATTTCAAACACCATTTTCTATTCATATTGTTATTATTTTACATGCATAGTACTGACCCTGAAACAGACACCACCCAGTCATAAAACACTCAAGATCACCCTTAATACAACTAAGGCATGCATTCTTGCTTCCAGTATTGTTTCAGTAATTTTACACAGTCAAGTCTTCACAGAAGGTTGGCCCTCAGTTCTAAGACACCCAAAACTGGTCACAATATTACTGCTCAGCATATACATACATTCATACTGCAGCGAGGAAGCATTGGAGAAGTTCAAACACAGTGGATCATGTGGATATGAATCACAGAGACACAGTATCACAAGTGACAAGGACCCAGTTAGCTGTCAGCACAGACATCGGCATTTCTCATTGGACTGTACAGACTGCCTCACAACCTACAGTGTCAGATCTGCACTGCAACTGCTTTCCAAACAGGCAACTATGAGTCAAAACTGAAGCAAGCCTGTCTTGAGATACAGAGTTGGTAAGCAAAATTCTGATACATACACCAGAACTGTAGATTTTAACACGCCTTCTTCAAGGCAGAAACACAATGGCACTGAACACAATGGCAAGGAACGAAAAACAAGTTTTGCTGGAGACAGATGTGCCTTCCAGACTTGTACAAGACCAAGTCATTAATGACAGTCCTAAATACTAAAAGATAGTATCAGTACTCCACTGTAATAATAGGTACCTCTGAAAGATCTAAAAAATTGTAATAACAGAATCACATAGAAAAACTTCATTCCTTCAGACTCTGTAAAAAACTATGAGAGAGAAATGTATATAATGGACTGGAAAGGATGAAAGAGAAACCCAAATGCATTTGGTAATACCTTCTAACATCAGAACTTATTTATTCTGGTCTAAGAACACATATGTAACTCTATCACATAATTCATTCAAGGACACATTTACAACTACATCAATTACATGAGGTATGTGATGAGGGCATTCATTAACTGGCCCCAAGGGGCATTTATCAATATCTCACCAGGCAGAACAATGAACACTCCTGTGACACAAGGTCTAAGATGGCAGAAGAAACAAGAGAGCAAATGCAAACATTTTTCCAACAGTTCAATAAAGCTTTTATGCAACATAATAAATATAAAACCACCCCCTCCCTTTTAGAATCCGTATGCCTAAGAACACATTTCCTTTCTGTACTTCTGAATTTTTAAAACTGTATAGGCAAAGAAAAGCAGCAAAGATGTATGCCATTTTATTTTTTAAAAAGTTGCTTATTATCTCTTCAGACAATGTGCACATTAGCTGACATTCATCCAGAATCTGGTGCTTGTATGGTGTGGAAGGGAGCAGAACTCCCTTATCTGCCTTGATATCACTACTCGAAACTTTCACACACACCAAAAAATAGCCAACAGAAAAGGCACAAAATTAAGATCTTTAAG
Source organism: Orthonyx spaldingii (assembly GCA_013397795.1). Lineage (NCBI taxonomy): Eukaryota > Metazoa > Chordata > Aves > Passeriformes > Orthonychidae > Orthonyx > Orthonyx spaldingii. The sequence continues at coordinate 1,029,041 of VZTJ01000675.1, forward strand.
GCTCTCAGTTCTTCTCTGTATTACAAGCTGATAAACAACTGGATAAAATTCAAAGCTGTTTTTGGGTAGATGATACAAACAATATGCTACTTGGTCTGCAATAGTTCTATATAGGCTACAACAGAGTTGCACCATCAGAGGTCCACAAGATGTTAAGGCATGGTCTGTAAAACATAAAAGAACAACTGGGGTAGTAATTTTCCAGGCTGCCTGTAGGTGCAATCTCTTCTCTTGCTCTGATAAGCACTTTATCTGAGCCACCATTTCGGAGATGTCACCAAAAAAAGCCTGGGGACTAAGAGGCGAAACAGTTCTTTGAATTAAAAGATGCTGAAACATACCATACCCAGTGGATGTTACATATGCACAGAGAAGCAACTGTATAGTTGGGGTTTTTTTATAATTTAATTTGAAAAAGCAAAAATTTAGCAGTCAACGAAGGTACTGTTACTGCATAAAAGGAACTAAGAAGAGAACAAACTTAGTCTTTCAATCTCCTGGGCAGATGATGTGAAACACAGTTATAAATAGGGCTGCAACAGTCCATTTCAAAGCACTCCGTTCTTCCTCCCCCCACGACCTCCATATTTGTACAATTACTTTCACAGCAGCTAGAAAGCTGCCCAGTTACTGACTTAATTCTTACATGGACCAATCCTAGCAACTCTGCTGCCTGTGGCATTTAAAATCAAAACTAGAACTACGGAAAGCCTTGGTCTCGTTCTCACTACTCTGTGTAACTACTGATGCGAAACCAGCAGAGAGAACGGTTTCATTCTGTTTCCGCTATGAAAGCTGTGAGGATCAGATACCAGGAGTGAAACTGCTCACTGGAGAAGGGAGAGATCTGGATGAGGGAGGAAGATGCATCCAAGATGCTACAATGGAGGGAACTACATTACACATTCTTTTCTGTCAGGAGCACACCGGAAACATAGACACTCTTCCAACAGTCAGAGGGGCTCTGCATCAAATTTCTAAGCAACTACAAACCAAAGGTTAGGTATGAAAAGTTAGGAGATGCTGAGCTGGATCTATGTAAAATACACTTGTAGACATCTCAGGAACAGCATCTTGAACTTCTGTGCAGACTGTCTTCCTATCCTGCCAGTACAGTTCAGTGGTCAGTTTCTGATACATTTACTGTGATCTCAATAATGTATCTGGTGATCTTCCAACTTCCCCAATTTACTTAAATGTCTAAGTAAGAAACTAAACAGTCCTGACATATTTTTAAAACCTCAGCTGGCTTATGGAAGTATTACCTCTAGTGAAACTGAATGTAAGCAGCATTCTTGACAGTTGCAGTTTAACTCGCAGCTCTTTAAGCAAGAGTTCAATTTGTGTGAATGTTACAGTGGTCACAAAAATACTGGAGAAAGAAAAGCAGTGATCAGCTGCTCTGGTGCCACTCAAAATACCGAAATAGTGACAAATTTAGCCCCCAAAATGATGGATTTATGTCAGGTTTCAGACTCAAAGTGCAGTCAGTTGAGGCTGTGTCTGTGCCAGCAAGCAACACAATAGGAACAAGTCTGTTAAACAAAACTACAGGAGTTGAGACCCTAATGTCCACACTACATGTCTTGGGAAGGTCCACCTCACTAAAACGATTGCCAGTTTGTAGGTATGAGTGCATTTTTCAATATAGTTTCATCCAAAAGGAATCCAGCTTATCCACTGGAATAGTGCAAACCAACACGAAATAAGTTTCCTAAGGGATGACAACTGTGAGACTTCCTGCAAGAGCACACCCTCGATTCAATTTAACACAGTAACGTAGGTGCACACTTTATTAGCCTTGGGCCATTTCTCTAAGCTGCAGATTAATTATATCATGGATGGCAAACACCCCACTTTAATCTGTACAGACACAGCTCAAAACCAGCCTGAGCTACCAACTGAGGCAAGTGTTACATAAACACAGCTATAATATTCCAGGTTCAACTTTGGCCCAGAAGGAGCTCAGTTGCTTTCTACACTGCACTTCTGACTTAAGTCCTGGTGGAACCAAGCAACACGCACAGCCATCTGCACGAATTTTCTGGAATTGGGAGAGAGTGCAGGGATATTTGTATGGTTCTAAGGTTAATAAGGTTCACAGGATTAATATCCTTAGTATCTCTTTACACATCAGAAATTTGATTTAAAAACCTGCAAAACAATTTATCCATTTTCAAACCAGTGAAGTTCCCCATGAAGCAAACAGTTAAAATACTTACTACTGTTACACTAAACAAAGTTAAAACTGACTGCAAAACTCCTCAGGTCTTAAGGCACAAATTTCCTGTGTTTTAAGAATACATACCTGAAGTGCCATAGGAACAGTGACAGTATGGCTGATCTAGTTTGATTTAATTTTATCTGACTTTAACTTCCTTTCAGTATTTTCCCAAAACAGTTCTTCTGCATCACAAAAAGTCTGTGCCCTTAATCTAGAATAAATTGCACAAAACAGCCGTGCAGGCTGAAGGAAACAGATGTAACAAACCTCTCTGTTAAAGTCAGTACTATCAAACAGGCTTGTGCACGGGTCTCCACATGATGTGTGGATATTTAAGCCATTCCATTATAAAAATAATCTCCTAGTTTGTCACCCAACAAAGGTGCTGTTCATATTATTGCTTGTCATCATAAAAAGCTCCCTAAAAGAAAAATCTTCTATTTCAAGCCAACTGGTTTCCTCAGTGAAAATGACCACTTTCTCAGACCCCTAGAGTTTTCTCCAAAATTGCCTGCAAGTTAATCAAGGTTCAAATATTAAACACAAAGGACACAGGGAGAAATAAAACATATTATAGATTTCCTAAGTATATATATTTCTGAACAAAAATACCAGTATTTGCTCTAGCTTGTTTTTCAGAAGTGATCTAGAAAGTGTTTAGTAACTGCTGTGGAAGTTGCATCCCACACTGTTATTATGACGCAACACAAAAAGCAATGTGTTTATCCAAACCAAAGCCTCAGTCCAGAAGCCCTTTAAGTAGGGCTCCGTTAAGCTTATCACCAGAACTTTAAGATATTGAATTCCTAATTCTGTGCCTCTGCACCCATAGAAAGCCCTGGTTAGTAAAGTAAGTGACTCTCCATTCTAACTTGGCTATTGACTCTTCCCAGAACAGAAACGTGGCTGTGGCACTACAACGCTCACATGAACGGGCACTCAGAGGCAGAGAAGCAGGGAAATGCAAAGCGCTCTGTGTCATGCCACTCCTTCACAGGGAAAGTAAGAAACTGTCTTATTCTTCCTGCTAATTTGCTCTGGACCCCCTCCATAAATGCTGATGCAATACCTGAGGCAATGCTTTCCTGCCATACACACACACACACAAAAGACTAAAATTCCGTGTGCGTGTATTTTAGTCTGAATGGACTGAGAAATACAAAACTTTTGAGATTTCACTTTCTGTAAGGCCGTTTAAGAGCTACTAAAAAACCACCAAACGTTAGTTGTGTTCAGGATATTCCCTGTGTTTAAACAAAAAACACTCCTTCAGGCAGACAAAGGTCTTTTTCTACAAGGCAAAAAGACATCATGAGAAAAACATGCAGTGTGCACATCACAACGGCTACGGACACGGATGAATCACTCTCGATTCTTTTACGCACGACCTGCTAACACGTGCTTTAAGATGACCACCCCAATCCACGCTAAGGACAATAACTTCCCTGTCACAATACATCGCGTTTCCTGGCGTGATCGGTTTCCCCGACGTGGAAAAGTAAAAATCCCACCCACAGTCCAAGGCGGCCCGGCCCGGGGAGCAGCGCCGAGCGCCAGCAAAGCTCCGCGCAGGTTCCTCGTCCCTGGCGTGCCACGGGCTCCCCTCGCCTCCCGCGGGGCCGCTCCCGTCCCTTCCGTCGGGGTCGGGGGTCGGCGGAATGGCCTCCCACGCGTCCCAGCGGGAGAGGAAGCGAACGGGCCGCGCGAGCACCGCCCCGAGGCCGCCCGTCCGTTCCACGCCCCGGCCAGGCCCGAGCCGCCTCCCCAGCGAGCGCCCGCCGCGGCCCAGCGGCCTCGGCCCGGCCGTGCCTCCGCCCAGCGGGCGGCCGAGGCGCCACCACCGCGCGCCCTCCCTCCCCGCCTCCCCGTTACCCCCGCAGCCGGTCGGTTCTCACCCGGTGGCCGCGGAGCGGGGCGGGGATGGCGGGGGGGAGGCGCTGGGCCGGCTGAGGCCCCGCTAGGCCGCGAACACACCGCGCCG
>VZTJ01000675.1:1033289-1056978 GCA_013397795.1 Orthonyx spaldingii
GGGCCAGAGCGCCCCCGCGTGCGCCCAGGCAGGAACGCGGCCGACCATAGAGCAGCGGTGGCTAGAAGGGCGGGGCAGAGCGAAGGCGCATGCGCGCTGCCGCCATCTTTGGTGCGGGCAGACGGTCGGGTGAGCCGTGACCCGGCCCGGAGCTCCGCCATTATGGGGTCAAACGGGAGGCCCTGCAAAGCCTCTGGAAAGCCTCCGGCTCTGGAAAGCCTCCGGCTGTGGGCGGCACGGAACCTCGCCCGTCTGTCAGCTGTCATGGCCCCCTCAGCCAGACGCTCCGGCCAGGCTGAACTGCGACCCGTGACGGTGGTCGAGACGGTGGGCGGTAGCGCAGGCACAAAATCCCCATCCTCGACCTGCTGTCCACGCCGCTTGGGATGCAGCCCAGGATACACCTGGCTCTTGTGGAAAGTTCTGTCTGCTGTAAAAGACCTAAGGATTTACACAGCAAAAGGAATGAACACGAGTGTCTTAGGCAGCCAGATTCTCATCAGAAAGATGTCACTGTGCTGTTGGGTCTAGCCGTGGTCTACAACTGGTAGTTTCTCTGACCTACTTCCAGCATTTAGACTACATTAAGAGACAATTTTCAACATGACATGCGAGACAGTAATGGCTGTAGTTACATCACTGATGGCAAGGAGTTGCAAGTGGAAAGAGGAAGTGACTATGAATGAAAGAAACGTGATTTTGCAGATTATTATGAGGTAGATCACAAAATGAACATGTGTGCGTAAAGCTGTTTAAAAAATGTTGGCTCAGCTAAGGAAAAAAACCCATATTTTATTTTCCATTGTTTAAAGAAAGGCGCTCAAAAGACAAGTCAAATGAGAAAATCTCCTCCACCTGTAATGGCAAGAAGCAGACTGACTTCTTCAGTACAAAGCAGATTAAAACTATCTGGCTGATGTCATACCTGCTACTGAACAGCCAACAACTGCGTTGGAACTAAGGTCCTGTTCATCATGTCGCTTTAGAAGATGATGTGTAAGGGTAAATATTTTAGCAGTAGCAGATTTAAGAAATGCTTCAAGTTTGAATGCAATTCCTTCCCTCCACCAGAAACAGCATTTTTGCTTTCTATGGATTACATCTTATTCCAAGCAGCCTGCATATCTCCCTCTAACTAATACAAATTTAGTAACTGCAATACTGACTACCATTAATATTTAAAATAATTTATAAGCATACCTAGGAAAACCAAGGAAAAGAGAAAGGGCATAACAAAAATCTTCAGAATCTTCTCTTTCTGTGTTGTTATCTCAGACAACAACAGCTCAGCTTGAAAAAGAAATGTGAATCCCAAATTCACTTGTACTGCTGTAATAAGTTTTTATTTACAGGGAACATTGAAAAGGCTTTGCTCATGTACATGTTCATCTATTTTTTTAGCCAAAGAAATAGGCTATTTTGCATTTATTCTTCTTATACAAATCAAGTGTAGCCTCTTGTATCCTTCTTAATCAAGGAAGAATAGCAACAGAAGCATCCAGTAAATGTAGTTGCTTTCCCATCTTTATTCTTTCTGCTGTGGGATTTTAGAGTTTCCCACCCCTAGTGCCTATATATCTCTTCCTGCCTTATGAAACTGAGATCCCTTTCCAGATACTGATCACAGTTCACTTTCTTCAGTTCCTCACTGCAAACTCCAGAGTTTTGTGCTCAAGCCAGTCATGAAGGGTGCAGTAGATGGCTTTTAATATTAAGGTTAAAATTTAAAGAGGTGCTTCTTTTGGCTGCCAATTGTCTTGTGTTTCAAGTGTGAGAAAACATCCCAAACATGTTAGGCAGCACCTCAGGGTACAGGGGTCACATTGTTTCTCGACTATGCATTTTAAACATTTTATATGCATTTTGTCTTCCCTTCCTCATACCCTTTAATTGCTCCCTCTATCACATTACCAGTCTAAATACAGCCACTTAGAGGAAGATCCTGTAGATGCCAGACTCACTGATCTCATTTCTTGGCTCCCATGAATAGCACTGTGAGATTTAGAAGTTTCTGCCTCATATGTATTATATTAATTATTCAGGATTTTTTCAGTCTGAAGACATTTGGTTCACCAAAACTTTATTCCTATAGATGTCAGTCTATTTTGTCTACCTCTTAAATCTTTAATGCAAAATACTGAGTGAAAATACATTATTGTAACAGCATGAAAGAGAACAGGGAAGAGAGTTACTTGAGCCAGTCTTCAGTCATTCATCATCACTAAACTGCATAAAAGAGAAATAATTAAATAATGTATATGCCTACACTAATATATGTATATAGTATAGTCTAGTATAACAAAAGTACTTCAGCAATACACTTTAATTCTGAGAGGGCCTCAGTCACTCCTTGTGTTAGGATGTGTCATTTTCACAGTAATTGCACCTGCTGACTCAGTTTTGTGAAATGATGATACTTCAAAGGTAAACTCACAATAAGTGCCTTCTACATGGATATCCAATTGGTAATTTGGCTCCCACTTGAAATTGTTTGTCTAAAACTGAGGCAGGGGACCAAAGGATGGGGCACTTTATAGCTGTCTGTTAGTGGTTATCAACACGTCATATCCACTGAAGGAAAACAGTGCATGTCCTTCCTCTGGTGAACTAACCACCAGCATTTGATTCAAACATCCAGCTGAAAACCCTTGTTAGTTTAAAAAAGAAATTGCCTATGCACTGGCTATGCTACAACAAAAATATTTTGCATATTATCTAAATCAGCCAATGAAAAATAACTCACTATTTTCTTGTAGCACCCCAGGAGCCAACAGCTCATTGGAGCCACTACTGGCCAAGGTTACTTCCTCACCGTGTGGTTTCTCTGACCATCTCTGTCTGGCATTCACCTCCCAGTCCCACAGCTCCAGTTTGTGACAGTGAATCTGCCATTTTTTGGCAGGGGCGTGCCTCTATTTCAGACCTGCAGTCTCTTTCGGCTATATAAATGATGGCTGTTCACCCACAGGTTGAAATGCCAGTCATGAAAAAAACCCCAAAGGCTGCAATGACAGCAACCACTGGCTCTCCTTGTCGAGACTTCGTTTAAACCCACGAGTGGAACAGAAATCTGGGCACCAAGTGCTCTCTCCTCAGGCGGACACCGTGATCCGTTCATTTGCCAGACCTGGAGGCTTGGGCGCAGCCGCTTGGTCGTTCTCCAGGCCGTGGGAGGAAAGAGGTTCGCTACGAATTTCACCCCTTTAAACCCTGCTGGGGGCTATTCACACTTCTCCGGCGCAGCTCCTCGGGGAACCGCGGCGGGTGTGAGACAGTCGGGCGAAAACAGAACGGAGGGAGCAGAGAAGCTCGGGGTCACGGCAAGGGCCGCGGCCCCGCGCCTCCCTGACACGGGCACTGCGCGTCCCGGCCCGGGGCGGTGCAGCCCCCGGACTACAGCTCCCGGCGTGCCAGCGCCGCCCCGCCTCCAGCCCGCCGCCTTCCCGTCTCCGCGGTGAGAAAATAACCCCGAAGTTCCCCGCGATCAGCTGATCCCGGCTGACAACGAGGGGAGCGGGCGGAGGGGCGCGGGTCCCGGCCGGCCCAGCCCCGCTCAGTTCCCCCGGGCGCCCCGACTGCATGGTCGGCCCCTGGGGGAGGAGAACCGGGACACCCCCCCCGGGCGCGGAGGGGACGGGGGGGAGGAGGAAGCCGTGGCCGGGACCCGAGTCCTTAGTCACCGGGTGCCGGCGGGAGGAAGGGGAAGAAAGGTGGCCGCCGGCTTGTAAACAATAGCCCGGCTCGCGGCGCCCCGTGCCGCGCCGCCTTTGTTCGCGGCCCGCCGCGGCTCCCGCCCGCTGCCGCCGCTTGGCGGGAGGGACCCGGGGGCTTCCCCGTTCCCGGGTGGCCGGCGCGGCGCCGGGCGCAGCCCCAGGTAGGTGCGGGCGCGGGGGGAGGTGCCGACCGGCACCAGCGTTACGTAACCGCGGGCGGGTGGCGGGGTCCGCCTGCAGCCCCCGCCCGGGGCCGCGGCACTGGCGGGGAGAGGGCACGCCGAGGGGCAGCCCGGGGCGAGAGGGACTCCGCGCTGGCTGCGAGCAGGGGAGGCGGCCCGCACGCAGCGGTCGAGACAAAGGCGGCGGCGGGGTGCGCAGGCTGCCCTCAGCGGGCGCTGGTGGCGGGGCTCTGCTCTGGCAACTTGGGGCGCAGAGGGAGAAGGGAAAAATCTGTCGTCTGTCAGCCTGACCGCGGTAGCGATCGTCTTCCAGTGTTACTAGAAGGAGCGCACAAAGAGAGCCTATTTTTGTTTATCTGGCGAAGCACATCAGGAAATTCCCAGCAAATAAATACTGTGAACTGTCTGAAGGAGGAGCTTAGCTGTGGAGTGAAAGCAGAGAATTTTCTAGTCTTGACACGGTCCTTGTGTGTGTGTGTGTACATGTATATGCACTTGTGCATTTCTGATGCCTTTTTTGTCTGTGTGTCACCAGCTGTCTGCGTTCTCAGCTTCAGAGAAATACATGCTGTATCTGCTGAAGTACACCAGGCTGGGGTTTTTTTCTCATCACTGAAAGTCCATTAAACAGCTAAGCAGAGAAAGAATGTATACCAGCATTTGGGTATAATAATACATGAAACCAGCCACATTGTCTAAGTTTATTTTGGAGAAAGAAGACTTCATTGGCACTTAACAACACTCTTCCTGCGAGGCAGGTCAGTGCATGAATCTTACAGAAACATATATTAATTTAAGTACAGACAACATTCCTCTTGTGTTTCTTTCTTTTGTGAAGATACCAAAATTTGCAACTGACTTCTACACGTATCATTGTTTGAAACAGAAACAGGAGGGAAAAACATTGCTTTAAAGAAATCTGAAGATGAGTGCCCACACGCAAACTGCGGAGAAAGGACAGAACACGATGCTCCTGTGCCAGGAAAGCTATGTTTGCAGTGGGACAGATGAAGCAATCTTTGAGTGCGACGAGTGCAAGAGCCTACAGTGCCAGCGTTGTGAAGAGGAGCTGCATCAGCCAGAAAGGTTACGGAACCATGAACGGACCCGTATAAGACCCGGCCACGTCCCATACTGTGACTCCTGCAAAGGTGCCAATGGGAACATAATGCATGCCAGCATGACAGGCTCCAGGCAGATAGCAGCAGTGAGGTGCCAGGTGTGCAAAATCAACCTCTGTGTGGAGTGCCAGAAGAGAACACATGCCGGGGGAAACAAAAGGAAGCACCCTGTCACCGTGTACCATGCTGGCAAAGCCCAAGAACAGGAAGAGGAGGAGGGGATGGATGAGGAAACCAAGAGAAGGAAGATGACAGAGAAGGTTGTGAGTTTCCTCTTGGTGGATGAAACAGAGGAGATTCAGGTAAGAACTATTGTGGTTTGTTGTGAACAGGCAAGATTCTTTAGTTTCTTTCTTAGTCTAACAGGCTGCTGTGATGCGTGGTTAATACTTGAAGTGTAACTGGCAGCAACGGTAACAAAATGATGGCCAGTAAAGTACAAATGTCACTGAACATCTTGGGCTAAAAAGACGCAGTGCCTTCGAGTGACCTTGCTCATGAGTTCCTCAAAAGGTCAAGTTCATGAAAACCTTATGTGTGGCAAGAGCCTCCTCTAAGAGGCTTGGTAAGCAAAGCTGGTGAAAGAATTGACTCTTTGCTGAGACACACACAACTTAAGAGCTGTCTGTGCAGGATGCTGATCATTCCTGAACAGAATTGAATACATTGTATTGCAGTAGGTATCCTGCAAATGGCACTGCTGGCAGACAATTTCCTGCTGTCTGACTGGGAGAGGGCACTGTACCAAATACTGCTAATGCAAGACTACAACCCATTGCTACCATTTAGCACCAACAAATCCATTTGATTTTTAGTAATAGAACAGAATAGAAATAAGTGTCCAGAGTGTTCCATCCAAGTTCTACAGACACCATGGTTAAGCTATACTGTGTGTCACAAATATTATTACATGTTAGTCTTTTGTTGAAAGAGGGAGAAATTGCCTTTGGGGTAGGTCTGCTGATAAAAATGATAGGAACTAGTTGACTAGGAACAACCTCCCAGGAAGCACTATTTTAGTAAGTCTAACATTCAGTATATGCAGTTATAGAACTTTTCTATTGGCCCTTATATTCGGTAAGCATTTTACAAGGCAAAATGTGTGAAAGCCACAGAGCATATTAATTACACAACTAAATATTGAACTTTGTTTTCTGACTTTCAGTTTGCATCCCTTATGTTAAACCTCATTCAGGAGACACTGGAAGAAAATGTGTAGTCACCTGGACACTCAGTATCTGGTTGCACTAGTTTAACATACTCATGCTACCATCATTAAAAATAATTGTGATGATATTCTTATTTTTGATAGTTGAGTTATTTGTATCCATCATAGTAACAGTTGATGTGCCTGTCATGCATCACAAGGAAATGTGACTTAAGTATCTCATATCTATTCTGTACTATAGAAGTGTGTGTACATACATGTATCTGTATGTACACAGTAATTATACCATAATATAGAATAGGTGCAAGATACTTGGGTCATATTTTTGTCAATTCAGGTGTACTGATTGCTAAACTGTCATGGCTTTTGAAGGGGAAATGAGGAAAGATGACAGTCCTTATGGTGCACTGACATAGAAAACACACTATGCAGGACAGCAGTGACTGTAAACTGAATTCTTGAGTTTCAGGTGTTGTAGCAGTCCTAAGTTTGTATGCCTCCAAGCCCTAAGCACACACTCATTTCCTTGTAATGTGTGACAGATGAAACCATTACTTTAAGATACAAACTTTTCAATAATCCTCCTGTAGCCACTAGAGCAAGCTCTGAAATGCCTTGGAACAGGGCTGTCTTGGAAAGCTGCTCACAAACTGTGTCTGTGTGTGGTTGTACTGGTTTAAGTTATATTTATACTCATGAATCTGTAACCCTTATTGAGGTAGACCTTGGGCTGCCTCCTGCAAGCAAGTGCATTTGCTATTTAAATGTCATGGACAATAAAGCCGACTTCCTTATTGGGACAGCAGTGGTCCTTTATCAGATCATAGCAATTTGGTCAGAACAGGGTTGGATTGAAAAAGCTCTCCAAAAATGATCTTATTTCACTGTCAAGATATTGAATCAGAGCTCTTCCATGTGGAGTGATCATCTCTTCCTCACAGCTGAATACATATGTGACATCTCACAGCCAGTGTCAAAGCAGTTCGGGAGATTTCAATTAAATTATTTTCTGGCAGCTGGAATTTAAAGAGTGTTGGCTATTATAGTGATAATGCTGCTAGTGAGCATGAGGACCTTTATTTAGAAAGGCCTGTCAATTGCCACAGAAGACGTCTTCAGAGCTAAGTAGTCATCTTTTGCTCTTGATAATACTGAGGAACCAATTCAGCTATAGGAAAGTGATCATCAGCTTTTTTTTTTTTTTGTGCTTGTCATTACCTGGGGAGAAATCATTAGAATGTTCTTTATTTAAACCAATTTTTTGTCCAAAAATGCCAAAATATTAGTAACTTGAAATATGGAGGTTCAGAGTTTGAGGGTATGTGGCTTTTTAAGCTTGAGCAGACAGGAAATTTAACAGAATTATGTAGTTCAGCTGTCTTTAACTGTTTAATGACCTTTGGAACTTGAAAATTGTTGCATTAGTTGGGAAATAAGAGAGGAAATGCTGATTTGCTATCAGTGGTAGATTCTGCCATAGCAATGTTAAAAGCTACAAAATTAGAAGTGTTAAAAATTACACCCCCTGCACCCCCTCCCCCAAATTAGATGGAACTAGCTATGCTGCTGCAGCAGCAGAGGATGGATTGAGATAATCACTGATGTGTATTTGTTTATAAACATCTAACTTGAAAGTGGATCAATGAGATGGAAACACAGGGCCAAAAAATTTGTTTTTTAGTTTCCTTTGGAACCTGGTGTTGCTAAACTCAAGTGGTTATGTTTCATCTCACTGTTCCTGTTGACTTCTTGGAGGTGGTAGCTCTAAAACTGAAGAATATTTATAGTGTGTAAGCAAATGACTGATCTAGTTCTAGGTCCAGAAGCAATGTGGATTAATCTGTAAGGAGCTGTGCCTGAGCAAATTGGTTCAGGGGAGAGGTGGAAATTCTCAGTGTGGGCTTAGCACTACAACGATACAGCTATGGTAATTCTGAGATCTGCATAATTGTCTTTGTGCCATGTTGCACAGATGTGCTGGCCTGCTCAAAGCTTTTTGTGCTTTGCAGGCATAACCATAAGCTCAGAAAGCTGAGGACTTCTTGTGCTTGTTCAAATCCACGTAGACAGAAAAGGTCCGAATTTAAACCACTGCTTTGTAGAAAAGCAATGGTAGCTAAAGTTTGTATCTGTGAAATACAAGCTTCTCTGTGATGTTCATCATAACAGCACTATATCTGAGCACCTCAAAAAGAGGTTGGCTATCTCACGTTTAAAAAGTGTTGTTAAAGGTTAAATCCAAGTTGGCACTGCAAGTCTGTGGAAGAATAAACTCCATGAGGTTATTCCTCACGAAGTCCAGCCCCAGCTGTCTCACAGTGCAATGCTTTGCAACTCTTGTGAGTTAGTCCCCAGGCATTTTGACCTATATGATGAATTTTTTCTTCCTTCTTCCAGGAGTTGTTGCCCTCATAAGACCTTACTGTCTTCTATCAGAAAACAAATCTTGACTGCTTTACAAACTGGCATCACCTGCAGTTTAGGCCCCATTCTAGGCTCTCTTTCTCAAGCTCCATTATGCAGTTTCTCTTTACACAGTATTAAACTTTTGGCCTTATCTATTGCATATCTGAAGCTGAGGCTTCAATCAAATTGTTCTTGATAACAGCAGTATCTGTTTGTTAATTGCCTCTGACTAGTCTCTTCCTTGCTCATTTGAGAATGAAATTGTGGGGTTTACTTTCTCAGTCAATTGCTTTGGTCTTGTCACGGATCTCTTTACATCTTTGACATGTCCCCTTTGCCTTAGGCTCAAACTGTGTGCCTTCTTTTTTCATATGTGTAAGTCCCTCAACTGAATCTCCTGATCTGCTCTGCTAAGATGTCAGCTTTCCTTTCTTATCTCTAACTTTCTAGATTCTCAAACAAGCGTCATTGTGTTGTCACTGGTGCTGCCCCTTGCACACAGGAGGTGCTTCCCATAAGAAGTCACAGAATCAATTAATTGGGGTTTTTTTTAAAACTGATGTTTTTGTATCTATTAAGAAAAACACAGTGAAATACAACAATGAAAACATGACTCAGGTTGTGATACTTATTTCAAATCCTGAGACTGTCTTACCACCCCATGAACTTTTCCACTCACCTGGATCTGTCTTTATCTCTTGTACTTATATTTATGCAGTTTGTGGAACAGTTTTCATTTTTGCTTTGTCTTTATGCAGCATGCTTGCAAAAGAGCTCTTTAGCATAAAGCAGAGTTATGCATCTGTTGTACAATGAACTTTATTTACTACTACTTTTGAGGCAGGGGAAAATGCATAACAATGCATAACAACAGCTTGGTATTTTTATCTTGGGGAACAGATGTGGGGAGTTCTTACCACAAGATCAGAACTTGGTTGTAGTGTCACTAATGGCTTCTATGATAACACTTTGTCCAAAGCCCTAATTAAGGACTTGGCACATACACTTAATAGAAGTAGAAAAAGTCTTTCATTAACCCCAGAAGATAGAGGACATGCTTGGTTTTTAATAATCTGCCTTAGAGTTTGCTCATCTTTGACCAGAAATTAGCTCTGTCACAAGAAATTACCCAATCTATGGGTTGCAAAGAAAAATAAAAGGTGCTAACTTTGTAGACTGACTTACTAAGGAGACTAGAAGAAGAGAAAAAAATTCCCTCTAGCTAGTCACAAAAATAAGTTCCCCAGCTGTGTAATTTTATGAGGGAGAAGGAGCATACATTTATTGCTATGTCTCCCCTGAAATGCCTGTATGAGCTCCCTTTCTTCATTTTGCAGGGTCTTTTTGTTGTGCCAGTAGATATCTCAGTTTCCTAAATATAGCCCCATTCCTTGAGGCTTTTTCTATTCCTTCTAGCAGGTCTAGACACCTAAAGGAGTAAGGTCTTTCCCTCAGCAAATATGAGCAGGATCTGTGTAATGCTTTGCAGTCAGTTAAGATAACGCAAAAGGACGCAAAATATTTAAATGCAGACCATTCTGTACAATCATTAAATAACCCGTGGCTAACAGCATAACAGTCCATGCGTCCTGCTCTGTCCCCTCCTGTTAAAAAGTTACACATACATAGTGCTAACTTTGCAGGTTTGCTAGCTGCTTTGCTTTTCTCACTCCTGATATAAACCTGATGGAAGTAATGTGATTTTTCCTTATTGTCTACTGATTTGAGCCTGGATAAAGTCTAGGGATGAGAGAATGGTGTCTCTAGGAATGCTTTTCCTTGTCAAGTATTCTTTATCAGTTAACGGGCGCTAACATATATCTTCTCTTATGAAAGAAGGTCATGATCTCTTAAGTCTGACTGCTTGCATTTGTCTAGCAAATAGTTCTAGTTCCTGTGACACTCTTGCTTGATTTGCTGTTGGGGGAATGCGTTTTTTTGGTGTGGGTTGTTTGGGTTTTTTTTGTGCTTTAGGATAACACAATCAGCTGTAAATTTCTGGGAAATTTAGTCCATATCCTGTAAAGTAAGAAGTCACAGCTAGTATATTTGCCACGGATATAAAGGGGGAAGAAAATGTTGAAGGATCTGAGTTTTTTAGGCCAGTGTGATCTGTTGGATCAGGATAAGTAATTTCTGTCCCTTGATACTGCTAATGTGCTATAGATGAGTTTTCCTCCTCTTTGTGCTTCTTGCCAAATTATTTTTGGGAGTTTACTGTCCTACACTCCAGGAATTTTTCTCTTATTACTTTGTTATTTTTCAGTATTCCTCCCATCCCAGTTTGTTAACAGTTCACCTACATTTAAATGCACTGTTTTTCTGTCCTTGGAATAAAGTCGTAGAGAAGCTACTCAGCAATTGCTGGTTAGTGTTTCTTCTTCCACTGGACATATACCAATATTTTGAAGAGTATTTTTAGAAGGTAGCAGAGAGAGCCATCCATTTAACAAACACAGCTCGTTTGACAGTCTCAGGCTGACTCTTAGCTAATTTTTGACATAGCCACTTAAAAATAGAGCTTTTCCCTGGAACCAGTCTTGCACCTTCTCTGTGATGCAGTACTCTTGGGCATTAATTAAAGTCAAATATTTTGCTTCCTTCCTGTCTCTTTTCTGTCTCTTTCTTCCTGTCCATGTGCTGATGTGAGTGCAGGTGTGAAAGGAAGAGAGCATGTCACAGGTGAGAGAGCCTGGTAGCAAGCCACTCTGGAATTACCTACACTTTCATTCAAGAAGTTCCTGAACTTTGTTCAGTTTCTGAACTAGATAGTCTTGGGGGAAAAAACGGGGTGTTTTAGTGCTTCCCCTGCTGCACCCCTCTTTGCACTTTTCCAGTGAATCCTTTTGGGCTCTTGGATGCTGCCAGTAGGAATGGGATGTGAGTGCTCTGGGGTACATTCAAGAAAGAAAAATCAGCTTGCTGTCTTCCAGAGCTTCTGTCCTTTCCATTGCTTCCACTTTCTCTTTTCTGCTGTGGTCACTGCGAGGCAGATGTCACTGCAGTACACACTTTTGGCTTTTTTACCTGGGTAGTTAATGTTTTGCTGTAGGATCACATAAAGGCAGAAGACTGAGTCCTTTGGCCTGCCTGTCAAAACACCCTGAAATTGGGAAAATAACCAGAGTAACTGTTTTCTAGGAAGAATGCAACTGTTACTCGAGTAAGTTTGTAAATGCCCCTCTTAACAAGCACGGTGGTATAAGTCGTGTCCACACAGACAATCTAGTTACTCTTAGTATTTAGGAAGACAGCATGAACTTGCTTGTTGACTTGCTGTCTTCTGGACAAGTCTCTTCACGTGCATGTGATGTCTCTGCTGCTAGAGCTGTTATTTTGGGGTGTTAGCTGGTAGGTCTGTGGTCAAATTAACATCTACAGGAACTTGAAAAGTATTTAGGATACAAACCCATGATTTCTGCATCATTGTGTACTATTCTCTTTTAGAGTTAGATGATACTTTTATGTTAGTGTTACTTTTGCAGCAGTTGCATTTACCTCAAAGCCTGTATTAGCTTTCAGTTCTTGCAAAAGTAGTTTTTCAGCAAGCAAACAGTTTAGTGGACTTTGTAGTCTGTTTTTCAAAAGTTTGATATAACTTAGCTGTTGTCTACAAGGTTAGCTTACCTGGTAATAACAATGTTTCAGTCAATATTGCCTCTTGTGTTAGGGAGGAGTCCAGTCAAATAGGGTTACCTCCAATCCCTTTAATTTTTTTTCACCACTGTCTTAAAACCTTTGAAATGGGATCTCTTTGGGTAGGGTTGTTAAGCAGGATTTAACTCTTCTGTTTTTGTCTCTGAAAGAGTTCTGTAATAGGTAGATAAGGGCCTCAGGCATGGGCAGCCTCTGCCCTTCATTGCAGGGACCTGTAAGTTTTGTTGAGACTCATGCTGTTGAGCTCTGTACAAACCATGAAAATATTGAACCTGAATTCCTATGCCAGAGCTGTGGGAATAAACAGAATAATTTTGGTCTGAAAAACATATTCAGTTGAGGGACAATATTGTCCACAGGTATGTACTGTGGCTAATAACAAATCCCAACAGAACCCATGGGTGGTACTGCAGTGAAGACAAATAAACAGGAAAAAACCCTTCAGGTTAGGAAACACCCCTAATACAAATGCTTTCATTTGCTTGAGCCAGACCTGCACCCAGCATGGGGAATAAGATCAAAACCAGCTGAAGCTGAGGAGCAGTGTGGGAATCTAACCTCAGATCCCTGTGGCGCGTCTGTCCTCTCGTTTATTTTCCCCTGCTGCATCTGGTGTGACATCCTTCAATTTGGGCTCAAGGCTCTGTAGAACTCCAGTCCTGAAAATACCAAATGTCCACTGTCAGTTTGACTGAAGGCTTGGACATCACTGAGGACAGTAATGATTAATATATTTACGTGTTTGCTGGATCAGTGATTAATAACTTACTCCTGAATACCAGATGGTAACTACTGGTATGACATACACAATTTTAGAAACTAATCTGTTGACACAGCCCTTTGCAGAAACTTTCTCAGGCTACTGTAAAACATTTACATAGTAACAAGTAACTCTTTGGCCAGCAGAAATAATGAAGTCTAATTTCTGAGATGTCTTCTTCCCACTATTCAGTGCTTGTCCACATTTTCTGTCTTTTGAGTGAGAAGCAGTATGTGTGCTGCCATGCCCCAGCCAGCACATTTACTGGCTAGCACCTATGGGCATGACTGCTCTGCTTACTGCTGGACCTTGGAGGCTGCAGGGGATGGGCATGAAACATGCACTTTGCTCAGTAAGGTTATTATAGTCTTTCTTTTCTACTCTATTGTCTCTTTGCATCAAACTTTTAGGGAATTTATCTTTTAGAGGCACTTATTTCTGTATCAAATCAGGGTAATTAGATCATGAATTTCAAGTTATATGTGGAAGACTTGAGTAATGGCATAAATTATATTTTCCATGGAAAGTCATGCAGAAGAAAAGGTATAGAAGGCAACCTAAGGTAGAAAACTAGAGATGCTTAGACTTAAAAGTCAGCCTTGATTCTTCTTGAACACCTACTTATGATCAAAATCTTATCTCTTGTTTGGAAGACTCTAAAAGTTGGAGGAAGTAGTGACCTCCTGAGGTACTTTCAACCTGAATTAGCCTAAGGTCTTAGAGGAAACAGAATTTGAATTACAGTGATTTAGGGCCTGTTTCACAGCTCTGTTGATGTTATGGGTTTCATAGCAGAGAGTTTCTCTTCCTCACAGGGAGCTATCATTTTTGTCACTTGATAGCAAGAAACACTTGTGGATGTCCACAAAAATTTCTTCTGGGGCAAAAGCAGGGATTTTCTAGTTGCATTTTTAATAGCCTCTTGCACTTGAGTTGCTGGGGTAAGCCAGTTACCTTTCTTTGCATTCATGCACTGCCTTTTCAGGAGTGATTGTGAGGAGCCTTGCAGAGATGCTAATTTTGGTGGTGGCACTGTACTGTGGTGGAGCTTATTCTTCTCAGGTTAGTCTTACTGGCTGTAGTTAAAGGAAGAAATCTGCTTTATAGATTCCTCTCTTATTTTCAGTGTACACTGAAATTGTGATTTAATGACCTAAAGGTAGGACCTGGGGCTTTAGACATGCACCCAAAGACTTTTTTGTGAATCTACCTCTGCATAGGAGCTCAGTTTTTCAGAGTTAAAACACAGATTTAGAAGCAGTGTATTAAAGAACTGGTGTGTGTTGAGCTGGGCAGATCTGACAGATCTGTTCTGTTTCCAGGTTTAGGATTGATATGATACTCTGTCCTTAAGATCAATTACCTAATATTGTCTCTGTTTTGTTTTAGAAGTTCAGGACTGCTTGAAAGGTTGTAGATCTTCTTTTAGCTTGCTTTGCCATTTCTCCTTCTGATTTAAGGTGTTTGAATTCTTGTAAGCATTATCTTTTTAAAATATTTTCTGAACTCTGAGCAGCAATACTTGTATTGGCAGTGTTAAGTAATGCTTTAAGGTGAATATTTCTTTTTTCCCACTTGATTGTTTTGACCGCTTGTTCCGATTTGTCTCAGGTATTTGTCATTTTATGCTGGTATATGTTTGGATACACTGTTAGAAGTCTTGTAGCTTACATTTCCATTCATTGAGAAGGGTGTTAAATTTATATCCTTCTTATTGACTTAGTGGTTGTGTGTCAGAAGATACTGTCATGTGCTGGTTGTCTAATCACAGACTCAGTTAAGTTGGAAAAGAGCTTTGAGATCATCAAGTCCAACCCTTAACTCAGCACTGCTGAGTCAACCACTAAACCATGTCCCTAAGCACCACATCTACACGTCTTTTAAATACCTTCAGGGATGCTAACTCCACCACTTCCCTGGGCTGCCTGTTCCCATGCCTGATAACCATGACTGAGAAATTTAGTTATTTATATAATGATCTCTTTCTTGATTGCAGAAAATATATTTTCATTATTAAAAATACTCTTTTAAAACCAGGTCGAGCAACAAGTTAGACTTCAAAACACAACAAAAGTACCAACCATAAGTCAAAGTGACAGTGTAAGACTAGCAAATGAAGGCGCTCTCATGAATACTATGCCAAGCATTCTTGATTTGTGTTTTGAGCTATTGTGTGTTGTAGCACAGCTCTGGCTTTGTGCACCACTTCCATGAATATTACCAAGCCCAAAGGGTTCACAGCCTTAAAAAGAGCAAACTGTGGTTAAAATGTCTGTGTTTCTTAATGTGTTTGTTTTGCTGGAGGCAGATTTAAAGTTGTATGAGTACAGGTCATTGGAAACTTCATTCTGTTTTATAGATTTTTTGTTCCTAGGCTTTTTAACACTTTTTTGTTTTAATAACATTGTTACCAAGAAGTTCATGGGCAGGAATGTAATTTTAGCAGTTCTTGTTTCTTAAGAAGAGTTCTCTTTTTTAGCAGGTCTTGTTTCATTTTAGAAGTTCTATTTCTAAACAATTCTACTTTTCTTAGGGCTCAGATTTAGAAAACTTCTGTTAGGTACAATAGATTTCCAAGTATAGGTGATAAAGAGACTTCAGTTCTAAATGTGCTCTACCATAGCATGGTATGAGTTTTTGTGCCCTCCTTACAGAGGACTTTAGCTGTCAAGTTCTGTGTTTTTTCCCATTGAAGACCTTCACCTCCAGTTCAGATGAGCTTGGGTGAAGGGACTGCTTGGAGAGCTGGATGACAGCTGCTAAAAGCACTGTAGTTAAAACTATAAAAGAAAGCTGATCAGGATTCTAACATAGATGGAGTAAAATCTGTTCTTTTTAGAAGAGAGTCTCCTAAGAGCTACAACAAAAGTGTAAATGAGTCTCTGATACTAGAAATGGCAAAATCAAGAAGGGGCTGAAGAGATATGAGTCTTGTCTTGGGTTAGACATACAGTTTTCATTCCTAATTTACATTGTTGTGCAGCTTAAGGAAGGTTTTGTATTTAGCCGCTGCTGTAAATGTCAGAGATCTGGAGCTCTTGGGCAATGCGGGAGGGGACACAGTTATGGAAATGTGAGCCCTTTGCACATACAGCAGAAGGTGGTACCACACCGATTTCTTTAGAGATCAGAAGCAAAACAAAGAAGTGGGGATTAGTACTTTAACACTTACTACACCCACTCTGACTTCAAATATCTTAAAGGAACTTGCTCAAGGGAAGTAAATTTGACTATTGATAAGGGGATTGTTGCGGATGGTTCTTTGAGAGTATCATTCCTGTACTCGGCATTGATTAAAGTCAACTAGTGCACAAGAGCAAGGAGCACCCAGTGATGTACAAGCATGTTCAACTTCAAAGGGAAGGGATTCTTTTGGTCATTTTGGCTTGTTTTTTGGTTTTGTTGCTTCTCCCCCCACATGGAATTTATCATAAGGATTGTTGAAGGATCCAAAATTATGACTGGATTCTAAAAGGGAGGATGGTTCTACTGGTTCTCTGTGAATCATGAGCATCTAAGTGCAACCACTGCTCAGGAACTTCTCGGTCATCTGACTCCTTGCACACTTTACCAGTGCTCGCAAAACATTTACTCGTTTCATGTCTTAAGTTCCTCCTCATTCATTACCAAGTCCTGTGAGACGTAACATTGAACTAGCTGGACTTTGGTGCATTCTCGTGCTCCTGGGTAACTTACTTGTCTGAATCACTCCTGAGTTCTGTCCCGAAAGAAGGTCTGCAAGAGCCTGCAAAAAGGGGATAACTTAGAAGGGAGTAACTTTGGGTGTGTAATTTGATATTCAGTGTAACTTTGCGTTGGCTGCTCTCTTAGTGGTGGGACTGTATCTCAGAGTTACCCTTATCCCCAAGTTTCCTACTGTTCTTTGTGTCTTCTTACATTACTGACTCAGTCCCTCTCACAAACTCTCCAAACTGCTACCAAAGTAATAACTAGTGCTGGCTAAAAGACCTTCGTCATTAGCTGTCCTGCCAATACTTAAGCAGCTGTTTGAAAACTGGTATTTTTTTGTATTGTCCAGGGGGTACATAACTTTTGACTCTGGCGAAAAGGATCTGTCACCTTTTTGGTGAGAAGTTTGGGAGGTGGGAATTAAGAAAAAAACATTTTGAAGAAGACATTATCATACTTCCTTTTGCTTATGTACACGTAACGTTTTCATATTGTCAAATCTGTGAATGTTTTTAGAAGCTATTCCATGAACCAAGAACTTCCTTTCATCCACAGAGACATCTTGAGAGACACTAAGCAAAACTGCATTTATCACCTAAGCTACCTTCTTGATGATAAGCTAATAATCACAGCTACCAAAAAAGCAGACCATTTCTTGTGCACCTATAACTTGAGTGTATCTTGATGTTCTTCCATAGATACCAGGAAAGATTCTGTTGAGAGCATTTTGATGTCTCTTGTTTCCTGTTTTCTTGTACACTGTGAGGCTGCCTTGAATAGTGGGAGTCTGTGAGAAGCTACTGCAAGCCCACAGCCCACAGGTTTTTTTTGTGAACTCTGTTCCCAACCACAATCTGGCTATTTTTTTATGTTTTTGGCATATTGGCTGATTTTTATTTTCCTTCAAAATCTAGATGCTGCTGATAGATTTGACCAAAGCAAATGATTGGGCTGGCTGAGCCGTAAACTAATTTGCTGATCTAAGAATAAAGTTGTTCAAAGAAAGAATTTGTTACCTCATTACCTCTCTGATCATAGACTGTGAGTTCTTCCAACTGTACTCGCAGGAGGAAAATAGCTAAGAGCTTCCAGAAGTTAAGAGGCAGGTGAAAGGTGATGGAAGCCCTGCTCCGTTCAGTTGATGGGGTTTCCTTGAAGAGGGAATTGGGATGAAGAAAGTGAATTTAATCTTTCTCAAAAAGTGCTTCTGTCATGTTCTTCCCTGACCTATAATATATGGATAAAACCTTGTGAAAGACAAAAAAGCAAGGACTAAACAAACACATGAAGCATGAAAGCTGTGAAAGCCAAGAACCTATTCTGCAACAAAATCAGGACAGGCTCTTGTACAGAGCCCTAGCCTATTTCATTGCTTGTTTATCTGCTCCTGTTGCTCCAGTATCTGAACAGAAAATGCCCTGTTCTTTAGCCTAGATAGCTAGTTTGACACTTGTCAAATCATGTAAAGCCAAAGAGAAGTTACCTGCGCTTCTCTTTGGTTTTCTATGTGTGTGTTCTTTTGTTTTATTTTTTTAATGAAAGTACAATACAGTAAATTATGAAATGGATCATTGAGGTAGTTATGGCACTTCTGTGAGAGTCAATTTGACCTGCTTTGAGCACCTGGCTCCAGTACACAACTTTGCTGCTTCTTCTCTGCTCCCCCTCTCCAGCTGAAGGATTGATCAGCTCGAGAGCAGTGGGAATAGGACAGTTTGTGTCTGACAGCCCCTGGCTCTGGATAGATGCAGCAGAAGTGCATGGCAGAGATTTTTCTACTTAAATAAGTGCTCAACCTCTGTGGATGAGGCAAGTTAAAGTGGCAAAAGCAATCCCCTCTTTCACACCTGAATTTGGATGCTTGCCAGGAGACCAGTGCCGCTGAGAAAGTCTGCCATGCTCCGGGTAGCTGTTCTGTCAGACTTGTAAGTAGTGTTGTGCTCTCTTCTCTGAAAGGGCTGCCTCAGAGAATGGGCTGAGGTACTGGAGAGTTGACTAGACACATAATCACAGTGAGGCATCACTTCCAAAACAGCTACATGATGAAACAACATAAATCCAATCAGTGTGTACCTTTTACAAAACTGCATTCTGGTATCTTGCTTTGTACTTCTTGGTGCCTCAGAAACTTATGATGAAATCTGAAGAGGAGGTAATCACTCTTTTTTAATCTTGTGAATCCTGAAACCAACTGTGTTTTCAGTGTTGTCTACTCCAATTACATAGTTATAATATTTCTCTCTTTTTGTTTTGGAAGGTAAGGAATGAAGAAGACTTTATTAAGAAACTGGACTGCAGTCCTGACCAGCATCTAAAGGTTGTGTCCATCTTTGGGAACACAGGGGATGGCAAGTCTCACACCCTTAACCACACTTTCTTCTATGGCCGGGAAGTCTTCAAGACGTCTCCTGCGCAGGAGTCGTGCACAGTTGGAGTGTGGGCAGCCTATGACCCTGTCCGCAGAGTGGTGGTCATTGACACCGAGGGCCTCCTGGGGGCCACTGTCAACCTGAGCCAGAGAACACGGCTGCTGCTAAAGGTCCTGGCCATCTCTGACCTTGTCATCTACCGTACTCGTGCTGACAGGCTCCACAATGACCTCTTCAAATTTCTTGGTGATGCCTCAGAGGCTTATTTAAAACACTTCACCAAGGAGCTAAAAGCTACCACAGCCCGCTGTGGCCTAGATGTTCCTCTGTCAACCTTGGGTCCAGGTGTCATCATCTTTCACGAGACTGTGTACACCAAATTACTGGGCTCTGGTGAGTAGGCAGTAAGAAACTGAATTACATTGTGCTAAACACTGTGTGTAAATTATCAGGTTGCATTGAATATTCAGCATTCTTTACTACCATGTAAAAATGTGATTTGGGTTTTGCTGTCGCTGATTGTAGTCTGGGACCACGCTGTGGAACTGGAAGAGCATTCCCTTATAGTGATCTGACTATTCCAAATCAGCTAGAATAGTCCTCTTAACCAGCTGAACATCAGCTCTGAATAGTCATGAGTTCTGCCAGCCATAGGAGGGGTCATCATACAAGTTCATGTGATGTGGTGAGTTGATCCTGACTGGATGCCAAGCACCCACCAAAGCTGCTCTATCACTCCCCTCCACAAATGGACAGGAGAGAGACAATATAATGAAAGATTCATCAGTTGAGATAAGGTCTGGGAGAGATCACTCATCAAATACCATCATGGGCAAAACTGACTTGACTTGGAGGTATTAATTGAATTTATTACGGACAAAATCAGAGCAGGGTAATGAGAAGTAAAATAAATCTTAAAAACACCTTTACCTCATCCATCCCTCCTTCCTAGCTCTACCTGCTCCCCCACCAGCCATGCAGGGAGACAGGGAATGGGGGTTATGGTCAGTTCATCACACAATGTTCCTGCTGCTGCTCAGGGAGAGGAGTTCTTCCCCTGCTCTGATGTGGGGTCCCTCCCACGGGAGACAGTTCTCCATGAACTTCTCCGACATGAGTCCATCCCACGAGCAACAGTTCTGCTGCTGTAACATGGGTCACTCTTCCATGGGGTGCAGCCCTTCAGGCACAGCCTGCTCCAGTGTGGGGCCCCTATGGGGTCACAAGTCCTACTAGGAAACCCTCTCTCCATGGGTCTGCAGGTCCCTACCAGGAACCTGCTCCAGCACAGGCTTCCCACAGGTTCACAGCCCTGTTTCAGACATCCGTCTGCTCTGGTGTGGGCTCCTCCATGGGCTGCAGAGGGACAGCCTGCATCACTTCACTGTGGTCTGCACCATGGCCTGCAGGGGAACCTCAGCTCCAGTGCCTAGAGCACCTCCTTCCCCTCCTTCTCCACTGATCTTGGTGTTCCTCTCACATATTCTCACCCCCACTCTTCTCTGGCCACAACTACATCTGCACTTTTTTTTTTTTCCTTCTTAAATATATTATCACAGAGGCATTGCTACCACTCCTAATGGGCTCGGCCTTGACCCAGCAGCACATCCATCTTGGAGCCGGCTGTCATTGGCTCTGTCAGACGTGGGGGAGGCTTCCATCATCATCTCACAGAAATCACCTCTGTAGCCCCCCTGCTACCAAAACCTGGGCATGCAAACCAAACACTACTGAGACACCCTGGGATTTTGGCAGGGATACAATTCTGAGGCTTATATGAGGTTGGGACTGAGGTTGTGGTGACACAGAGGTGATGATTTGATGCTACGTTTCTCTGTGCAAGTATCTGATATGACCAGAGGAGCAGACCTGCATGCTATTATTCCCCCCACTTTCAGTGTTCTTCACCAGTACTTTTAACTTGGCTCATGTAATAGTGGATTATGCATATTTAAGTGGTGTATTTTATTTGTATATCTGAGTGAAATGCACTGTCGTGTGGAAGTCGTCTCTTGTGTAATAAATACCCCAGCAGTCCTGGCTGACCCACATTCTCAGTGAGGTTTTAAACTAGTAGAAGAACTTGATGTTCTTTCTGGTTATTATTAGAGTAACTTCTTAATAACTTTAAACTTTCTTGTAAGGCAGTTCCTTTTCTTATTTGCTGATTAGCAATACAGCCTTTCATAAAGTTGTTGACATTTGCTGTTTCATCAGTTCAGCCTTTAGTGACCCATGAGGACGCTTTGCACCTGTATGCAAAGTTGGGGTCATAAAAGAAATGTATTTTTATGGTCACTTCTGATCACAGTAGGAATACGAAAGAAACCTCTTAGCATGTGGATATGCAGAAAGGTGTAACTATCTATCTCGATGGATAATTGAGATAAGTTGTTTATGTAGTTTTAGCACAGGGATGATGGGGCCTGCCTCATTGTGAAATGTGCAGCAGGTATGTGGAAGCAGGCAGGAGAATGTGGTTGGCTCTGTGGAGTCTGACCTGACGTGGCCAGTTCTGAAGTGCTTTGCCATGTACAAATGGTTGATAAAGGCTTGGTCTTCCTTGCTACAGGGTTGGCATGGAGAACAAACAGCCCATGTAAGGTTCAAGTCCTCCACTTATCAGGTGCTAGGAATAGCTATACCAAGTTATGGTCTGGTGAGAAGAACTAACAAATACGCTGACATTGTGTTTGCTTGTATTATGTCCTAACTTGCTCCTTAATCTGGATGTCTGTGTTTTGAAATCTAGATGTGTCTGATTTTACCTGAGAAACTTGCTCTTAGAATTTAAAGCTGTGTGTCACAAAAAAGAGACTGCTTTTGGAAAGTTTATTTATTTTCCCTGTTTTAAAATATAATGATAATTGCATTCCAGATGTATTAGAAGATTTAATTAGGAAAACTAGGACTATATTGCATATGAAAGTACTATGCAATTAAAGTATTGTCTTAAACAATCAGTTGTTTATGAACTTGCTGATACTCTTATGTATAGATCACCCTTCTGAGGTTCCTGAGAAGCTCATTCAGGATCGGTTTCGGAAGCTCAGTTGTTTTCCTGAGGCTTTCAGCTCAATTCACTACAAGGGAACAAGGACATACAATCCTCCAACGGATTTCTCTGGACTCAGGCGAGCTGTGGAGCAGCAGCTGGAGAACAATACTACTCGGTCACCTAGACAGCCCGGGGTTATCTACAAAGCACTAAAAGTAAGTGAAGAAGAGTTTGTCACAGTCTTTATTTGTACCACTGTTGCTAGTAACTCAGCTGCAGCTCATAAAGGCAGAGCACCTGAACCAGTGATGCAGACTTGTATGCAGTCTTCCATGAGAGTGATAATTTTGTCTAACAGCCAGGGAGGCTAGGTAGAAGTTTTTTCTTTAAAACAAATTATTAGTAAAGACCATGGAAGGTCAAGACAAGTTAAAGAGCCAAACTGAGCAAAATCATAAAACTGAGCTGGGAAGAAAAAAGTAACTGATGCTGTGAGTGACAAGCACTTAATGACAGTGATTTATTAAGAGACCTTAGAAGGTGTTTTTTATAAAATTCTAAAGATGGCCTCAGCACATGAGGAGAAGATGCAAGAGACTTGGAGGGAGTTTACAGCTGGCAAAACCTAGCACTGAGTAGTGTAACCCAAGGGCTAGGAGGCAAAAAGGAGAAAGGAGTTGTGCTGGTAGCCAGGGAACAGGATGGGATCAAGCCAGATGATGTATTACTTCAGAGTGAGTGATTTTCTTAGACCGTTCACTTTGCTAGGATGTCAGAGGGATTTTTGGGTCTTTAAATTTGCAGTCTTTCCTACAAGTTTCCACATACCACTACCTGATTAACATCGTGTTTTCTTTGGCCTGAAGAGCAGAGCTGTCATTGGGGAGGGGCAGGCAGAGCTGGGGCATATCTGCAGAAGAAGGTAGTGTTAGCAGTCTTTTCTGGTGTTGGTCACAGCTGTTGGAACAGATAATTCTGGCTGCTCTGCATTAGTGGTAGCTGAAGCACAGAGGGAAGTGTCAGGGTGGCATGTACACAGTTCTTTGCATAGGGAGCAGACAGGCAGCAAGGGGAAAAACAGTTGGAATTGTTAATTGTAGTTTATTTTCTAGGATTTTATTGCAATAGTCAAATAACCTAGTTTCAGATATAGCTGCTAGTATACTTAAATTTATGTCCACTAGAGTGCTTGCTGCGTTCAGATCACTACTGACTACAAATTAACTTCTTTTGCTTCACTTTCTTAGGACACAAGACTTGCTAGAGATCTCTATCCACTTCCTCTAACTTTTGAATTCATTGGCCAGTATCAGTTAAGCTTAAAAGAAAATGTAAAGCAAATTTCCATGAAACTATGTGACATAAAATGTTTAAATAGAGAACTTATCTGAGTGAAGCTGTGGTGAGAGAAGTATACACAGGTCTGCGTGTATGTGCAGTCAACCCTTGTTAGACAGCAAAGATGCACCCACTCCACCCACCCAACCCTGTGAAGGGAGAGGGAAGAAGAGAAAGGCAGGCAGCCACTATATTAACCTCAGTTGTAGGAAGAGTTTCAGCTAGATCTCATACCTTCAGAGATCTCCATCAAGAAAAACTGTAACCATTTTCTTTGGTCCAGTGGT